>JAZDUH010000157.1:15210000-15660000 GCA_036419115.1 Scarus forsteni | reverse complement strand
AGCTCAAAATCAAGACACAAAACCGTTGATGACAAAATCAGACTTCTACACCACATTTCAACAATTTTTTGACTTCAATACATCCATTGTTATCCTCCTGAGTGCCTGGTTTGTTTACGTGATGCTTGGCGCATCCACTTGGGCCACAGGAATATCCACCACATCTACTGACGTGAGGATATGTTGAAAATTCCAGTGTAGTGTTTGAAATCTCGTTTGGTCATTCCTTATGTAGTTCACTATATCATTTACTCTGTACAAGGACTAGTGAGTGAGTGAATGAGAAAATGGTTTCAGACACAGCTACTGTCTATGGACTCTTTCAGACAAAAACTAGCAAAGACCTTTCATTTATTACTTTTGATACGAACCGTTCAGTGTGCTCTTTTTATGCTATTACAAGATGAAAATTTCACATCTTCATGTCATGCCAGCATGATTTTGGCCTCTTCTGGTTGAATAAGGCAAGTCATCCAAGATTTGAAAATTGCAAATCACCTCCCTGCAGCAAATTGACATCGATCTTTGGTTCACTGTAGGTGTTGAAAACTGCACATACTAATCTTTGCGTGCCGTTTTCCACACAGGCTCTCCTTTCTTCCACTTTACCGTGTTGTGTTGTAAAGAAGCTTCCAGTTAATCTGCCTGCTGATAATCCCATAGGGGAGGTGCTGCCTGCAAATATGTACGCTACATCCCGGCTGGGCTGCATAATCTCAGTCATGTTCAAAGGTTGTCCATCAAACAAACACGCTTTCACAGGAGGAAGCTGCGTCTGCATCATTAGTTTGAAATACATCTGTCTGCAGGTTCAAACCACTGGGGCTGCTCACAGGAGGGGTCAGAAAGTCAAACAAGAAATATTCAATCTTCCTTATTTTCCAGAAAAAAATCATCCAGAAGAGAACATCTCAAATCTTAGCCAGAGTAATCCACTTGGGTTGAGTTGTGCCAAGTGCAGTATTAGTCTGCTGAATATCTAATGAGAGCTCTCTAACCTACATTCACCCTCAGATACTGCCGGATTCATCCTGCTTGTATGTGCTGTATGTATGCTGTATGTGTGGAGCAGGATGGAGGTCAGAGAGATGAAGGGAAGAAGAAGAAAAGTTTTTTTTTTTGAACACAAAGTGCAAAGGCAGTGTTCAGACACTAAGTCAGACTGAAGAGCAAGAGAGAGTGAATGCAAAAGGCAAGAGTATTTGCATTTTTCTACTCATACTCAATTCTTTTTTGGTAAATACAGTTTACGCATTTTACAAGGACATGAATTCCTTATTCTGTTGATATAATGCTTTATACCTTTTGAATAGTTTTGTCTGCCTACCGTTGAGCTTGTTATCTCTGCTGAGAGGTTATGTTTTTGCCAGTGTTTTCCAGTTAGTCAACAGGATAATTCAAGAAGCTTCAAATAGATTTTGATTACATTTTCAAGATAGATCAGAAATGAGTCAAGTGGTTTTTGATCCAAACCTGGATTGCAGATCAAGGTATTTTTTAATGATTTACAAAGCACAATGCTTTCGCTGGTATCTCATTAAGTTCTCTTCTGATTTGAAAGAAGTTGGCCTGCACAGGTTTAAAGTGGCAACAAATTTCAACCGCATGACTCTTAAACATGTCAGTGCTGTGCTGCATAGAGGAATACCCGTGCAACATGCTGGTGTCTCCAGTTTCATTGAGGATTAAGCCTCTTTTCAAAAATCCCCATACTTATTCTTTATTGATTACCTTTTCGATTCCTTTTTATTTTGTGTGACTAAAAAGCAGACAACAGATTTTCAGTGTCAACAAAGTCAAACACTTGGCATTCCTGATATTTAATGCAGCACTGTGTAGATGAACACTTCAACAAGCTGCTGTTCTTTCCATCTTATTTTAATGTTACATAGACAAAGACACAGGGCATTGTTCCATCAGCATCCTGCTATGTTAAACTAAGTCACACTTTTGACAGCTGCTTTCTGCCTGCCCTGTTCACATCTTTGACTTCTTTAATTTCATTTTCCTGACTGCCTCTAATGAGAGTGTGACGTACTTGATTAATAGGATGTGCAGAAAATTTGTGTAACAAACTAAAAAGGAATTGTTGAACAAAAATAATTATGCTATCAATTCATATAGCTGTTTGCCATCAAATCTCATCCCCATCTCTAGTGGCAACATGTCAAACACATGTCACTCCTGTTATTCAGTGGTGTGATGCATAGATGAATGCCTCTAAACATTGTACAGCAAGTTTCTTTTTGGTAAAAAATTAAGTCTGGTTTTGACTGCCTCTACCCCCTGTCTTCTATCATTGCATTTTTTATTTCTTCTTCACAATTTCTGGTGACTGCCGCTGATGAGAGCGCAGTGTCGTTGATTTGTAAGGCATACAGATCAAAATTTAAGGAGTTGTTCTGCGAAAGGATAAATGACATCAATTTGTGAGCTATCAATTCTCAGCTGTTACTTTTTTGATTAACATCCCATTGATTTGTTAACATTAACAGAAATGTACCTGTGCTGGACAATAGGGCTGGACGATATTGGAAAAAACTGACATTGCGATTTTTTGAGGGGGTTGCGATATACTGCGATATATATTGCAATATTAAAAATACAATACCCAAAACCAGTGAAGTTGGCACGTTGTGTAAATCGTAAATAAAAACAGAATACAATGATTTGCAAATCCTTTTCAACTTATATTTAATTGAATACACTGCAAAGACAAGATATTTAATGTTCGAACTGAGAAACTTTATTTTCTTTTGCAAATAATCATCAACTTAGAATTTAATGGCAGCAGCACGTTGCAAAAAATGTTGGCACATGGTCATTTTTACCACTGTGTTACATCGCCTTTCCTTTTAACAACACTCAGTAAACGTTTGGGAACTGAGGAGACCAATTTTTGAAGCTTGTCGGGTGGAATTCTTTCCCATTCTTGCTTGATGTACAGCTTAAGTTGTTCAACAGTCCGGGGTCTCCATTGTTGTATTTTACGCTTCATAATGCACCACACATTTTCAATGGGGGACAGGTCTGGACTACAGGCAGGCCAGTCTAGTACCGACTCTTTTTACTACGAAGCCACGCTGTTGTAACACGTGCAGAATGTGGCTTGGCATTGTCTTGCTGAAATAAGCAGGGGCGTCCATGAAAAAGACGTTGCTTGGATGGCAACATATGTTGCTCCAAAACCTGTATGTACCTTTCAGCATTACCGGTGCCTTCACAGATGTGTAAGTTACCCATGCCTTGGGCACTAATACACCCCCATACCATCACAGATGCTGGCTTTTGAACTTTGCACCTATAACAGTCCGGCTGGTTCTTTTCCTCTTTGGTCCGGAGGACACGACGACCACAGTTTCCAAAAACAATTTGAAATGTGGACTCGTCAGACCACAGAACACTTTTCCACTTTGCATCAGTCCATCTTAGATGAGCTCGGGCCCAGTGAAGCCGGCGGCGTTTCTGGGTGTTGTTGATAAATGGCTTTGGCTTTGCATAGTAGAGTTTTAACTTGCACTTACAGATGTAGTGATGAACTGTAGTTACTGACAGTGGTTTTCTGAAGTGTTCCTGAGCCCATGTGGTGATATCCT
Source organism: Scarus forsteni (assembly GCA_036419115.1). Lineage (NCBI taxonomy): Eukaryota > Metazoa > Chordata > Actinopteri > Labriformes > Labridae > Scarus > Scarus forsteni. The sequence goes on along the minus strand of JAZDUH010000157.1, from coordinate 15,656,404 downwards.
TTACACAGTGATGCCGGTTTTTGATGCAGTACCGCCTGAGGGATCGAAGATCACGGGCATTCAATGTTGGTTTTCGGCCTTGCCGCTTACGTGCAGTAATTTCTCCAGATTCTCTGAACCTTTTGATGATATTACGGACCGTAGATGATGAAATCCCTAAATTCCTTGCAATAGCTGGTTGAGAAATGTTGTTCTTAAACTGTTGGACAATTTGCTCACGCACTTGTTCACAAAGTGGTGACCCTCGCCCCATCCTTGTTTGTGAATGACTGAGCATTTCGGGGAAGCTGCTTTTATACCCAATCATGGCACCCACCTGTTCCCAATTAGCCTGTTCACCTGTGGGATTTTCAGAATAAGTGTTTGATGAGCATTCCTCAACTTTCTCAGTCTTTTTTGCCACTTGTGCCAGCTTTTTTGAAACATGTTGCAGGCATCAAATTCCAAATGAGCTAATATTTGCAAAAAATAACAAAGTTTACCAGTTTGAACGTTAAGTATCTTGTCTTTGCTGTGTATTCAATTGAATATAAGTTGAAAGGGATTTGGAAATCATTGTTTTCTGTTTTTATTTACAATTTACACAACGTGCCAACTTCACTGGTTTTGGGTATTGTAGAAGAATTTTCACCAGATGACTTGAATAGCTCTGTTTGGAAAGAATTTGGTTGACTCACAATGACACTATTGTATTCATATAATACCGTTTAATCCAGGCTAAGGGGGTTCATCTGTGTATGATGAAGATTGCTGTATATAAAAGGGATCCAGGAGGCCATGTCTCTGTACAAAATAGAATAGGTTTCAATTTCAGTTGCTTTTTTTCATTTCCACAATAAATGTAGATGATATATGTAAAAAATAAAAACCCCTTCTATAAAATAAATGCTAAAGAAAATGTTTGTAATGTCTTATCTGGATCTTTGTGCCTATTATAGACCAATGAAAATATAGTTGGATAACATATTGCTGCAAACCAGGATTTTCCTATTGCTTAACAGCATTTAATATAAAATGTATGAAAAGCTCTCTTCTCTAAAGTAAGGGCTGCAGTATAAGCTAGAGAATATATTTGATAATTTGGTTGAGTTTGGTATAGCCTAGTTAACATCAGTACAGTTATTGCAGTTTAAAAGTCATCAACTAATCATATTAACAGCAAATTAATATTTTAAACAAATCACAGACACTGAGTTTTAACCCAGTTCTCTAAAGAGAAAGCTTAAGGCTGTAGTACAAACACAAAATCCGTTCTGGGTTTTCAAAATAAATTTCACACACAGTTCAATCCAGTTCAAACCAACTGAAATCATGCTTGGCAATGCAAACCCAGTCCGGGTTTTACCACGGACCCACTCTCGATGCAACTCAAGGTAAACAACGGATTTTTCTCCTTTTGCTGTTCAATAACGGACATGCAGCATCCACACACACTCAAGAGGCACTCACGGCACCATAGTCGGGTTATGGTCGGTCGGTCAGTCTTTCTGAGGGGATATTCAGCCAACTTTGACAGACTCCTGACAAGGAAGAGGATGAGACGCTCCAGGAATTCCCTCACGGAAATAATACTCCAGGTACAATCCTTCTTCGTCCCACACGGACTCGGAACACAAGGCCGCACAGGGCGGTGGATCAGAGCACAAGACGCGGACTGACATGATGCTAAAAACCATGAAAATTCCACCGTCTTCCTCATTCACTGTCCCCCTCCGCATCTCCGGACATGCTCAGCTACGCTAATTTCGCTCTGAGTTTGAACGGCGCGGGGCATTGGTGAGTGGCGATTGGTCCTGCCAGGATCGTGGGTGTGGAAATTTACTCATGAGGGCTGTCCACAGGATGATGGGGGCTGTGTGATGAGTGTGTTTGGATGGTGGCGCTACAGCAGGACTGAGGGAGAGAGGCTGTGCAGAGCATGGAGCAGCTTGGTGCTTTTATGAAGCAAAACAAAAGTTTGCCTGTTCAAAAAAAATAAAAAATACCGCACGTCCTGCGATGTGACTATCGCGCATGCGCACATCGCGATGGCGATGTTCAAACGATATATTGCGCAGGCCTACTGGACAAGGCGTTGACACAGCTGTCTGTGTCTGGGGATATGATGCCTTTAATATATGAGACCATGATGCATTCCCTCAGATTTATGCAGTGAAGGAAATGTTTCAGTAAGTTGGATTTACTGCCTTCACTTTGCAAAATGTCTTCTCTGCAGAAGCTATCATCTCGTCTCTGTAGTTTTGTCAAAGTTTCTGCTGCTGTGGTCTGTGATGATCATCCTCTCAAACTTTGCTTGTTTTTTAATTGTTTGTTTGATGTGGACATCACAATTACATTTCACAACCAGATGCATTGTTTGAGTGTTTTAGCACATGTGCTAATTTGCAACACTTGTCCACAGGTCACACATAGGGATGGGTACCTTTCACATTTGAACCGATACCATACTGATGCCCGGTACCTGGGAATCGGTATCGGTACTCAACAGTACCAATTTTCGGTACTTTTGCGTGTGTTTATGGGGTAATAAATATTAATTTGTTTAATATTAAAATCTCAAATTTTCCAATGTAAATGTATTTCTCAATCTATAAATTTGACAGATATATATCAAAACAACATCCAACTGTTTGCATTGTAACACTGTTGTTCTAAAAATTTCTTCAACATGAAAACCAGTAACTAAAATGAACCACAACTTAATAAATTAACTGCAGCCCTCACTTTAACTTTAGGGCGGCTTAACAATGGATCCGACAGAGCTGTAAATAAAAAAGCATTTACATTAACGTTACAAAGTACGAGAAACCAACCTGATAATGATAACTGACACACATTAAAATGCCAAGCTAATACCATCTTTGAGGTAATACATTTACAGCTGCTGATAACATGTTTGATTTAAGAGAGTAAGGCGTGCATAAGATTATGCTACAACTTCCATTGTGTTTGCAAAAATTTTATGCTGCTCTGGGGAATTTCTGGAACTAGGCCACAATCACCACAATGGTTGGACTTCATCTCAGCTTGTGGCTTTTTTTTTCTCTCAAGAACCAGTCAGCCGTGTGAAAAAAACACAAGACAAGCTCACAAGATTAAAAAATTGGACATCAAGTCAGCTGTCTTTTTACTATTACTTCTGCACACCTCTGATTTCATAATGTTACAGAAATCATTGTTGTGACATTTGGGGCTAAATGATATTTAAGTAAGTATTGCTTATTTCTATAAATAATGCTCCTGAAGTAAAGCTAAAGGGAAAACAATGCAGATCAATCTGTTGTCTCCCATCTCCTTGAATCAAATGACCTAAAAATATGTTTTTCAGCATTTTGGATTGCTGTATTATGGCAGCATGTGCTCCCCTCATCACATATAAATGAATTTGTCTCACTTCAGAGGTAAGAGTTTGGTTTTCTTACAGCACAGGCATCTTCTTATCTGCTGTAAATACCTTGATAAGATTAAGAAGTTTAAAACCAAGTATTTCAAAACAAGCACAACTTTCAAGACGCATGAACACCTGGTTTATCTGACAAAGCCACAGCACACATTCACACAGGAAGAGGACACAAACTGCAGAGTGGGGCTGTTATATCTAACCCAGTCTACTTTCTTTTACCCGTGCATGCATTTTGAAAGCCTTCTGGTTATTTGTATTTAGGCTGAGTTACATTATTAATAGTCCAGTTAGAGCTATTGGATAAAAGAAAATGATAAAGGGTTAGTCTGAGCACATAAAAGAAAAATGTGAAGCGATTTGTTTCATTTTAATGAAATCAAACAGTCATTAAAATTCCTGATGCACACTTTTTAACTTTCAATGTTGATAAAAGACTGTCATCTTTCCATGATCTCTATAACAAACACCATGTCAAGGCTAGTCATTATTTGGATGTTTAGATGCTTCATTATATCTTCAAATAAGCTATTGGATAAGACAATTCTGGATGGTTACTCGGTTATAATAATGCATGAAAAAAAAGATCAGAAATGGTCAGTAGCAACATTGTGCTGTGTAAGGATGCCCTGCAAAAGCTTTTCTTGGCAAATACCTATCACAGATCACCTGTTTGCTTAACTGCTTTGAGCTCCTTTTTCTGCCTCTCCCCTGTGCCTCCAGCTCAACCTGCAAGAAAAAAGCAGAACAAAAGATCTCATGGAGCAATGCAATACAGCATCCTATAGGAAGGACCACATTGATTCAAACTGCACGTCTTTTGTCCATTTGGGTTAAACTATTGAATTTTGAAATGGACTGAAAAGAATATTGAGAAATATATTTGGTATATGGTTATTTATCTAAAAATGTGTTTCTTGATACATATAGTTTGGTCTTTTGCCAAATTCTCTTCTACATATCCTGAAACATCTTCTCACTGCTCTGTTTCAACCATCACTCCATGTTTGTCCTAAAACCAACGCTACAGGTTATTTGAAGCATCCTGCCGTTCATCCATCTGGTCGGTAATAAAGTCATATTAGACTGGATCAATCTGATGTCCAGTCTAAGGATTACCCTCAGTTTCCCATCCTTCAGCTCTTCAGTATCATCTGTGCTTACAAAACACATAAATGTGCAACTAATGTGGGATTACTGCACACAGGGGAAAATCCTCACTTAAATCCAACATAAACATCCATGCATGAGCTTTAAGTAAGGCTTTTTTCCATAAAAAAAAGTGTTTATGACACTAAAGAAGACTAAAAATAGCATGGTAGTTAAAGGTTTGGCTTTTTAACATTTTGATTTCGTATCAACTTGTTAAATGATCTGCCTGAACAGATGTGAAGTTATTTCACCGCAGAGCAGTTTGGTCTTGTTTTCTGTCACATGTACACACAAACAACCTGGGGAAAATATGTGAAAGTCAGAGGTAGTGTGACCATTTCCTGTGACTTGTGCTTCTTTTTTGTAACTGTGAATAACTGTCCACCTTAAAACTGAACAGTCTACCCCTATAGAAGGTATTTAACGTAATCTTTAAGGAAAGTGATAGAGCCAAAATCATCCTGTTGAACCAAAACTAAATAAAACTAGAACTATGGCCGGGGTTTGCATATGATGGACAGTGAAAGTGCAATGTTGTTGTGTTAAAAAGAAGGTGTGTGTTGTTTTTTTTTCCGAATTTCTTATTTATCTTTTGTGTAAGCCAATGTGGAGGTAACACAATTTACTCAAGTTGCTGCATCTATTATTTTATATATAAATATAAAATAATAATAATAATAATAACAACAATAGTATTTTTTAAGTGCTTTTCAAAAACTCAGAGACACTTTACAATGCAGGAAACGTTAAAAACTATTGAAATGAGTCACAGCATTAAAGGACTTATTAATGTTACATTAAATTTCACAAAATATGCACACTCATGCACACACAGACACAAACACACACGTAGCACAACCACGCATTAAAAACCTGTTTAAAAAGGTGATTCCTAAGAAGAGAATTGATTGTGGACTGATGGAGCAGTTTTGTAAATAAGGAGGGGGAGAGTTCCAGAGGGTGGGTACGGCTTTAGAGAAGGCTCTGTCCCCCAGGTTCTGAGGAGGTGGAGTAAGGAAGTTGGTGTTGGATGAGCAGAGGTTACATGCTGGAGTGTTACAGTGGAGGAGGTTGGGGGGAGAGCACTGAGTTTTATTATTTTAGGATAAATAAACTGGTCCAAGCATTTCACCAGCTTTGTTGTCACACCACCAAAGCTTAAACTTTTATTAAATACTAGTACTAAAACTATGCTTAATATTGAAACTATACCAGTTCTATACTTGATAACTAATGTATCAGAAACAGGAGGGTTTGGTGGTCATGGGTTTTTAGGTCTTATCAGATTTCACTAAGAATTTTAAGATGTTTATTATAAATATAGGGTGGCATGGTGGTGCAGAAGGTAGTGTGCGTGCATCACTGCAAGAACATTGCTGGTTTTATCCCTGTGTAATTGAGGGTCTTTGTTGTGCTTGCATGTTTTTGCACTTTTTGTGTGGGTTCTCTCTTGGCTCTCTGGTTTTTTACCACAGACCAAAATCATGCACATTCGGGTGATTGGTGACTTCACATTACACCAAGGAATGAGTGTGCGCAAAAATATTTCAGTCTGTCTATGTAATCAGCTGGTGACTAGTGCAAGTTGTACCCCAACTCTTACTTCGCAATAGGCTCCAGCCCCCCTCGACTCCAAAAAGGATAAACGATGGATGGAATTTCTATATACTAGGAAGCTCAGTGGTTATATTTAAGTCATATGTTATTATACGCATCAAAAAAGCAACAAATAACTGGTTGACTGATGGTACTCTTTTTTTTTTTTCTTTTTTACTGTACACAGGAAAATGTACATCAAATGGCCTGAACCATTTTCAAAAGTTCTCTTTACTTCTACTTTAGAAAATTTATAGTGGTGCTTTTACTTTTACTTGAGTTAAATAACTCAAATAACTACTTTTACTTTAGTATTTGACTTGCATACTCTTTCTACATCTGGGTGTACTTGTGTGTGTTTTTAATGAGGTTTTAAGGTCCCAGTGACATCGATTGACGAAATACTTCAAAAGTAAGAATGTTTTCTTGAGTCTTAGGCCCCATCCACACGAAGCCAAACCGAGGTCTAAACGCACTGTTTATTGTCGAAGCTGCGTATCATCCATACGAAGACTGTGTTTTGGGGGTCTGTAAACGATCATTTTTGAAACCAGGTTCCAGAGTGGAAAGATTTTGAAATGCCGTATTCGCAGCTCCGTGATTACTGGCTCTCCGCAAGTTTTCAGAAATGCTTGCGTCAGAGTTTCATATCTTCATTGACGCGCATGCGCCACACGCTGCAACGACAATGGCAGCGTATGTGAAGCATATGGGCTGATGAAGCTAGTGACCCTACTATCCCTGTTGCAGCAAAATCTCCTTCTTCTCAATCACCACCGAGTCGAACAAACAATTATCGAGGACACATTTCGGCACTTTATGATCACTTTATCACAATCTCTGTTTACAACTTTTGCCACATGTGCGTGTGCCCACTGTTTTTTCATCTGTTTCCGCTTGTTTCTGTCATATCGTTACAGCGGCCCTAGAGGTTTGGCATGTGTTTTACCGCGTTTTGATGCGTATGGAGTGCATTCATATAGACACACAAACATTTTCTGAGATGCTTTCCTCTTTATGACGATTTCTTTGGAAACTGTTAAGCGTTTTGTCTTCGTGTGGATGAGGCCTTAGAGGACATTTGTGGAACACATGAAAAAAATCCCGCAAAATATTCCATCGAGGCTGCATTCATAGGCAAGTCAATATTTATTTTTTTGTCTTATTTGAATGCACTCTTGGGATGGTTATTGCAGCCAAATATTAACAGAGGTACAGTATTGAAAGGCTTCAAGTCTTTGTGTGCTTCATTTTTAAAAAGGGCCACAGGAGGGCACCAACATGCCATGAACACCCCTAGCCACACGCTGTTTATTGTGCTTTATTATATTTTCTTTTTTTTCAGATTCAGAACATGTGTATGGTTGGGTAGACAGTAAAAATTTAGTTTCAGAGTTGAATCTTAAATTTAAACATGGAACCCAGTACCCATGACCTTTAAATTCTAAAATCTAACAGGTTCATCTTTGAATCAGAGTGGACATTTGTAAAAAAAAAAGTGTGATGAAAATCCCTCAAAGTGTTCTTCAGATAGACAGAGAGCAGGCAAGCTAAAAGCAGAACTCCTCAGTCCCTGCCTTTGGCTGAAACAGAGGCATAAAATAACTAACTGCGGTGTTCTCACTGGCGCCTTAAGAGCCCAATCACACAGAGCAGTATTTCTAGAAAATTGTAGGCTGTAAAGTCATTGTTTTCCTGTGTTAAAGTACATTTGGGACTTTTTCTGGTGCTGTGTGATCCTGTTGTTTTTATTCCTGCATAGAAGCTAAGAAATTTTAACTATTCAGCTCATAAAGCAGATTTGAAGGGCTAGTTAGTGTTGAAGTAGCTGATGAAATCAAGTATGAGGTGGTCTATTAAACAGTGTTTACTTTGACCTACTCCCTGATTTGGTGCTGCAGATGTCATAGATGGAAAACCCTTGAGCCTGTCTCGAGCCCTACATACACCCACACTCACAAAACAGAGCACTCAGAAAATCTCCCTCGTGGCTTCTTGTATTGCATGGTTTCCTTTTTTTAAAAAAAACAAAACAAATAAAAACCTGTGCACCTACAACCTGTTTCTTGCCTGTGTGGGTTCTCTCAGGGCACTCTGGTTTCCTCCCACAGACCAAGTACATGATCATTAGGTGCAGTTTGTTAACTCCAAATTACACAGAGGTATTAGTGTGAGCATGAATGGTTGTCTTGGTTTCTATGTTGCCCTACGATTAGCTGGTGGCTGGTTCACGATGTACCCCAATTCTCTGGCTCATGTGACCCTGGAGAGGATTAACTGTATAAGTGATGGATAAATTTGGCTAGGCATGTTCTCTCGATTTATTTTTTGGGTATTGGTTTAAATCATCCCAAATTTCTGCTGCTATCAACACTCCGTATGTTCAAAATGATGATGAAAAAAACTCCCATAATCGGAAGCAGCTGTCAGCCTGGGAAAATTCTGATCAGTCATTTTGCTGAGACCCTTCTGAACAAAACTAGCTTGATATCTCTCTGTATGTCTGTCTGCACAGCTCTTGGCATTTGTTCAGATTTAAATCATGTTGTTACACCTGAGGTAGTATGAAGTTGACTGGCAGATGATTGAAAAATAACTACCACCACCCCTGAGTTATTGCTAAAGATTCTCTAGTTCCTGTCTTTATTAGATGATTGCTTGCAAATACTCTAAATTTCAATATTTCATATTTGGATTTTATTGAGCTTTTATTATAAGGAAGTTTCAAAGTCAGATAAAGACTTCAAATTTGAAACATGCATCAAAAACAGTAGGATTTCATAATAATTTCTTCTGCACATGATGTGTTCTGATATTTCAGTGAGCAGTCTAGTTATCTTTTAATTGTAAACTTGGTTTTGTATAATAAAACTAATAAACTGACCCTTTTGTCTTGTTTCCACCAGGTTATGGACACCCTGTCCAAGCTCTCAAACACACAAATCGCACAACAAGGAGGATTCAAGTAAGTGATATTACCTTACAAGACTTGAGTGTCATGAACATTTTATACACATCAACATTTAAAACACTTAGAGTTTTAGAGAATGTCCTCTGCAAGCCCTTGATGTTCTATCTTTACTTCGGCTTTCCTCCACCTCAACAGCTCCAACTAGTATTAAAGATAGATAACCATATCTCACTCAATAGTCCTGTTATTCCGAGTATACTCCCCTTTTGCCCAATGTCAGCTGGGATAGGCTCCAGCCCCTCAATGACCTTGTGAGTCCTGTTAGTTAAAATATTGATCCTTTGTTGGAACTTGTATATCAGTTAGCTGGAATCTTCATGAGCAAAAATGCTCTTGTGTTATGATGTGTTCAAGGTCTGCTCCAAAAAAATGACTATAGGTGAATAGAAGAATTGCTGACATGATGTTTTCAAATTCTGAAAAAAAAAAGAAAATGCTGCATTTCAAAATAACTTTGCAATACTGGATTAAAAAGAATTTTGTAATCAATAAAAATACTAGAAGGCCTGATTTGGATGAGCTGAAAGGTGGAGACTTAACAGGATTTGCAGATAGCCGATTTGATAAAAATGAAGCTGCAGGTCCTGATTTTCTTCATTTCTTTTAAGATATAAGACCAAATCAACACAATTGCTAGCAAACACAATCACCACTTTATTGTCTTTCATGCTTCACTAAAGCACATTCCTAAAATCTGAATATCATCAAAGACATCCAGTATAAAATTGATTTCTTCATAATATCAGTATTTTTGCTGTATCTCTCTCCACCTCACGCTGCTTCGCTGTCATTTTCAGGCCGTTCCCGACCGAGGAGAGCCTAAAAGACGAGGACATTTACAATAATCTGGAGGACTTGATTGAGTATGTATGAGGCTCCTCTCTGCAGGGCCGTTACTGGTGTGTGATGCTAATTTCTGCATATCATCCATGCTCTCCAGGGGTCTGACACCCACATGTTTTGGTAAAAAGCCTGGGCTCCGTTTCTCTCTTACTGTCAGGAGGAACTTATGAGTAATTCTGCATGAGTTTTTGCTGAGTGCTCGTAAACCACCCACATCAAGACCCTGGATGGCTGCCGTTGACTGTTTGATTAATAGATGAAAGGACATGAGTGTTGTGGACGGATATTACATTTGTGTCACTTTCCCGTCACATTACATTATCAGCAATAATAATAATGATAATAAACTTTATTTGTATAGCACTTCTAAAAATAGAGGTTTACGTAGGCAGGAACATAAAGACAGTTGAGCACAAGATAATTAAAATAAAAGAACATTGAAGACATGTACAAAAGGCAGAATGAAATTGAGAGACTCCATGGCATCGCAAACAGGCAATACAAGAACCCTGCAATGTAAAAAGTGACCTGATGCAAATGCTGTTTTACATCATGCAATTGTTTTTTTTTCTGCAGTACATTCAGGGATTAGAAATTAATGATATGTTGATTTGTATGGAAAAAACAAACAAACAGCCCAGTCTTGTTTGTTCATGTGTTATGTATCACTCAATTAATTCTTATATGACAAAACCTCTGGTGTCTTTATTGTAGAGACTGGAGAGAGTGGATAGAGTTGGCTGAGTAATGAGAGTGGGCAGTGATCTCTTACTTTTAGTTTCAAAGGCATTTTATTATTTTTTTCTACTGTTTAATACTGCTGTTATTGACTTTCTGAACAGACACAAACACAGAACAACCTATTCAAGCATATGCATAGTCAAAAAGATAATAAATATGTAAATGTTAAATAAAACTGTAATTGATAAATGCTCAAATAAACTAAATAAGTAGATACATGAAAAAAGTAACATAACTGTAACACTTATTAGAGTAGATTATTTTATAAATTGTTCTTCTTTGGACAAACACCCAAATTAGCATTTCTTTATTAAGCTGCATTGTCATATGATAACAATGTGTGGTATAAATCTCCAACAAATATTGTAGTTGTAAATAAATGAAAAAAATGTATATATAAGAAAAATAGACCCAGGGGAAAGTAGATATATTAAAAGAAGATTGGGCCCAAGATAGAACTCTGTGGGACACCATACGGAGAGAAAGCAGCAGCTTGACAGATAAGTTCCTTTTTGTCCAGTAGGGTTAAAACTTAGACTTACATCTTCTACATAATTTAAATTTTTTTTTGACTGTTGAAGATAAAAAAACATGTTGACTAAGGATGGGGGTTCTATTGATATCTGTTCTTTTATTTATTCTGCCTATTGATTTGATTCTTGGACATTTTGCTTATCAATCTCTGTGGATTTTTCGGGATGGACAAAAGTTGGCCTACATAGGCTTTTAAGGTCCCATGTCCTGTAGTGTTTGATGGTTTACATTATGTCTTGCATGTCAAATAATCAAGGATTTTATGTAATCTAAATACAAAGTACCAAATGAGTTCTTATAGAGGATCAGATGAAGCTCTTTTCCCCTCCCCCTTGGGAACACTCTGATTTGAGGGTACAGGCTGGCTAAGAGAGGCTATGATGAAGAGCTTAGTGCTGACAGGCTGTCCAAATGATGTCGAGGGAAGGGGCTACAGGACAAAGGGCAGACTTTCAAGACAGTCATGTGATCTGCCTGTGACGAGCAAAGAACAGTTATAGGTAGAGGCTGTATAGCTATGACATCATAAACACCAGGAAGAAAAAACATTGTTTTAAGGGGCATTTCTTTCAAGACATAAAGAAATTTCTCTATGAAGTGATAATTTAGTTTAAGGTGTCATAGTCTTCTTCACCAACAGCATGAAATAAAAGAACATGGGATCTTTAATGATGTCAAACACATGACACTTAAGATATTTAATGCTGTGCTGAAGACAAATGTTTCTGCAAGTTACTGGTGTTTCCGTCCACTAAATGAGTAGTACGCGTCTTTTTGCTAAAATGAAGCCACATGTTTGACCACATTTGAATACCTGTCTTCAATGATGACTTTTTTGATATCATATCTGCTGACTGCTGCTGATGAGAGCAGGACGTTCTTGATTTGTAAGACAAAGCAAAACGTCCTTGGAATTCTGGAAAGGTGCTATATAAACTCAAGATATTATTAAGGTGGAAGGAATTGATAAGTGGATTGTTAATCAAAAAACTTTGACTCCTTTAAGGAGTTCTTATAGATTTTTAACTGGAATTGGGTTTCAGTTCCCATCCTTACATTTGATTGCCAAACCCTACATTTTAGAGGTATTGAATGTATGTTCCTTTGGTCATTGGTGTGATAGTGAGAACGTCTTAGAGGATGAGGACGACTTGTACGCAGCTGTTTATGGGTTAGAGGAGGACTACGCTGGTGATGAGATCTATGAAGACCTCATGAGGACTGAGCAGCATCCTCCTACGGTACTGTATTAAGTCACAAATACATGTTTACACTCACAAACATTCACTATAGAGAAGAAAATTGGGATTAAAAAAAATATCAACTTCATTTTGGACACATGCAATAAATGAAAAAAAAATCCTCAAGCACGACATAAAATAAGAGGAAAGATGAGATGGTGGTCTTCACAATATGCTTATGATGCTGTGATGTAAGACCGTGTACATTTTCCATAAATGCAACATTTTTTAAGTTGTGTTTTTTTCCAGAAGCAGTTGGAGATAGATGTTCGCAGCTGCTGCCTTACAGAGATCAAACAAACAGAGGAGAAATACACAGAGACTCTGGAGTCCATAGAGAAGGTGACAAACCCCCTTTAATCTGCTCAACACTGAGATTATGTACTGTCATGTGATGAAGTCAAATGCTGCAGTTAATGCACCAAAGCGAAGTTCTCAAAAGAGTATACCGTTACTGAATAACTCTGATCATTTTTCCTGTCTCAGGAGTTTAGTCATGTCACATTAGCTCTTGCTTCTTTTACACTGAGCATAAATCTTCCTTATTCTTTTCTTCAGTATTTCCTGAATCCTCTGAAGAAATTTTTCTCTGCTGCTGAAATTGAAAAAGTTTTTCTCAACATTCCAGTAAGTTTTATGTTTTTTTCTTCTTTGGAAAGCATGATTATTATCATTGAGTTATTATCATCAGATACTGATTTTTTTTTTACTCTTTTTGTTCAGGACTTGGTTAAAGTTCACAAGAGCCTAATGGTCGACTTGCAGGACTCCATCTTAAACAAAAATGCCTTAAATCTCCACCAAATATTCATAAATTACAAAGACAGGTAACTGCAAACGTCCTTCAATCAACTATTTTCTTAGTGCCATAGAGAAAGCTGTTCGGCTCTTTTTGGGCCTTCTTCAAGCATATATTTCAAAATGTATTTTTGCTAATACCCCTACCCATATATTCACAGTCCTGCTTGGTTCTGGTTCTTAGCACATTGGCATGAGCGTCCATGTCTAGTTTGTGTACCCTAATTCCAATTAAGCTTGGGCATTGTGTTAATTATTAATTAAAACAGAAAACAGGCCTTTTAAACCTTAATTCAGTTAAATACACTACAAAGACAGGATTTAAGATGTTAAAATTGAAAAAAGTAATTGTTTTTTTCCGATTTTCATTCATTCTGAATTCAATGCCTGCAACATGTTCCAAAAAGTAGTTTTTGGAAAAGTCCGGCAGGTTAAAAAACAATTGTTTTTCTAAACCAGTTTAAAAAAGCAACTGTAAATTTCTAAATGCAAAGAATTTAGGGAATTCTACAGTCAATAATATTATCAAAAGATTAAGATAACCTGAAGAAATCTCGTCATGAAAGCAGCATGGCTGAAAGCCAACATTGAATGTCTGTGATCTTCAATCCCTCAGGAAGCTCGACATTAAATCCAATATTACTCTGTAAAAGATATTACAACATGGGCTCAGGAAAACTTTGAAAAACTGTTGTCAGTTAACACAGTTCATCTCTACGTCTACAAGTATGAGTTCAAACTCTACTTTTTGGAAATCATGGACATCCTTTCCTCTGATCTAAAGAGATTAAGGACCAGCTATATTGTTATCAGCACAAAGTTCAACAGCAAGCATCTGTGATGATATGGGGGTGTTAGTGCCCATGGCATGGGTAGCTTGTGAATCTGTCAAGGCACCATTAATAAAAAAGGTGCATGGAGGTTATGGAGCAACATATGCTGCCATTAGAGTTTTCAGGGACGTCTCTGCAGCAAGACAATGCCAAGCTACATTCTGCGTGTGTTAAAACTGTGTGGCTTTTTTTTCGTAAAGGAGTGCAGGTACAGGACTGGCCCACCTGCAGTCCAGACCTGTCTGGTGCATTATAAAGTGCAAATACAACAACTGAGAGCCCAGACTTTTCAACAGCTTAAGTCATGCAACAAGCAAGGATTAGACAATTGATAGCATGAATTTTTAAGTCATGTATCATTTCAAATCATGTATCATTTAACTCATGTATCAGTCAATTTAGTCATGAACCAATTCATGTAACATCTATCATTATATGATTATTCTATCTATATATTAAGTTATGTGTGTATTAACCAATACAGATTAATCTATGCTGAGCTAAATGTGTCTGTGAGCACCTAGGCTGTAACTCTGGCACCTCGCCAGAAATAGAAAGCATGAATTGAGAAGTCTCACAGCTGACCATCTTTGGAGTGGAAGTCCATACAGACATGACGTTAATATTTGCCATATATGTGACATGTCTATATGAGCAGTCTTGTAGCGTATCCATTCTTGCCTTAGAACATCTAAAAACAGCAATTCCACCTACAACTCTTTGACAATTAGTGTCCTCAGTTCTCAAATGCTTCACGAGTGTTGTTAAAAAAAAAGAACAATGATGAAACATGGTGGTAAACATGCTTTTTGGAATATGTTGCATGCATCTTATTCAAAATGAGTGAATATTTTCACCCTCTGGGTTTTGATTTCCAGCAGCCTCCTCATACGGCTCTGTCTAACTGAGGGTTAAACTCAAAGTACTGAACTGAGTCAATGTAAAATGTGGTAGATACCACTTTTTGATAGTCAATCTGCTCAGGATTTCCTCTATAGTCACATCTTTTCATAGATTAGATAACTGTTGTGCAACTGACTCACGCTTAAAAAGTAACATGTGATATCATCTGTACCCTGAGGCTCAAGATTTATCTTTACAGGCAGATGCATGAACACATTGTTGTTTACTCCAAACTGTCCTCTGAATTGCAGACTTCTCATTTATGGGATATACTGCAGTCAGGTGGAGATAGCCATCGCTGTTTTAGACCTCATCTGCAAGGAAAAAGAGGACGTTCGTCTAAAGCTCGAGGTGAGACACCTGAAGAAGAGATATGTTGTCATAGCAACCTCTAGTGTTTGTTTTGTGCATTTCAAACACACGACAAGTGGGGTGTGAGGAAAAGAGAGGCAAGAAAAAAAATGTTTCTAAATATCTTAATTATAGTTTTAAATTTTACTAAAGATGTAACAACAAAACTGAACAAATGCTCAGATGTCGATTCACATAGACAATCCAAAAAGTTAAATAAATAAATAAATTAAGGCAAGACTAGGATTTGAGTCTCAGGTGAGGAAGGAATTGTTTGTAAAAGTAAGATATTCAAAAATCATGCATTTCATATGATAACAGTAAAAAATAATTCTTTTTGTAAACTGATTGTATAGTAGTGGGGGACAAAAACTGATAAAGAGAGGTAAATCAAACATTTCTTTATTGTTAAATATTACCTGAGTAGCAAAAGCGTGAAATTTAATTCCTTTGTCATTGCATTATTTGTTTGAAAAAGAATCACAGTGTTGCTCAGAATAAAAAAAACACAAGAGTTATCACATTTTCACATACATTAATCATGTTCAAGACTTTCATTAGCATTTGTATAAAAGTAATAGACATATTTCATAAAAAGATAGATGAGTTGTAAAGATCTAAATGTTAATTCAGTGCAGTCTTTAGAGCTTAGGGACATGTGGATTGTATAACATCTTAAAAAGATACAATTGCACATCATTTGTTATGCACCATGATTATTACTGCACATAAAATTTTATGCACCATCAATTTGATTCCACACAGTTTTATTGCAGTACTAATAATATGTGAGAGAATGGTTTTATGCATGTTAAATGTCGTCTGCAGCTCTTGCTGTTGCTCTTGCTGAAACAGTGTGCACTGTTTTTGTTTCAGGAGTGCTCAAAAAGAGCCAACAATGGAAAGTTTACACTGAGGGATCTGCTGGTTGTCCCGATGCAAAGAGTCCTCAAGTATCACCTGCTTCTACAGGTAAGGGAGATTTAAATTCACCTGATTTCATGTGACAGATTTTGAGGCACGTGTCTCAGTGTTTCAAAAATATTGAACATGTTACAAGCAGCAGCTTCTTCACATGGTGTGGATGTTTGAGCAATTAAGCATTTCCTCTTTTTTTGTCTGAATGGTAATTTATGAGAAATTTTATCATGTTTATGATAAAGACATAATAAGGTGGTGGTTATGATACTGGAATGAGAAACTTAGATGTATACCAGTTTTTTTTAATCATTAACCTGATATGCCAGAATGACTGTTCAGTATATTTCACTCTTCCATCTGGGTCAGAGCCCATAGAAGGTGTTTGGGAGTGAGCAGAACCTTTTAATAGCATATCCCACAGGTGATTGGATGAGCCTAACATCAATAACATGTGTAAGGGCCAATCAGATAAATTAGTAGGCAGGTGCTAATGCCACAGTGTAAAACACAACTTCCAAAAACAAACTTTTGTCAAAACATACCAGAAATGAAGCAAAAATATATTTTTATAGGGAACTTTGTAGTGTTATTTGTTTTCATTTAATAAAAAAATGTGGTCACAAATGTGGAGCTGACAAAACTGCAAAGGTACCAATCCCATTATCCATTCTGCTTATTGATTCCTGTGGGTTTTTTTGGAGGGCACACCTTTAACTTCTTTAGTAGCAGACTTCCTCTAATAGGGTTGGGAATCGAAAACCAATTCCAGTTGAGAATCGTTAACAGCTCCATCAAAGAATCAATATCATTATATTTTTTGCTAATCAATTCCCTTATCAATTCCTTCCACTGACAGGGTTCAGAAGTGTCGCAACAATAATAATAATACAATTACACCTACTGCACAGCCTTAAGTGAGTGGAAACACCAGCAATTTGCAGAAGCAGTTATCTATACTGTGACATGTGTGTGACATTGTTGCCACTGAAAATCAGACTGACGTTTGCCCACATGGAAAATCTGCAGGAATCGATAAGGGAATCGTTGAAGAATTGGATTGATTAGCAGGACTGTTAACAGCATTGGTATTAATAAAATCATATCAATTCCCATCCCTATCCTCTAATGAGGTTGTGACATCCTTGATTAAGAGGGCATGCTGAATTTTGTGGAAAGAATTGATAAGGAAATGTTGAGCAAAAAGAATGACAATATGGATTCCTATGGCTGTTTGATACTGATTCTTAGTTGGAATTGGTTTTCATTCTCCATCCCTAGTGGCAACAATGTCGAGCACGTCACTCCAGATTCTTAATGTTGGTCTGTATAAACAAATGCTTCTGGAAGTTGTTTGTGTTTCTGCCCACTAAATATGCAGCTACAATCTTTTGTCTAAAATTGGGCCACAATTTTGACCACTCCCCTGCCCTGTCTGCCATTATCACAGCTTTGACATCCTTGTTGCCATTTCTGCTGACTGCCTCTCATGAGAGTGTGCAGAACAAAATGGTAGAAATTTATAAGAGAATTGGAAAACAAAAAGATGAATAATGGATTCTTTGAGGGAGTTGTTATCGATTATCAACTGGAATAGGCTTTGGATTCCCATTTCCACAGAACAACATAACAGATCTAGTTACTGTTCAACTTTTGGTCAATCTAAGTCTGAGTGTATAGATAAAGAGGACTGTCCAGTAGACCTTGTTTTTGCTTTTTCAACCTAATACAACTTGTTGTACAACTTAAATAACTCTGCTGAAACATCAGGGATATACTCTCTCTTATGCACACTGATATAACAACAATGCCCAGTTTTATCATTCTGTCAGAAGAACATCAGGGTCCAGCATGAGAAAAGCACTTTTGAGAGTAAAAAATGAAATGAAGAGAGGTAAAGCAAATTATGTGCTCATGTGAAGGATTAAATGAAACTGTCAAGATTCAAAAGGCGAAGACTACACCAAAATGTAATATTGATAATAAAGTGGAAATGATCTACTTGAGTTATCTTGATGTGCATTGTTCTTTGAATTAAAGTAATAGATGAAGTAGACAGGGTTTTTGTTCGTCATTTCTACTTTCTTTCCCTAAACATATTGAAAATATAATCTTTGTCACATTTTTTTGTTTCCTTTGTCCAGCCCTAATACTCTCCCATACAAAAACAAACCTTGGGTGACTATTTAATTGATTTAAAAAAATGTATCAATGGCGTTTTTTAACCTGCGTGATCATTTCTTCCATGATAAATCTGGCCACATGATGGCGACATTCTCCACATTTTTTTGCTTTATATTTGCCCCCACTTGTATTTGTCACAGCAAATTCACGCTGCACAAGCAAACATCTATTTCACCAAGTCACTTAGGTCTCATTTCAAGTCATTATAGCCCACATTTGATTAAAAATACACACAGTGGTAGAAAAAAAGAGGCTTGATTCTCCACAGCAGGATGAGGCTAAAGGATAAATTGATAGGTTTTATTTTGAAAATTAGACTTAAAGGGAAGATATTAATTTTCTGGGGTATCTCTTCCCTTAATTTGAGAATACATTTCTAAAACAGTCCCCACTCTGTTATTTAATGGGCTATATAGTTTCGGCACTTGTACCATGTAGTGTGGCAGCAGTCTTTCCAACATGCAGCCGTTCTCCGAGCTCCCACCTCACTGCTAACTACATGTCACCTTCTCCCCTGGTTAGTATGAATGAGAGGTCAGCCTGAAGCTGCCAGGGCAGCCGAACACACTGACTAGACAGCTGCTTTAAATTGGTGTAGAGGGTAAAGGCCTCCATGGAAAGTGGTTTCTTTACTTGAGAGGTAATACACAATAAACAGACCCCTATTCCAAAAAGGCTGTGATGTTGTTAAAAGAACAGAACACATAACACAACTTCCCCAGTTATGTTTTACCCCCCTCCCAGTTTTTTTTAAAAACTTTTAGTGTGTTTTGCCTTTATTAGTTGTGTAGCTGGAGTCAGAAAGGGGGCAGAGAACTGAACTCAGGCTGGAATTGAACCCAGGCCACTCAGGATGACATGGATCTGTGTCAACCACCAGGCCAGCAGTGTGTTCTGCCCTTCCTTTTATTATTTTATTCCCTGGCAGAGAATAATCAGAAAAAGATAAAATATCCAGTGATCAGCAGTTCTCTGGATGAAAATACCTTGTTGATGCCTGAGGTCAGAGGAGAATTGTTTAAGATGACAGGACAGCAACAGAAACTCAAATAACCTCTTGTTATAGCCAAGGTGTGCAGACTACTAGTTCTTTTTTTGCTACTTAAATTTTTATTGGAGTTTTCTGTGGTATCACAATGAGAAAATTTTTGAATTTCAGGTAAGCATTTTCCTCAATAGCAGAAGCTGAGTGAATTCAAAGACACAAAACAGAACAAAAAACAAAACAAAATGGTCACGGTTACCAACATTCTTAGTCAAAACAATTTACATACCAGTGATTCCTTAGATATCATTCACTGTGTCGTAAATTTTCCATTTTTCCCAAGTTTTTAAGAGCACGTCCTCCTTCAGTCTAAACTGATAGGTCATTCTTTCCATAATATAAATCTCTCTTATGATTTCAAGCCACTGATTTGCAGTAGGGGGTTTAGTCTTACACCAATTTCATGTTATTGCCTTCTTGCATGTGACCAATAGTATTTTAGTCAAGTATCTATCTCTGTCTAGGACACAATCGTTTATGTTTCCCAGGTACATGACTTTACATGCTTTGGGTATCATATATCCCAACATATTTGTAATCATTCCATGTACATTCTCCCAGAGTTTTTCACAACAGACTACTATTTCTGAACATACAGTCCATCAGACTTTGAAGCAGCTGAGTTACAACAGCATAAAACCAAACGGAGTGCTACTCCTGTCAGCTAAAAACGGCAAACAGAGGCTGCAGTTCACACGGGCTCACCAAAATTTGTCAGTGGAAGATTGGAGTGATGTTGGAGCCTGGAGTCAATTCCTGCTGTGGCATTAAGATGGAAGGTTCAGACAAACAACATGAAGGCATGGATTCATCCTGCCTTGTATCAAAGGTTCAAGCTGCTGGGGGTGTAATAGTATGGGGGGTATACAAATGTACAATTCAATTCAATCCAATTCATTTCAACAACTTTATTTATCCCAAGGGGATACATTTTCTTGGTACACTGGGTCCCTCAGTACCAATTAAATAGAGCTGTGCATCTTTACAAGTATAATGACTCAAATAGGTTATGATTATTAAGTCAGCAATTCAATTCAACTCAGTTTCTCGATGCATCACGATACAGGGCAGTGAGTAATATCCTTGATTTTCATTCTACTGCCGCAGGCTTCTTTTCAGATACAAAAATAAAAGCAGTCAGATATACATAAACTCAATTTATTAATCAAAAATGGCTTTTGAGATCAACTGCGGCAAAAACATATTTCAGTGTTAACCAAACGAAAGAAATATCAAAGATCTCATCTTCATGTTCTCTTTTTTTTTTTGTTCTCAGAAACAAAGCTGATTCTGCAGTCTAGCAGAAGCCTCTTCAAGATTAAACGATTATTGACTGTCTCTGCATCCATGCATCTTCATCTGTGTTTGCATCATGATGCATTGATTAAAAGATTATTCTTGACACCCCAACAATTGAGTTTTGTTTCAGCGCTGCAGCCTACCTGAGTGCTGTTGCTGACCACGTCTATCCCATCACGCACCCCAGTGTACCCTAATTCTGATATTTACAGGAGGGTTACATGCCATGACACAAAGCCCAGAACAGCTCACTGTTTTTTGTAGATGTTAATGAGTTCATTGTGCTCCAGTGCCCTCCACAGAAACCAGATCTCCATCCAGTAGAGTACATTTGGGACGTGGTGGAACAGGAAGTTCACATTATGGATTTGTAGGGAACAAATCTGCTTCTGCTTCCTGTGTCCTTGTTGAATCTTTGTCTTAAGAGTTATGTCTTTTTTTAAGTGTTCTAGGCATGTTGAAACTTCATCTAAAAATGGAGAAAGATTGTGGATAGACTTGTGACAGGGATGTGAGGGAGCAGGGGGGAAACTCTGAGCTTCAGGTGGGATTGAAACCTGGGCTGGCCGAAGCATGTATAGGGCATGGTGAGTTACTTACTGCTCTGCCAAGACAACACCAGAATGAAGGCAGTTCTGGAGACATAAGGAGGGTCAGACCTGGTTCAAGAAAGGTGTACCTAATAAAGTGGGCAGTGTGCATAAACAGCACCCTCTCTTATAGTTTAAAACCTTCTAAATTGCAGAAAAAGTTGGCAAAATCAGAAAAAATTATTCAAGTGGTATAGAAAATGCTTTACTGGCTCTTAGCTAGTTCCACCCACTTTTCCAAATATATTTGCACATTTAAGTCAGTGTGCAGAAGTTTGTCTGAAAATGTACTCACTTATACAATAAATTCTGATTTACTGTGTGTCAGTGACTTTTGTTTTGTTGCTATAGTATTAAACAATTATTGATCATTCAACTGTTGAACAACTATCCAGTTTCTCATTGAAAAAAATATATAAAATGTCAATTTGTCATTTAGACCAAACTACGCTGATGTCAGTGATAACCACCTTATATCTGATCCAGCACTGCCTAGACTTAACTTAAAATATTAACATATTGCCCAGCCTTTGAAAGGAGGACCTGCAGATGAATTAATTACTTGTGATTTGAAATTGAAGAACAATGGTTAGTTGCCTCCACCAAAACGATATCCTCCTCTGTATTATATTAGCCATCCTATTATTGAGCTGTGATGTATGGTTTCTAATACACAACACAATGTAAACACAGTGTAAGCAGATCGTCATTAGTGAGCAGCATCTGGTTAGAGTCAAGTGTAAATCCATGTGTCGTACAGCAACAAAAGGAAGCATGATGCTCCTGATTGCACATGATTCTAATTTAATAAAACCATTTAATGGGTGCTGTACAAAGAAAAAAGAAATATCTATTAACTACTGTGAAATTACATTATTCTGTGTAATTTTATTTCCAGTGGAAGTGACTCAGTCTTTGGTATGAGATCATTTGTGTTATGTACTTGTTAATTTTGGTTTAATTGACGTCAGTAATGCCACTGACTTTCACAGTAGTTTCTAGAAACATTCCTGTCGGATACATACTGAAAATGCATGAATACATTAAATTAATATTCTTGTTAATATAAAAGCATAATCATTTAAGAAATTAAGGATTTCCTGCTTTGGTGGAGAAAGCAGGGGCTCAGACTCTTCCATGCCCAGAACCCCATGACACATCAGGCTCTAGCATCAACATTTTTATTCCTTGGACATTATGAAGCCAAATTCAACATTCAACAAACATCTCCAGTAAACAGTAA
The DNA here is from genome assembly GCA_036419115.1 of Scarus forsteni. Taxonomy (NCBI): domain Eukaryota; kingdom Metazoa; phylum Chordata; class Actinopteri; order Labriformes; family Labridae; genus Scarus; species Scarus forsteni. The sequence continues at coordinate 15,633,762 of JAZDUH010000157.1, read as the reverse complement.
GTGAATAACATTCCATCCATCCATTATCTATACAGCTTTCTCCTCTTGTGGTTGTGAAGGCTGAAGCCTACCCTGGAGGCGGGGGCACATCCTTGACTGGCTGCAAACCAGTTACAGGGTTGACATGTTGAGACAGACAAACACTCACACCCAAGAGCAATTGGAGACACTAATTAATCATACAGGGATGTTTTTGGTCAGTAGGAGGAAACCAGAACAGCTGCAGAAAACCCAAACAGGGAGTGCATGCAAGACCCCAACCTGCTGGTGGAATTGAGCTCGCAACCTTCTTGCTGTGAGGCATGAGCACTACCCTATGTCTTTATTGCAATTTGAATAGTGCTGAATGTAAACATATAATTTTAGATTTATCCATCATTCATTATAGTAATTAATATAATATTATATATTATATTAATGCACTGTAACAAATACATGTATTTCAATATGCAATGATTTTTAGCACTAATCAGATAACTTTAGTGAAGTTTTCTCCAGGGCCCTGTGGCTCATGTCTCCACTTTGGAAAACACAGTTTGAAGTATTTGTATTAAAAATACAAGGACAAAGACAGAGAAGAGTAAAGGACATAATCATCTCGCCAGGCTCCTGCCAGGCAAGATCTGCAACAACTGTAATCACACCCCAAAACAGCACAGCGCCCAGTCAGAGTCTGTTGCCGCAGAAAGAGGTAGGTACAAGTAAGGCAACAGCAGGACGTGACTGCCCAAACAGGGATTAGCATAGATGCTCACAACTTCAGTGACAGTTTCTTTATTAAATAATAAACCACAACTTTACAGACCTTGATTAAGAATGGACATTTTTGCTCCACTTCCAACATGTTTTGGCAGGAGTTTGTTGTATGACATGGCACAGGTTCTGCTATGTTTTGAATGTGATTGACAGAACCATTGTCCAATCACCTGCCAGACATGCTATTGAAAGGTTCTGCCATCTCCAAATACCTTCTAGGGGCTATTTCCAGATGGACCAGTGAAATATATTGAACAGTCCACCTGGTGTGTCAGGTTACATAATCACAGCTTTTCAGCAGGTTTTGATTTTTGCAGCTTGAATGTAGTTTTTTTTTTTTTTGGCATTTCTGTTGTCCTTTCACAGGAGCTTGTAAAACACACCAATGATGCTGCTGACAAAGACAACCTGAAGATTGCTCTGGATGCCATGAAAGTAAGTCTATAGTTTACTATCAAAGGTCAGTCGTAATGTGTTAGCAATTGTGAGATAATTTTTAGACTGTTCATCCCAAACAACAATGCCTTCTTCTAAGGTGTGGTCTTATTATATTTTTGAATAAAGACATCCATGTAGCACTTTTGAGCTGTTAAAAAGTTTCCTCTTGTCTGCTGCTGCTCTGCCTGTAGGAGGATTCCTAAAATGTCTCCCTGCTAATCCTGTCCTGTTAATTATAAAATGAACCCTGTGTTGACATCTCTGCTTGACATTTGTTCCGACAACCACACATTTTTCATGCATCTAAGGATCAGTTGATAACAGTATGGATTAAAATCTGCAATGTTCTTTGCTGACCCATGCATATTGGATTGCAAGTAAATATTATGATTCATGATATTTTAATGTTGGTTGTAATAGAAATTCACCAGTAATTGAATTTCTAATCACTGCTGTTGCTGTGTGTAGCCTTCTATTGGTTTACAATGAGCTAACCTGTTAGCTTGTTTTGTTCTTGTGTTGTCATTGGTTGCTTTCTTACTGCAAATAAACCTGTCAAGGGTTTGATTAGATACCAGCTTGGTCATTTTGTTCACAAAGAGTCTTATTACTGTATTCGCATAAATCTACACTAACAGAACCAAAGACTGAATGCACGTTTTTACAAGACCAGCTTCAAATGTTTTTCATTCATCTAACTGTACAAAGGATGTGGAGAGAGGTATTTTAAATCTTTCATCAAAGTGTAGAAACCAAAATGAGCAGCACAAAACATGACCAGAGTCACTTTTTCCTTCTGAGTTTTGCAGATAAACGTGCCTGACTTCCTCACTGATATCGCTACCTCCTGATATAACCCCAAGAAATATGTGTGTGTGTCTCTTTGTGTGGGTGTGTGTTTGTGTAACCCAGGACCTGGCTCAGTACGTCAACGAGGTGAAGAGAGATAATGAGACTCTGAGGGAGATCGACCAGTACCAGAGGTCTATTGAAAACCTGGTAAACCAAAAAATCTCTTTCTAAAGCTATCAGCAGGGGGTTAGCACAAACTTTGTGAGAGAGCAAATATCAGGACAACATGTACTTTCTCTTTTGTTGATTTGCAATTAAAGTTCAGCCAATAAGGCTGGCCTTTTTCAGGTTCATAGGGTCAGAGGGACCTAATAATAATACTGGGTATGATTTTTCCATCACGAGACTGAAAGGATTAATTCAGTTTTGTAGAAAAACATATTGGTGATGTTTGGTCACAGTGGACCTCTTAAAGTGACTGTCTGTCATACACTTTAGTTTATAGCTCAGTAAATTTATAAAGCCAGGAAATGCAAAAACAATCTGAAAAGTACTGATATCAAAAGTTTTCTAAAAAATATGGCCATAAGCAAGTAGATCATCAATTAAAGAAAGAAACAAAGGGATAAGCAAAAAGATGAAATTTGAATATGAAGTTATCCAGTAAAGATGGTGCCTTTACATAAGTGCCAAAAACTGCGGTTCCCTGAAGTGTCACTTGAGGCTGTCTGCGGAAACTCAGAGTGTCCAATACACACTCCACTTTAAGAGTCTGATTTCTATTGCAGAAATTGAAATGTTTAAAGCTTGGCTCAAAAAACAGCTTTGGTCTTAATAGTTTAGCTATAACAGTCAGGACCACTTGTTCAAGAAAAGACACCAGTGCATTTTTGAGCAGTTCTTTGTTCCCATAGTATATATCGTATGTTTTGTATATCTACCTAATTTAATTTGCATTGAATTCTGCCTATATATACTTTATTGTATTCCTTTTGGCTCTATATTTTTATTTTAATTGTATATTAGTTTTTTTACATCAATTTACCAAGTCAGATTCCTTGTATGTGCAATAGACACAAGTTCTCATTTTGATTCTGCTTATCTAAATGAAGCTTATTTAATTTATTTATGTTAAGCTTTATCAGCGAATATTGAAATTTGGCTGTATGGCTCACAAACAGAATGCATTCCGGCCCCTCCCTGGACCTATAAGTGAAGCATGGGGCAGGAAGAGAAGCAAAAAAATCCCCCCAGATTGAGCATCAATGTTGCATTACATTGATGGAATTCCGTTGAAGCTGGAGTGGAGGAGGGTTGCAAAGCAGATTGCAGTGGGAGCAGCAAAGAATAGGCAGGCTTGAGCAGTTTAAAGACAGCTGAGTTCATTTAGTCAATGGCAGGTTAGAGTTTATCAGCTTAGTGTGAGCAGTGGTGGGCCAGTGTTGGATCAGCTATTGGACAGAAAATACTGCATGATTGCAATCTTGACTCCCTATCCAACCAGAACTAACACTAACACTGTTTAGTTTCAATGGATGGTTTGAATTTAAACAAACAAGTATTTCTATTTGTTGAATGACATAAAGTCCTGCCTCAACTCAGCATTTTTGCCCAATATTTCACCATTGGTCAAAGTCACTGTTACTAGATTGGACAACATTTCTTGTCTCCAGACTCCTTCCCCATTTAAAACAATTGATAGTGTGCCATGATTTGACTTAGACTTATTTACTTGAATTGTCTGATTAAATTAAAAACCTTGCCCCTGCAAAGAACTGGAGAAAAAAGTCTTTCCCAAATGTAAAAAACTGTGGCAGAATTTGAGACCTAAAAATCTTTTGAGGTGCATTAAAACCCTTGTACAACCATAAAGTAAATCTCAGAGGATGAACTCCATTTTTTAATTTCTTAACAGGGAACTTCAGTGTGATTCTTGGTTTTGCCTATCCTCTTTCACCTCCTCCTTCTCCTCCTCCTCCTGCTCTTGTTTCACAGAAAAGTGTTTCCCAATCTCTGGGGCCCACTGGTTGGCTGCAGAAATTCTGCTGATGTGCTGTGACAGGTCACTGATAGCAAATGAAAACCATAAACCTCCTTGAAATCAGATAATCAATTATTATTAAATGGGGAATTATATTTTTCCAAATAGAAAAAAAAAGTCTTCGGCATTAACATAGTATATGTTAATGTTTTTTGTTACTCATGTTAGTGGCTCTCAACCTTTTTTATACTGCCTTTCTGGAGAAGTTCTGCTGATGAGTACTTTCAAAACTGCACTATTACTCAAAAACATTTAACTACAGAATTGAAGCAGGTCAGTGTACCTTTAGGAAACACTGTAAGATACTGTAGATTATTACAAAGTCGGAAAATACATCTCAAATGGAGATTGGAAGCATTTGAACAGCCTATCTATGATCACTTTTCTTGTACTTTCAGAATCAGCCACTCATCAGCTTTGGGCGACCAAAAGGAGATGGAGAAGTGCGCATGGTTTCCAGTGTTGACAAGAGGAAACAAGACAGGTTGTTCTCTCTCATCTTTGATGTTCAGCAAAGTTATAACGGCTGCAGATAAGAAAAAACTTGAAATGAAATGTCTGATGTGATCTCTAGAGCTCAGTATAACTTTGGAAGACATATACTGTATCCATACATTTCTAATGCTCTTCAAATAACTTTGATCCAGGAACTGAGAACTTGGTCAGACTTACAGAAATACATCGGCAAACAAACCTTCAACAGCTCATCTCAATTAATACCCTATAAAAATAGGAGAATATTGCATTTCCACATCTCTTATTGCAGACATATCTTCTTATTCGATGTGGCCGTCATTGTTTGCAAGCGACGTGGAGACAACTATGAGATGAAGGAAGTACTCGACCTCAACTACTTCAAAATCACCAACAACCCCGTTTCAGACAGAGAGTGCAAAAAGGTCAGTCTGCTCAATATCCTCAAGTGCATTTTGAATAAAAAGATACTGCCCTTGTTTATGTGTGTTTATGCACTTTCCATTGCATCAAATATTGCCTCTCTGTGTCTCCCCCACATTTTGCAATAAACTTTCAAATGTTTGCAGCTCAGACTAATAAACTACACTACAGAATGTTATGTCTGTTTGGCTGCAGATTTTATTGCTTGAATAAATGTCAGCTGCTTAATAAGACTCATCACTAACACATTCTTTCTTTGTGATTATATTGCGGCTTTTTCCTACTTTTAAAATGCTGTCATAAGGCCAAACAAGGCCTTGGCCTTTTTCTCACCTGGCACAGTTTAAACATGTTATTTTTCTGCCTTGAGGGAACGTTTGCAGCCATACTGTAGTAAAGGGGACTTGTTGATGTCTTGTTGATGTATACTCACAGATGGTGGCTTCTCACTCCGATGCTGATTGCGAATGTAAAACTGACAGCTTGCCAGAATGGAATGTTTGTGTGTGTTTTTGCCTCCTATCAAACCAACTCCATTACCAACCCTCATTTACTCCACTGTTGGTGCGTTTATGTGGTCAAAGGGTGGATTATTTTAGTGTTGTGGTTGCCTCTATTAGCACATTAAAAAGAATAATAAGCATCTAATGATGGAGTTATTCGATTAATAATAGGGATTCTCAGCTGGTGGGTTGCAGAGCAATTTTCAATACTTGTCTGAAGAAATAGTGTTATATAGTATATGGTGCACAGTTAGGGGCAGAATAGGGAAACATCATGTCATATAAGTTAGGCCACACATGACTATGTTAACTTCACTAATGCTAATGTTAGTTGGGCTACGTATGCTTAAAAATTTCTGACGTTCGATCCAAGACACAGTAAACACCAGCGAGAGCTGACCTCTGCTTACCCTCACTATCCTCTTTTACATTTATGTTCATCTCTGTTGGTGAACATTGGGTCCTTCCCACCACCAGACCCTTGTTGTATGACTTAAAGCACCCTTTTCGCCAAGACACCGAGCCAGAATATTGAGACTAACTGCAGCTGCATGTGGTGAAATGGCAGGTATAGCCAGGTTTCCACCAAGTGGTCCAGTATGGATCGGGAAAGACTGATCCTGTTTGCGTTTCCGCAGCCAACTGAACCCTACTTGTTAGATGGCATATAAGCCGGGTGCCAATAGCATGACGTCATAGCAGCGCAACACAGTGATCCCAGCTATTAAATACAATGAAGAAACAAATGACAAACAATGGAAGACATCCAGCAATTCTTCCTTTTTGTGAACAACATGTGGCTTTTTTGCTTCGAAGCGCAACCAAGCTTTGTTTCATAGGAGGCTGTGTGCCACCAGAGTTATCTTCACAAAGACGAGTGGAGATTTAAACATGGCGGGATTATGAGTTGTTCCGCTGTCGCACTGGAAGTGACGTCTCCTTCGACCAATCAATGGACTGCAGTGTTTCTAGCTCTACATTCTGGGGTTGGATCAGTATGCATGGCACCCCTACAGAAGGGTCCCAAAAAGTAGGACAGTAAGGTTCGCTTTTAAGGGGTCCTGTGCCGGTTTTAGGCTATGGAAGGGGCTTAAGTCTGCTGTACATGCTGCTTGTTGAGTGTGACACAAACATTTGTGCAATATTCAGCAACAAAAACTCCGTCAGGCAAAGTTTCCCTAAGTTATGCGCGCTACCCAGGCGTTGTATCAACAGTGCCAAATGTTACAAATCTGTCAACAGTAATTTTGGGGGCGATCAAAAATGTCAAACACCAACAGCACAACTTCTTTCTCCACTTAAGATAGATCAACCTGCATTGGACATGGCAGAATTGACCCCTGAAATATATTTTCGCCAAAATGTTGATGATTTTCTCAACATGGAAAACATCTCAACATCAGTATCAGCTGCTATATATTGACATTTGAATGTGGCATTAAAGCAGAAGCAATCAAAGTGTGTGCATAAAATACTTAGAGGCATCTTGTTGGGTTTTTAGGCTCATAAATTCAATGAACTGTAGTCACATTTCAACCAAAAGAAAGATCTCTGTCCAAATTGCTGAAAATAGGCTTGCAAATTTTAGAAAAGAAGTGTAGAACTGGCAAAGAAATGAGGAAAACCCACACTCATTGCCAGTCCACCTACTTTCCAAAATGCTTTGTTCAACTGAAGGAGCACCCACACCACTGCTGTACTGAGCTTAACCAAGATGTCCTCCTCTCACATGCCTCCAGTCATGATGTCATAATACAACACACAGTTAAAAAAAAGACCCCCAGAGTCAGTGCAATAACAAGCAATGCAGAGAATATGAATGAAATGTCGCTAATTTCAGCTTCTAAACTTCTTATGACTGATGTTGTTCAAAATTGTTGCTAACATTTTTAACCAGAAATGAAGAGAGCAATGTCTAACTGCACAGATGGGTTGCCATATTTTTCAAATTAATACTTCTTGCTAATTCTTCACCTTTTTGAAGTATTTCCAAGGTATTTGTGGAATTTGAAGGATTTACAGAAGTGTTCCTGTTGTATTTTAGCCCAAGAGCAGTTAGAAACAGTAAGAAAAATTGATGGAACTGTCCATGATCAAGGGGTTTTCCTCTCGTGCCACAAACTTTTCCAAATGTTGCCAAAATATTTGTGCTGTATAGACAGTTTGCTTGCAGTTTGATCCACAAAAATGAGAGTAAAAACGTCTAAATGGCACAAATAGGCTGGCAGCATTTGGAAAATTGGGTGGATGTATGAAGGGGCTAGGCCAACCCGTGCTCCTGGCCTATCTGACTTACCTTTCCAATTGCTGATAGTCTATTTGTGTAATTTAAAAAGTGTGCAGGAGCTTGCCAGATGTTTTAACCAAGAGAAAAGACACTGTAATAACAACCGGTATTAGCAAGCTTTGGGAAAGTGGTGAAAGTAATGTGTTCAATCCAGTTTTTTTAAATTTTGCTATTAGGGCTAAAAGATATATTGTTATCGATATCGATATCGTGATATGAACATTCAAGATATTAATATCGTAAAAGCAACAGCATATAGATTTCCCCTGCGCTCATCCTGCATGTACAGCTCTGGAAGTCACAGCAAATCTCATTTTTACGACTGCCCTTCAATGCACCACTTGGTTTTCACTGAACCCACATTGTATCGTATCGATATAGAGATATCCTGCATGAATATCGAGATATGAAATTTTGTCCATATCGCTCAGCCCTAGTTGTTATGTTTGCCTGCAATTTTTGACCATTGAAATAAAGAAAATACTCAGCAGTGGTGTTGATGACTTCAGTTTTATCTTTTCTTTAGTTACTTTTTTTGGAGGCTTCATTAAGCGTTGACCTGATGGGTTGCAGCAGACCAATATTCAGTGGGTTGTGACATCCTGCTTTGGCCAAAAATATGTTCTGAAAAAATCCTGTCCTTTTATTATGAAGGAGATTTCTATGCAGAAAGGTGTTCATTATATCTTTAATTAGTAGATACTATGCTTTACCTGCTTGTTTTGAAGGTTTTGCTGAATAACTTCTGAGGATCTGGACTTTTTTATTTCATGTTCATGAAATCTCTTTTGAGTCTGTTAAAAACAAGACCAAAGTTACTTAAGAGTTTTGTGACAGTCTCTTGATCTATGGCTTATTTAGAGCCAGTTGAGAACCACTGTCTTAAAGAATGATGCTCTGGGCTCTGGTGTACTGGTTGCCCCAAGCTGGGGACACAGCTCCACAACTTTCACAGTGTTCACATATTTTGAAAAGACTTGGAGTCAACTCTAACAGACTGGTTCAGCAGATTTTTATATGATGGCTGAAAGACAGGGGATCACACTGTGCCTGATGAAGGATCACAGACTATGTGATTGATCCCAACCCTGACATGACAAGTAGACAATCACAGATCAGAATTTTTGATTTGCACATGGGGTGGCCCGAAGCAGACTAACATCCCATTGTTCTCACCACCATTCAGTCACCTACAACCATTACAGAAGAAAGTCAAGAAAAATCTTTGTACAATATTTGCAGATGCTTATTTAACAAGAACAGAAACATCTTTTACATGTGGTGCTGTCTGGTTTAGCCAATTGAAACACACATTGCAACAGGCACAACACTCGACCTGATTAGGCTGACAGCATTTGACAACACCAAAAACTTACAAAAATCAAAAGATGGAGAAACACAGCAAACATTTTTTTTTATTTTACTCCATCTTGCCCTGATTGGCATAGTGCTTTTCCCAGATTTTGATCTGTTTATTTCATTTTGCTGTTTTCTCATGGTTATGTGTGGATTGTTGGGGTTCCATCACAGGAAGTATGTCCCCAGGATGACTGTAATGATAAACTTTTGTAAACATGTTATTTTGATTTGTTGCTCTGTTCAGTCACATTTTGTTGTCCAAACTTTGAACTTTTATGAAATAGATTTGCCTGGATATATATGTTATAAATTTACAAAGGTGTTGGACAAAAGTTAGACCAGTTGACAACTAATGACGCATAAGAAGTTTTGCACATTGATAAAGACAAATATTCACAGAAATCCAAACTCCCTTTACTCACATCCCCCTATAAGCACACACAAACACACACAAGCTGTTGGACAGAGATGCTAATACCAGGTGATGAATGTGTGCAGTCCTCCAAGGCTGCTTATAGCCATATATCATTTTCTGCTAAATGAAACTTCAGAGTGTGAATGTGGTGCCACTGAGCACCCACACAGTCATCAATGATTTAACACTCAGCACAGCTCTAAAACACTCAGGACTGTGTAGGGCTTGCCAATCACAAGCGGGAAAACCCGGTGAGTTTTGTGTTTTTAGATCACGCTCAAGAAAATGGAACAGATTAAGGCAGCGATAGAGGAGAGGTTTGGGAACTGATTGAAAATTGTTCCCCAAAATGCCGTTTTGACTGCCAGAGGCTGGAATGGTGGTAGATGGGAACTGATTGAAAATTGTTCCCCAAAATGCTGTTTTGACTGCCAGAGACTGGAATGGTGGTAGATAATAGGCTACAAGTTGAAAACAAGTGAGCAATTGATATCAGGTTCTTGTAATAGGAGCCCCAACCAACTGGTATGTTCCATTTTCACATATATAGGTATGCACTGGTGCTCACAAAATGCTTCTATACTCATAAATATTTGCCAAACAGATCCAGCTGATTATTCATATATTATTACTTCTGCTGGTGGTGCTACGGGTTCTGCCGTGACACACCAGCAGGGCACACTTATTGGTAGTGTTGCCAGAGAGCTGCTGAAGAAGTAAGTGATGGCAAGACTCTGCAACTAATTCAGGAGAAAACAAGAAATGGCCATATTCCGCTGTGAGCGACGGAGCCGTGACAGATGGGCACAAGATAGGTCAGTCAGCAGAACGTGGGATTTTTGTGTTCTATGTTTCTTGTTGCTACGCCCTAAAGGCTGCAGAGTGCGACTGCAATGGTTTGGTCAGTCAGGTCATGTCTGAACATTCTCGTAAGTGTATCATAGAAATGCCAAGTAGTACTGGTTTGCCAGCTATAAACATGTGCTAAATGATGTCGTTTCAAGTAAATGGTGGACGTTACCCGCTCAGGACACTTGGATTACAGCGCACGAGCAGTATGGAGGAATATTGCCGACTTTTTGTGGACTTTTAAGGACACTGTTCGTTCGGGCTCCTATTTAAGTCATGATATCAATGTCAGTGGACAGCGAGGATACCCCCAGATCTCCGGCTGCATCCTAGATGTTCCAAAAGTACTCCACAGTGTTGTTCAGCATGAAGGTGAGTAGAAAATGAGGCCAAATCGTTGTTTGGGTGTAGTGTTCCTTTAAGGGCACTACTAAATATGGGTGCAGCTAAAGGAACTTACGAGCTTTGTCCCTGAAGGTAGATGTCATGTATTGTGTAAATAAAAAAAATATAAAATAACATGAACAAAATGTTGGTAATTATCATAATGGCTATTTGTAAAGTGATTTTACAAAAACAGGTTATAAAGCACTTAAGAGGCAGTTAAACAAGTATATTTCTTGATTCATCAGGTCCAATTTTAATGTTCAATATTTAAAACTTTTCAACTTTTTACTCTTCTTTTACTCAGTTGGTTAACAATATTTGGTGATTGTTCTATATTTGATCACTTATTTATTTTTCAAGACAGTGTTATTTGTTGTCGTGTGTTTATTAAAACAATAAAGGGAGGACAGTGTTTTATGATATTCTGTCATGTACTTTTTCCTTATTGTAGTCCCTGATAAAAAAAAAATTGATTAAAAAAAGCTATAATGGAGATTTTTAAATCATTTCTAAAACTAATTTGGAGCCAATGAAGTGACTTTAAAGCCAGTGTGATGAGTTTTCTCCTGCTAGACTTCGCAAATCATGCAATTGCTCACTAAAATCTGGCCTAACCTTGAGACTAAAGAAACATTTGTCAATAAGAAATATTCAGCAGAGTTCCATGCTCATATTTGAGACTCCATATTCAGAGAGTCCCAAACCTTCTCTTTTTACAGATTGTACTGACCTCACAAGCTTAAATCTAACATTTATAGTATGTAGACTTCATTCATGAAATTTCTATACTGCTTATCCCATTCAGGGTCGCAAATATGGAGACTTGTTGTATTCATTTTTTCACTGGTATGTTCCATTTTCACATATAGAGGGTATGCACTGGTGTCACAAAAATGCTTCTATACTCATAAATATTTCTGCCAAACAGATCCAGCTTCAGTGTTGTCTTCCCCTTGACCTTCACAGTGGTGCTACGGGTTCTACGTGACACACCAGCAGGGGCACATGGGCTTCGAGCTCTTCTTCAAGACCAGAGAGCTGAAGAAGAAGTGGCTGGATCAATTCGAAATGGCCATGTAAGTACGGACACACATGAAGACTGCTGCGTTGATAATCAGTGAAGAGGACCAATGTGTATATCAGTGAACAAAACAAACTGTGTGTTTGTATTTACACGTGTGTGTCTGTGTGTTGGAGTGTGCTGTTTATCCGTCTTTGTTTGCATGCATGTTATTCCAAGGCCGAGAGAGTTGTTGACTCTTTCATGAGCACTGTTTGATCAGGCCTTTGCTGTAATCAAGCACATGCTGCTGACAACAGTGTGATAACACACACACAAACAGAAATACACACCCACACAAGCATAAACTGTGCCAAAGAGCTGCAAAACTACAAAGAGTCCTCTCAGCTTCCGCGTTTTCTTCAAATCAGTGCTTTATGGAGCCATCTTTTGTATTATTCTGTAACAGTGGGAGGTTTCTCTCAGCCAGATATCCTGTCTGCATCCTTTGTTATGCTGATTTGGGAGAACCCAGTGTTGTTTTGACATAAATCTCTGATTGACTGAGCAAATGCTTTTTTGTTTTTGTTTGAGCTGATATGTATGAAGCATCGCTGATATGCATGCTGACTTCCTGATATGGCCTTCCTGAGTCCAGCTTCTCCTCTCATACTGTGCCAGAAAAAGAAAGCACTGTACTGATGTGCAGATTAAACAGGTTTTCATCTATTCACTTGAAAAATAGAATAATCTTGATAACAGTTAAATACTTTTGAATATCAAAGAGCATTAGAAACTATCAGTCCTTATCTCTAAAACATTATTAAGTGGACCATGAACTGAGCGATTTGTAAGATGATCGTGGACAAAAACCCTGTCGCTATGGCACATACATGGCATCACCAGTAAACACAATAACTGCTAACTCATGAAAATATTGCCTCGTCAGCTGAAGCTCATAAATTTTCCTGCTCATTCATAATTTTCTGGATGTAAGGCGGGGGCACGTCACACGGGCATGCTTGCTGTTAAAGATGCTGTTAGAGGCCTAACAGAAACAAGTTGGCGTATTAACTTGTGGTTTTGTTGATTCACTTGCACAGCTAAAATATTCAACGTGTCAGGTATTTATCCGACCACAGCAGATTTGGTCCTTTCGGGGTTGCAGGGGCTGTTGCCTATCCCAGTTGCCAGCCAACCATGTGGAGAGATGGATAGCCAGGCCCACTCCTACTCATACCTTAGGGTAATTTGGGGTCACCAGTCAACCGAACATGTGTGTTTGTGATCTTTGGGAGGAAGCTCATGCAGGGACAAAACTCCACACAGAAAGGCCCTGACCAACATGTGAACACCATGTAACCTTCTTGCTGCGAGGCACTACCCACCACACTACCTGCTGCACAACTGTGGCAATGTATATGTCCAGCTTAAACTAATAATATCTGATCAACCCATGAAGTAACCTTCCTGTTTGTAATTAGGATCATCCGTACAAATGGTTTATATTGAAAACTCAGCCTTCTTGAAACCATCAGAAAATAAACCTTTGAAATGATAAATGCATTTATTATTCTATTTTCAGCCCGCATGGCTGGTTATGAAGAACTTTGTTTGTAGATTAGTTCTTATCTTAAAGTCCACTTGAGAATCCAAGGATACCTACTTATAAAGACTGGGGACTTTATTTTGAAAAATATAGTGTCCTAGGGGGATACTAAAGAGTGATTATGAGCAATTTATAAATGTTCAACTCATCTTGAGAGAATCTAATAAATTTGATTTTACATATACTGATGCAAAACATTAAGTCTTGCAGAAATAAATGAAAACTTTTAAACAATTTACACTTTTTTTTGAAAATTAAGTCTACAAGAGAAATTCTCAAGAATTTAATGTGAAAGATTAGTCTCTTATTTTTGAAATCATAAGAGATTACTATTTGATCTGAAATAATTTCTGCTATTTCTTTAAACACCTCTGAGATCCTGAGGATTTTATTTTGAAAATTATACTCCACTTCAGAGAGCCTAATGAAATGCGTTAGTAAAGACTTCTATCCAAGGAAGTCATTCATAAAAGTTTTTTTGCAGTTATTTTGAATTTAGTCTATTCTACAGATACTATATAAATTTCTCTGAACAGGTTCAATATTTAGTGATTTATGAAAAAAGTTTCTTTACTTACAAGTCTGTCTTCTGAGACACTTTATTTTATAAAAGCAGCATACTTAAGAATTTGTAATGTACTTAGTTTGGAATGACTTAAATATTTTACCCTTTTTAGTAAAATGCCTTGGTTTATCTCTGAAAATACAGATAACTGAAACCAGTGTTGGGAGTAATGGTGTTAGAAATATCGGCTGTTATGTTTTTCCAGTAATGGGTAATCTAATGAATTACTTTTTCATGCGTTACAACGCATTACCGTTACTGACAGTGAAATATGGTGCGTTACTTTGCACCGATGTCAAGCAGCTGTCTGACCTGCCTCACCCCCAGATTCGGCACGGCGCTTTCACGTGCCGTGGTCTTGCTCTCACAGACAAACCCTACTGAAAGCGGCGTGACGAGCAGCTCCGCGGTGCTCAGCCCCATAGGGGGAGGGCTGACCCCCAGAGAGCCACAGGCTCTCATGACACGAGTGATGTCACACACTCATAAAGCATATTATGGACTGAGAAAAGAAATAAACAACACCTCACTTTGCTTCTTTAAGGTCCTTTTGCTGGTCTTAACCACACAGCTTCGTGATTTACTCAATTTTTATCCACCTATATCCTATATCCTTGTATCCTTGTTTGGTGTCATGTATACAATGTTTCATATTTCTGTACCTCTACGATTCACTTTTCTTCGTCCGTTGTGTCGTGTTGCCTCTGGGACCCTCCGACGGACTGCTAACCTGATGCTCACGCCTCTGGTTTTCACATAGTGACAAAGAATTGAGGAAATTTACGTTCGAGAGTCCGCGCATTGTGTTTTATTTTGAAACTTCCAGATACTCCACACATTGACTTCCTGTCTGGTGCTTTCTGAATGACAGTGAATTTACAAGGTGTGGAAGCGGGCGTGCAGAAAATCTCCAGCGCCTCGGTGCGCGCCGGCACTTCACCAACTCAGAACTGCGCGATGCGGCACCCTTGAAACGTGCTGCAGAGCACTTCGCTCCCATTCTGGGCAAATTGCCCTGCACGCGGTGCGGCGCCGTGTTGGAGAACTGATGATGTCAGAGCTACTGCAGCAGGTAACAACAAGGAAGGACACAGAGACAGAGACACACAGTTTAAGCAGCAAAAGCTTTTTCAAAAAAGTAACTCATCAATTACTTTACCTGGTAACTAATTGCATTTATGAAGGAGTAATACTGTTAGTAATTCAATTACTTTTTTGGGAAAGTAACTAGTAACTATTACTAATTACTTTTTTAAAGTAACGTGCCCAACACTGACTGAAACAGACTTTAACGTGATTGATGCTTAAACCACTACTAAGGAAATTCTTAGTTAAGGAATTAAAAATAATTATTTAATTTGATCCAAATAACTTTTTATATATACTTCTGCATACAGATATTAGTGTGCACTTCTTGAATCACTCACCACCCAAATAGATGAAGCCTTTAATTTGAAAATTATTTAGTCTTTAATGATTTTAGAAAAACTACTTAAAGCACTTTAAGCTTTTATTTTGAAAATCCCCCCAGGAGCCTTGTATGAACTGTATGGCTCGTATGGCTGTTAACCAATGCATCAGTGTGTATTCATATTAATGCTAAGAATGCTCAGAAAATTCATCAATTAAGTATTTTCACTGTTTAGAATTTACACATAAAAACAACTGATGATTCCAGGCAATGTGTTGAGCATGTCCTTATGCTTCAGCAAAGTGCAGCAGTGTGTACATGTAATAAATTGTTTAAAATGAACAGTTGACTAAACGTCCATGACAGCCAGTCCATACTCCATACCCTCATGTGTCATTTCCAAATTTAAAGAAGAGCCAGGCATTTTCCTCACCCTCCTTGTAAAGTGTTTTTATCCACAGGTAAAAGGTTTGTTTCTGAAAACAGCTCTCTGTGTGCCTCTGTGCATTGGGTAATGATACCAGGAGGAGCCCATTCTGAAAGTGAAAATTGTCCCTGTAAAGAGGATGCGGGCTCCTGATGAAGGACTCACTTATGGGAGCTCTCAGTTAAAGTGGCTCCTGGAAGCCGAGTTCAATACAAAAAGCTGTTTTCATGTCACACTTTGTTTGTTCATGTTACAGGGAGGCTGTGTACTGTTTCTTCTGTAGACGTGTTTTCTCTCTTGTGCTCAGGCACATGCAGCTTTAGTTTGGGTTTGTTTAAAGGGATTCATCTCTTCTTCATTCTTTGTCATTGACACACATTTCTGTCATTTAAACAAGTTCATTGTCGGCTGTCACCTGCTGGTCAAAGAATCGTTATGAATGGTTTATGTGGGGACTAAAATATAAATCTCAATGAAGAGAACGACACATAAACTACATGTTTTCATGACATACATTTAAGTGGTTCTCAAACAGTAGGGCATGTAGCAACACAAAAAGGGGGCATAGTGACCTGATGAGGGACGTAAAACCTTCTTGAAATCTTATTTATAAACTCAAATACAAATCTAAAATACCTTTGTTATAAAGGACTGCAGATGGCTTGCTCTGTATTTCAATGTGACACTTTTTTGAATGGAACTTAAATTATGCTTTTTGAAAATACATTTTCCTCAAAATTCTCAAATAAACAAACCTTTAGTATTTAAATGCTGCTTCTCTGTTGTTTTAGTTTTTAAACCAACCCTAACCCTATTTTTTTCTAACCTGACGCGCCAGATGGACAGTTCCATATATCTGCCACAGAAATATTTCACTTATCCATCTGGGAAAGAGCCGTTCAAAAATGTTTTCAGGGGCAGAACCTTCAAAAACAACTGCAGCTTGTGATTGGATTCGACTCGTTACAGTAAGGCCACACCAGACGCGAATTGGCGAATTTTAACGCCCGTAAAGCCTGTAACGCGCCGCGCTTAACACCTGAAGCTGGACACTGGACATTTTGACAAGCTGTGGGACGACGCGCGTCCGGGTGCATGCGCAGTAGAGAGCCGGAGCCGGTCGGACTCAGTGATAACCCGTGCAGGCAAATCCAGCTGGAAACGAATATTTACAGAACTTACCTTCAAAACCTGTGTCCTCAGCGACTTTCACCCAAGCCTGCTCCTTTTGTTCCAGTCTCTGTAGAGGACACACGCCGAGTAGTTTAGCTCCGGATGATAGCAAACAGCGCAGATAAACCTCTCCTCTATCTTTGAGAGGGGTTTTGAGCAGGAGCAGGAGGCCGGGGCGTCACACATCATTGAATCAAACCTGTCTCCTCAGCGACTTTCACCCAAGCCTGCTCCTTTTTGTTCTGGTCTCTGTAGAGTATACACGCCGAATAGTATAGCTCCGAATGATAGCAAACAGTGCCGATAAACCTCTCCTCCATCTTTGAGAGGGGCTTGAGCAGGAGCAGGGGGTCGTGGAGCGTCACACGTCATCAAATCAATGACGTCGGGGGGGAATGGCATCGCTGATTGGCTGCCGCGCCGCAAACTGGCGTCGAAAGTTAAATATTTTCAACTCGAGCGTCGAGGCGTTTGGGGCGTCAAAACGCCTCGATGCTCCAAACGCGCCGCGTCAAAACGCCGATCGCGCCAAACGCTCGCGTCAACGCCGCCCGGGCGAATTTGCATCAAGACGTGTGTTTGCATTGACTTTGTATGTAATCTCGACGGGCGTCCAGGCGAATTCGCGTCCGGTGTGGCCGTAGCATTACACTTATCACAGATCAATCCATATGTTACTTAGTGCTGTTTTAAAGATAGGGTCATGGTGAGGATGAAATATAGAACTGTAAATACATTTATACATCAGAATACTTACAATTAGGAGTTCACCCAGCATATTTGGAAATTAATGCTCAAAAGCTAAACTGTAGTTTTATTTATCCTAATGTGACCATTCAGTGACTTGGTGTGGGTGAGCAAGGATGGAACATAAAGGTATCAACCTCTAAATGGGGTCCACAACAGCAAAAAATGGAAAATCTGGGTATAGACCAGTGATCATCAGCCAGATTTTGTTGATGGTCTTAAGCCTGGATATATGGACAGGCAGGGAGCAGAACAGCCTTGTAGGGATGTCACCCCATACCTTATCTTTGTTTATTATTTTCTAGCATGCAAAATGAAAATCCATACTCAACTGTAAATAAACGTTTGAATATAAAATACATAGTGCTGCATCACCTTAGGGGGCTTGGAGCAGTGAGCCACCCCATTAAACAGAGGGCACTCACAGCACAACCCTGTCAATGCCCATTGCTCTCTTGGCCTCAACAGCAAAAAGTACATCTTGAGAACATGGAAGACAGGCATATCCTCTACATGGAAGCACTTTGGGCTCCACACTGCTGATGCCAAAGTAATGATAAAAGACTGAGCTCTGTGTTGATTATGTTCAAAGCAGCTGGCCCACTCCTTATCCATGACAAACTCATTGGTTCATTTGTCAGTCGTCCACTCACTGTGTTGCCTCGTCAGGTACTCAGCACTTTGCAACTGTATTCTGATGACTGTAAATAGGTCATCATGGACAAGATTGATATGCAAGGACATGTGGCCCATCGATGTGATCCTGGGAGAAGTGAATAATAAAATGATCTTATGGAAATGCCTGAAGTCTGTGTTACAGCTTTGCCTGCGGGGCTGTCGTCTTTGTTCATTAGCATGTATGCTTGGAAACTGATTGAGTTTTCGTTTTGGGTAAAGTGACAGCCCTACTGCACTGAATGAGCCCGACACTTAAACAGCTTGAAGCCCTCAGTGTCTCTTAAAGCACACACACTTGTTCTCTGTTTTTGTATAAAACCACACTCACGTCGCCTTCATGACTCGACAATTGAACTGTTTGAATCACCATTCATCAAAAATATGAGCATGTTGTAGATTAGTATTTTTGTTGAAGAGGGGAAAGTGAAAGTACAAATGTAGTTTTAAAGTGCAGTTATTGGTGGATTATGTTGCCAAGTTTTTTATCACATAATTCTGCCTCTTCAAAGCAAAAGGAGTTTAAAAGTCTTCAGGTTTCGCAAATAAGAGGCAAGACCTTTTAACAGAGGGCTCAGGCTGCCTCTGGATTTGCCCCTGAATCCCTGTAGTCCCATAATATATCTTCACTTTCCAACATGACACTGAAATTTGTTGTTTTGAGTAAAAAAATCTATTCCTCCTCCGAGAGATTGCACACCCACCACTGACATCAAGGTCAGCCGTAGACTTTCCTTCTGTGACAGCTCACCTTTGATCAAGTGAGAGTTGAGTATGAATTGAGTGCTATATATCAACAATAAATGCACCAACAAGCTCCTTGGGAGGAATTATGTTATACTGGAGGAATAATCCACCTAGAAGTGAGTTTGAGCTTTTGCCTCCAGGCTGCAGTCTCAGGGCAAAAGTGCAGAAGACTTTAAGACTTCTGGTCTTGTTTATCCTGAAGAGTGAAATTCTGATGCTTAATGCAAAGCATCCCAAAAATTGCTTTCCTTTCGATACTATTGCAAATTTACACACCTCAGTCTTGCAGTATTGCATATTTACACTTGGAATAAATTACTTTTCCACTTTCTCTGAGTGATGTTGTCCTTTTTTAGGTATGTTTTTTACCGTATAGGTTTTCCTTGTGTGTTTATCTTTGTGTGCTTCTGCTACAAAACTTTGTCCTCCCCGAGGAAACACAAAGTGATCTGCTTCTGACTCTCCATAACTAAGAATGTGTCATAGTGAAGATGTATGCAGTCCAAACATCAGAATCAGAATTGGGTCACTGCCAGATATGCTCACTAATAGTTAGCAAGAAATGTAACTTTATTTGTGGAGATCATTGAACATGAAAAGTGTTTAGAGGAGCTATTGATACTGATTCATGCCTTGATGGAATTTAAACAACTCCAGTTTACTCATTAAAAGCACTTGAAAAATAAAATGTAAATGCGAAAACTGTACAATAACTGCTACAAAAATGCAGTGAAGCTTGCAGGTGTGTGCATTGCTGAGGTTAGTGAAAATAAGTTTAATCTTAAAGAGAACGTGAGGAGTTTCTAAGTAATTACAAAAAAGTCTCACTTTTAGATATATGCCTGATCGAAATACACACTTTAAGATGAGTTTTATAGCATCAAAATAGGTCATCTATAAATGCTATTCCTTAGCCTTCTGGTCGGGTCGGACAGGGCTGGACTGGCCTGGATACTCAACTTCGGGAACAAGACAATTAAAACTAGAGCAAATTTATATTATTTTATTATTTATATTACACGGCTGTAAGTAGCGATATATAGCCGGCTACAAAACTACGATACTAAGTTTTCCAAAAATTGCTTGTTGTCACACATCAAAACTACCGCTACGTAACTAGAAAGAGATACATTACCTCGTCGCTTTGCATCCTGTAAGTTGTTAAAAAAAGAAGTTGTAAAGCAATGCAGAGTTCTGAGGAAGGTCCGAGCTGCATTCATTAGCAACATAACAAACGCACGCTTTTGGCTTCAGTCACGTCTTGGTGTGTTCCAGTTGTAGTCAGAAGTAGGAATTTCTGGGTTCAGAGTAGGAAACTGCAACTGGAACGTCCCCCGAAGTCTGAATTTCCTACTGGGAACTCGGTGAAACCTCTTCACCCCCAAGTTGACAATGGAAGATGGATGCCCTCAGTGTGAACAGTTCTTTAGCTCCTGTAATAATCAATTTATTTGCACTTCTGACTGGGGTGTGTTGCTCTAGATCAGCTGTATATATCGTATTGTTAGACTTATATTTACAAAAATGCTGCCATAGTGATAATCCCATTCTTCATGTGATATTTGTAAACAACAACGCAGGGCGTGCTAACAACAGCTAACAATAGCCTGGTAGATCGGCATGTTTTTTTCCGAGTTCAACTGGAACGCCGATAAGTCGGAGATGATTTCACTCCCATTTCCGAGGTTACTGGAACGCAGCATTACGACAGTCGGCGCGCGTGCTCATGGGTAGCAGAATCTTTATTTAGCTGGTAATAGATTCTCCTCATAGCACCTTTAAAGTCAGATACTGACGTGATTATGACAAATCAGAGGTGACCCATAAGATACTGAATTTATTGTCTTTTTTTTTTTTTTTTTTTTTTTTTTACAAAGCTCACAGCAGGAAGGTCACTGGTTGGATCCTGGGGTTGGGCAAGGTCTTTCTGAGTGAATTTTGCATGTTCTTCCGGTGCATCCATGGGTTCTCTCCAGGCTTCCTCCCACAGACCAAAAACATGCTTATTAGGTTAACTGGTGGCTCTAAATTGTCCTTAGGTATGAGTTTGAGCATAATGATAGTCTGTCTCTCAATGTGGCTCTGCAATCGACTAGGGGCGGGTTCAGGCTGTACCACGCCTCTGCCCAATGACAGCTGGGAAAGCTGGGATAAAAGACAAATGAGGGATATTTTGTATTTTAACAAGAAAAACACAAAAATGAATGATAATTCTGTGTCAGGGTGCAGATAAAAAAAATCATTCTCTTTTTAATGAATGACAGAAAAACCTAGTGGGTGTTTTTTATTTTGGGGAGACAGTACATATCTGAAGGCAATTCAAATTGGCAGAAATGTTGTTTGAGTATTGGAAAGGAACTCATGTCATTTACTTTAGATGAATAGAAGTACTAGTCATAGAATAAAGTGATCACCAACCAAGAATTATTGGATACACTTGAGTACAAAACTCTGATGTCTGTGATCAACAAAGTCAGAATTCTGAGATTAAAAAAGTCAAAACTTTAGGATTTTCTGTTGCTCTTGTGAAAACTAATTCCTTTTCACTTTTTTTTCACCTCAGATCAAATATCCGACCAGAAAAAGCCAACCACAACAACCACCAGTTTAAGATGCACACCTTTGAAAGGATCATGTCCTGTAGTTTCTGTCACCTCTTACTAAGGTAACACTTATAATGTCTTATTGAGTAATTATAAAAATCTTAGCTCGCTGACCATACTGAACATCACCTGCCTGGACCTCTTGCAGAAATATTTCCATAAGGCTGGCAGGAAGATATCTGTTTGTGTTCACTCAAGCATCCAGATCCCATTATTTGAGGTCATTTTCAGGAGTGCAGTAAATGTTCAAAAGAGTTTTACGGCACATTAGCAACCTCACACCCGGGTCAGGATTAGCATAATCTCTGAGTAACTCGTTGTTCTCGGAGGAAAATCCTTTGTGTGTTATTGAACTGATTGGGAGCCTTTGTTCTAATGAAAACACAACTTAAACCTCTTCCAAATTTTAGAGGAACTCGGTGATATTGTATTTTTCTGTCTGTTCTCAGAAAGAATGTTTTTGACTAAAGTTTCATCATGTATTAGCAGTAGGTTTAATTGTAACTGGAATATTTCAGAAGAAATTCTGACAGGTGCCGGCCTCCTGCTGGATCACTGACTGTGAGCAAGAACTGCAGGGAGGCAGATTATGTCTCTCAAAATAAAAGTCCTGCGGCAATATTGAAATAACCTTGAGCTGCACCAATTTTCCCGAAATACGTCATTTTATTTAGATGTTGTATGTCTTAGGGACTAAATCTGATCATTAGTACATTTAGTTTTCGTTAATAATCCATGACAACAAAAGAAAAGGTGGTTTCATTTTGTAAATCCTGAACACTTTAGACATATGGAAAAAATTAATGTGTGAGGCTTTAACAGACAATTTCTAGTCTTGTTGAAAGACCCTGAAGGATTTTAAAGGAACCTTGTAGTTTTTAAAGATACAACCAAAAATGTAGTAAAATGTATTTTCTGAGTGATTTATTTTGGAGTCCTTTGAGCTGAAGTGATTCAAAAAGATTTAGTCTGAATAAGCAAAGCTTTCTCTTTGAATATTCACTTTTCTGATAAGACTGTAGTAACTTACTTTTGTTGTATTGTAGCTTTTATTTTGAAAAACTGCTTTATTCTAGAGAAATTGTTATTGATGGGTTTTAAATGTCACCTGTCCTGGCTTGTTTGACTGTTAACTTCATGTCTCTGCTGTCTCTTAATCAAGTACTTAATTTAAAGTTGAATTAGAAAAACTGAAAAATGTAGTCTCTTTAGAGGATCAGATGCCTTTTTCCTCCCCTTTGGAAACAACCAGATCAAAGAAAATAGACTTTAATCTGTAGAATAACTTAAATTGATTGTACTAAATTCTCCTCTAATGGTCTTTGAATTTATTTTAAGAGTCCAATGCTATACAACATTAAAGGTGCCTTGAACAATTTACAGTTTAATGGGGCATTATTCTGAAAAACAAACAAACAAACAAAATATTTCAGAAATTCAGTTAAAATACTGGGTTAAGGGCTTTTAATTCAAAGAATATTGCAAAAAGATACATATGTATCTCTTTTAATTTATTTGTGTGAACAAAATATTAGAAAAAAAAACCCTTCTAATTCAAAACTCTATATACTTAGTTGATGGAGATTTTAAGACATTTGAAAATGAGGCAGCTTGACCAGAATTGTAAAACTCTAATATTCTTTAGTTATATCTTTTAAATGGACAACATATTATCTTGAAAATCCAATGTATTAGAAAAGTATTAAATTCAGGTAATAATAACTATTATTTTACAGTTTGCTGTCTACTAAAGAGATTTTTTATTTTGTTTACTTATATATTTATTTTTATAATATCCTCTTAAGAAATTTTAAGGTAATCTCTATTAAATGACTGTGCATTTTAAATCCAGCATATATTGTGGATATTTGAGATGCTTATTTAGAATTGATTAAGGCTTTTATTTTTTAAAAAATGCAGTGTTTAAAAGATATACAGCAAAATGTTTCATGAAATATGACCTTTTGATTTGAAAGAGCAGTCTGCCTGAAAAGAATTTTTAGATATTCTAAAAAGATATGACTGTTTGTTTTTAAACTCTGTGCTTAAGAAATTTTAAGGTCCTTCATTTAAATGACAGACCCTTGTTTAATATCAGATTTATTGTAGAGGCTCTAAAGACATGACTTCAAAATGGTTACAGTTATTTTTTTATTTTTTTCTCCAGCAATAGTTACGAAAAATTGTGGCCATATACTTTTTATTCCAGTTTTTCTTACCTTAAAAAATCCTTAGTGTTTTTCTTAAATACACTTTAGAAGCTCAAAATATCTTGCTTTAAAAATGATAAATGCACTTGAATATATTTTGACTGTAACAGACTGAAAGTGTCTCGGTCTTCTGCAGACAGTGTCACTTCTATTAAAAGCTGAAGGACATTTCTTGTGTCACTTTTTCTTATCTTGAGACTTGGACAGAGGCCGAGAAATTCAAAATGTCAGGATGTTTCTCTTAAGGAGGCTGTTACACATGCAATACATCCCGTGGTTTATTGTGTCCAGGGGCATCTTTAACCAGGGTTATCTGTGTCTGAAATGCGGGCTGGGGGCCCATAAGGAGTGTCTGGGTCGACTGGGACACTGCGGGAGGACAGGTAAGACATTTCTTTTACTTTTCACTGTTTAATCTGTAAGGAACAATCTTTGAAGGAGAAAGTGTCCGTCCAAGATATTTGCTGAGTATGTTTATGTCCCTCTGAGAATACATCTTCAATTTTGACCTTTGCTTTAGCGCCACCACCAGGGCACAATTACCCACAGAATATCAAAACTTTAACGACAAATTGCCAAGAAATATACTGGAAACTCTTTACATTTTAGGGTGTTTAAAAAGCTTTTTTCGAACTCTAAACTGATGCAAGATTGTCAACTTCTATGTAAGAGTTAAAGAAAGTTGTTTGCAGTGAAATGAGATGCAATTATGTGAAGTTTGTTGAGAATTATTGTATTAATCTGGATGAGGCAACGCTTTGACTTACCCTTCAGGATTAAGTTTATAGACTTTACACATCTCATATTGTCCAGTAAGAAAGTATCCCTTTCTGCTTAAAAATATCTACATTTGGAGATATTTCTTTCGTCATTTACGAACCCCTGCGGAACAAAATCTGAAACTGACACTTAACATTATTTTTGTTGAAATACAAAAGTATATGAGTGTAAACATGTCGAAAGACAGAGAACAATTGGGCTAAATTACTTATTTGATTTTCTTTTCATGGCCATCAATGTTTTTATTCAATGTCAAACAAGATGACTATGTGAAAGTCAAGGGTCAGATCTTTTAGAAAAAGCTTTAATAGCTGTTCAGAAATACATCTCAGGCAGTCATTTTTCACATTTCCATGATGAATACTTAAACCTCCCTTTCTGTTGTTGCATCTAGGGCAGCAGGAGGATGTCTGGAGACTGAATTGATGAAAACTTTGTGGTGTTAACATATTTCATGAAAGATATTAAACTAAAGTAATGTGATTTATATTGATTTTAACTTTTTGTGTCTTTAGAGAAGCAGATGATATTTTGATCAAATGGTGATGCCTTAGAAGGCTTTCCTGATCCAAACAGTGCTTCAGGAGATATTTAGATCCAAAATCGAGCAGCCGACATCCGTATAATGGTAGCTCACGGGGCATACAGCGCCGCTCCTAAAACTGCATTAATCGTCCAAAAACTCATTAGTTTCACCAATATTTCATCATGGTCCGCTCGGGCTACGCCTCCATTACAGTCTGTGTCGCCCCAGACATGTTTTTGTAACTGTACTGACCTCTGAACCGAAGAAGAAGAACGCTTGCCTCCGCACATGCGCAGTACTCTCCGCAGCACTGCCTCCCGCGTCCTCCTTTCGATGAGCTCCTCATCTGTAAACTCTGGCTCGAAACTGTAAGGACACTCATCATATTCAAAGTTTGCTCCACAACATCTTCATCCGATAGATATTCATCCATTTTGCACAAAACTGGAAGAAGAAAGTCGTGTAGCCTCCTGAGTCAATGAGCCGTACTGCACATGCGTGGAGGCAAGTGTTCTTCTTCTTCAGTTCAGAGGTCAGTACAGTCACACAACATGTATGTAGTGACACAGACTGTAATGGAGGAGTAGCCCGAGCGGACCATGATGAAATATTGGTGAAACTAGTGAGTTTTTGGACGATTAATGCAGTTTTAGGAGCAGCGCTGTATGCCCCGTGAGCTACCATTATACGGATGTCCGCCGCTCGATTTTGGATCTAAATATCTCCTGAAGCACTGTTTGGATCAGGAAAGCCTTCTGGGTGAGTATATTGTTCTACTTCATTCTATAAACAATGTGAAAGCTGTAGAAACCTAACTTATCCTTTAACGTTGCTCAGATAACAGTTCACCTTGGCTGTAATGATCGCCATAGCAGAAAACGATGACAATTCCAAACCATAGCACCTGTGGCCGTGTCTGAAATCCATGTTTGCAATTGTTGAAATGAAGAATGACACAGCACCAGTATCCTGAAATAAGATCACTGCAACATCTTTTTATCACTTTAAAATGTCCTCTAAATACTCAGAGATTTCTTTTTTTCACAGTGGAAATTTTGTCTCACAGTCAGGAACAGCACTCTTTTTTTCAACCCCAAAGGACGAACGGTTTTGTTGCCTTAAGAGAGACATTAATGAACTTTAAGTGTCAAGGAATTAAGCAGGTGTTGTATCTTACTCCTTTGTCGTGCTTCAGCTCTTTGTCACTAGTGTTTGGTGCTGCAGTTCAGGTACATTACCCTCCCGGAATACACAGACAGCTCGGGTCTTTGACAAGCCTCCTTAGCAGACGCGCGGCGGTCTTTATGCATTCTGAGGCGTGATGAGGGCCAGCAGAGGTTGACAGCTGAGGTTGTATGTCAGGAAGCCACCACACACACTCATATTGTATTCCTCTCACTGTGTCTTTCTCTCACCTGACTGCAGATCCTGCCAAGCTGAAGCCCAAGGTAAGACATGGACTGTCTCCTTCTTTGACACGGACACCAAAAAATGTACTTGTTTCGCTCACATCTTTAGTGAGGATTACAGACTGAAGTATTTAGCCACTCTGTCACTAAATATTGAATAAAGAGCCCACGATATGTTTTTTCAAGTTTTATGTGCCCTGTTTAATGCTTAACATGTCTCTGGGGTATGATAGAGTACTTCTAGACACAAGACAAACTAGAAAGCACTCGGAGAGCGCAGACCTTCACCAGTGCCACAGTCATCACCCACATTGTGATTTTCACCATGAATAATAGTCCTACCTTTATTTCATCTAAATATTTTGATTCCTTGACCATGCATACATACAAATATGCACAAGTGCCGAAAATGGTCCCATCTCGCAATGTTAAAGAATCCTTTAAAAAATTCCTTGATCCAGACGGTGATCCGGATAACTCCCAAAATCTAATCATGTGTTCCTTTTCCTAACTTTGACATTTCCTGAAAATTTCATCAAAATCTGTCCTTTACTTTTTGAGTTATTTTGCTAACAGAGAAAAAAACAAACAAAAAAAACAAATAAACAGATGCTGGCAACAACATGACCTCCTTGGCGGAGGTAAAAATTTTCAGCATATGTACTATGCACCTCCCCTTGTATACAGCACCAGTAGCTGCTTAAATCACTATTTACCCTGCTCTCCCTTGAATGACCTACCAGCTTGATATCCTACCATTGTTTCATTGGCAGTTTAGGTCCATTGGCTTAGGGTAACTGAACGCAGAGCTGGAATCAGGCAGTGCTGATTGGGTGGTCGGTCAGAGCAGATTGTGGTGTGGGGAGGGGAGGCTTAACATGACAGGAGGTCCTACAGTAAGTCTGAGAGAGATGCAAGCCGAATCAGGGATACTCAGTGTATGAAAAGTAGGAGGATTTTTGAACACTTAGCAGCCGTTTCCACTTTACAACTCAGAGTGCTCTGAGTTGTAAAGTGGAAACGGCTGCTGTCATAGTAGTTATGTGTCTACATTCAGGCTAAATATTTTGTTTTCAGTTCATATAGATAGTGATAGTAGTTGCAAAAGAGCCTCATGCAGACCATTAGCTGAGTTAAGTATGTTGTTTTAAGTTATTCCCCTTAAAAATTAATATGCATGTTAATTTCTTTTGACTTCGTTGTTAAACTGGGTCTCACAATGACAATAAAATTAGTTAACTAGTTGAAACCTCTTTGGCCCCATGATAAATTATTATCACTGAGTCCTTATTCAGTTTTATTGTGACTCTTAATATCTTATGATATACCGAGTATTGTGATACTTTGCAATTAATTGGGATTTATAACTTTTTTCTGACTGCATTTACATCCAGGAAGAAAATAATCATCAATTACTATTCAGTTTAATTACTAAGGAATGTCACCATGATCATGGCACTTCAGTCACTTTTACTAAAAACAGAAGTAAGAAGCAAGAGAATGTTGCTGCACACTACAGCATTTACAGATGCGGCCTCTTTGATTTTCCCCTCTTAGCCAAATGCCTGCTAAGTTCCATCCAGCTACCAGCCAACTTCCATCCACAGGGAGTCTAAACAAGGGTTGTTATTTTTTGTTCTCAATTTCTGTACATAGCGACATTTCCTTGCAAATACAAATTTTCATTTATATATGTTATAACATATTAGTGATAAGGGTTTCATGTTTATCACAGGGGAACTCATAATACCCATTAGAGTGAGAAGGTTTAAGCACTTTCCTGTCATGGACCAGACAAGACTCGAGTCCATGACAGGAAAATTGGGGAAAATTTAAGTGGCTCCATCATTGTAGCCTGAGCTAATTTGCTATGCCTGTACCTATTTGGGCCTTTAAAGACACAAAAAACAACAATTTACTGCATAAAATGTATTTATTTATTGATTTATTTACTTTATAAAAACAACTAGGAAACTCAACAGTTACAGCCAGAACAAAACAAAGTTTGGGTTTAAATGATTCCAGTATAGATCCAGTTGCAGTTCTGAAAGTAAAGTGATCCACATGTTGACACCATGTTGTTTTTTGCAACTTTCGGAACGGGGTCTTTCAGTCTCCATCAGCTGCTCAACCCCTTGCAGACCCTGATGCTCTCTGTTGAATCACAGGGTCACTCAGCATCTGAGGAGCCTGATCAGCAAACTTTTGTGCACATTATTCTTGGTTATTTTCACACAACTTGCTTCATTAGGGCCCCCAACCTACATATTTCTTTTGTAAGTAATCATCTTTAAGAAAGGAAAAGACAGGACATTTTATGTGCCAAGTTGAAGTGGAGCACTTTGTTAACAGCCTTGTCTGGTAGAAACTCTTCACAGCAGGAGATTTGTGATCACTGAGTGCAATACTTTTTCTATTAAAATGAAAAACATATGAGGAAACTGATAATTTTCAGGAAGTAAGGTCCTAATTTGTATTAAAGCAAGAACTGTGCACCCCAAGTGGAGACAAGTTTTCCTCTCTTTCGGCCCACTTTAAAATGTTTGAACAACAAACCCAACAATAAAAGCTCAGAGATAATTGAATCAAATGTATGACTCATTCTTATGATCAGACTGAACCTGCTGGAGAAGTACAGCACATATCCCCTCTTGTTCTTCCTCTCAATTTCCTCCTCGCTGCCTCTCATTCTCTTTCTCTCTCCATCCACAGGAAACTACCGCACCAGCAGACCCAGGTCAGTATGGCTTGACCACTTGGCCAGTTGTGTGAACCTGCTGAGGACTTTTTGTGGTTCTTCTAAAGCTTCTTTCATCTCAGTCCTGTAAGAAAACAAATGTGCTGAAAGGATGAGAAGGATTCAGTTGTTAGAGGCCAGAATGATCCCTAGAAGAGACAGACACTGCCCTAATGCAAACCCTTAGATGTTAGTGTAGATATCATTGACTCAAAACCACCGATTTTCAAATAGAAATCCTTAAAGGGAGCTTCTTTTGGGTGTGTGGATCTCTTTGTGCTTATTAATTTGAGTTTTTTGGATCCAGCAACCACCCAGCGATGTCCACTCAGCCTTTTTCTAACATAGATATCCCTCTCAAAGTTTTTGATCAAATATCACTCAACTCTTTACCAGAATTTGTGTTCTAAAAGAGATCTCTCCTGGTCTTACAGAGACTTTTAAAGAGGAAAACGAGCCACAAGTTTCAATTCAGCAGTAAATTTGAGCAAAAATAGCAGTGGATAATAGGATGCAGAAAGAATCCTTAACCAAAGCAGGAAAAGAAGCCCCTTTTCTCACCGCATGCTGCGACGCCGAGACCCAAGACAGCATTGAGATGAATTGGAGTGGGTGGAATCATTATGAGGACCGCGGCAGGAGAAATTTTCTGCCGGCAGAAAAGCACTTCCAGCAGTCTATGTGCCTCAGCTTCAAGCGCTCAGCTTTTCCCTTTGTGATAAATCAATTTCCATGAAGGGCGTTATGAAAAAGACATCTACACTTATTGTTCTTATTAAAAACATGAATGTGAGATATTTCATTCATCTGAGGTCACCGTCAGCTATTAGCGTCTTCCAGGGCTGGCTTTTGCGGGGGGGGGACATGACTGGAGGGGGAGATGTGTCTAAAAGGGGAGGGGGCGCAGGATATGTGAGTGTGAGCAGAGTAAGTGGCTGTGTCTCTTAAGTTGGCAGGGGTGTTTAGTCTCTGCCTTAGCCCGGTGCTCTTGGCTGTATTTGTCTGGCACGCCGAGGAAAGATTGGAGCTGCTCCGTACAGGAATCGCAGAGATGAATTTCCTCCAGCAGTCAATTGCTGTTTTTTTTTAGGACAGAGCATTTAAGATGGTCTAAACCTTAAAATAAAATGTGTCAGCATGTCTACATTTATCCACATGGAAGAGTTAAACTCAGCAGGAACCTTTACAGTGAAGCAAAGACTTTATATACATGATTGTTGCAGCCATTTTAAAGGAATAGTATGTTTTTTTTGAAGTGGGGCTGCTCGAGGCCCTATAGCACCAGTAAAAATGATTGCCAATAAAGCAACTTGCAAGTTTTGACCCAGAGGGGAGATAGCAAGAGCAGCACACACCAGTACATAGCAGTCAGTGGTACCACCAAAAGCCTATAATAAACTCACTTCGGTTAAAAATGACACAAAAAACAAGTTTGCTTTCTCTTTATAGTGTCTCACTTTCCCTTGGCAAAGCTCCAGTGTTTAGAACTATTGCATTATAGGTGTTCTGTATCCCTACATCATGAGCTGGTCAGGTCATCAGAAGAAACAACAAACACTAACTTTACCGCACTTAAAAAGGGTGATTTTGTCTTGAGTGAAGACAACATGCTATTAGTTTTTTGCACAAGAGGATTTGTCTATGAACCGGAGTACACAGAGGAAGAACTTTTGCAGATTGAGTCACGGGTAGAAAGAGGGCTGGAGAATGAAGGAGCAGACACAAGTCATCTGGTGTTGCAGATGAATGAATGCAAACTTGGAAGCTGATTGCTGTCACAAGGGAGACTTACCAACATTGCTTCTTCTGGACCTTTCATTGGAGATCTGCAATTTTGACAAGCCTTTAAGTTGTGATTGGTGCATGGGACCTGCAAATACGATGTTCTGTTTCTGCAGTGGGTCAAGTCCTGGTGTCCAGTATGAAGCAACAAGCCACAGCTGGCAAATGCCCATGTCATACGCCATAATGTAGTGAAATCAGAAATCGGACAATTCCTTTTGCCTGTTTTTCCCATTAAGGACAATCACAGGAGTAACTTAACTTCATAATATACAGGAGAGTTAGATTTGTATTAGTTTGTGCTCCTGTGGGTTCATCAAATAATAGCTTAAACGAAGATATTTGTCAAAGATAAGTAAAACACTGTTACTTACTGTAGCGTCTAGTCAAGCCAACTTGTTTTTTTTTTTTGTGGTTTTATCCAGCTACCGGGCCAAGGCGTTTGGCTTTCACTATGGGCCCAGGAGTTGTGACAGCAGTTGTACAATACACCTTGGGTTATATTAGCAGTGGAGTTTGCGTCTTGAGTTTTTGAATCTTTTTAACCTTATTATGACTCATTTTGTATTTACAACTAAGAACATTTTTTTTACTCAGGATGGAGATACATATCAAATCATGAGGTTTCTAAAAAATATCCAGCCCTAGCCTACTGCCTGATTTCATTGATTTGTAATTGGCTGATTAGCTGTTTGCAGCATCAATCTGTTAACATGTGTACCTAATAAATTGTGTTGTTAGAATATATTGTGAGGTTTTTGATGGATGATTAGATGAGTTTTTGCTGCGTTAGCGTGGTTTTATTTCCATGCGTGTTTTGTAAATGCTTTAAAATATTAGCTCTACCTCAAGCTGAACCAAATTGACACTGTTTTTCAAAAGTCTTGTTTTATCCTACATTGATATTGTATTACTTATGAAGTAAGAATGGTAAACCACTTAAATAGGCACAGTATTTTAGTTTATTATCAATAATTAATTGAAGAATAAAAAGGGTGCACATAGTATTTCTACTTATGCAGCACTCTTTTTTTTTTCTTTTTCTTTAAATGCCTTAAAGTGGTGTTAAATAAATCTGTCTGTTGTCTGCCAGGTTTACCCAGGATGGTTGTGATCAGAGACTACAGTGGCATCCCCTGTCCCCACTGCGGACCCCCGCTAAGCATTCATGCGGGGGACGTCATTGAACTGATGTTTGCCGACCTCCACAGTTCCTGGTGGCAGGTGCGTGTCACTCAACTCATCCTCATTTTATCTCGACATCTGTGACTCTGAAAAAAAAAACATGTTATGGCTCACCGGGCTGGCTCAGTGCACGCAATGCCTTTGCAGTGTCATCGATTTGAATCTGTGCTGCATGTCCTCTCCTGTCTCTGTCCCACACCCTGAAGACAAAAGAGGTTTTTGACATTTGGTAAATGTGGAGATTGGTTAGGAGGCTTGTGCACCAGGGGGCCTTAGATACATTTGATTAGGCATAAAAAATAAGGTTTACTTCAGGAAATTATTCCCACTGATAGAGATGTGTTTGTACTGATACTGTTTCTGCTGCAGAAATAAGTGGAGAGGAGGGCAAGTTTAACCAATTTGTCCAGACAATGCCAAATTATTCCCACCACCAAAGGGGTTATGTTTATGCTGGCGTGTGTTTGACTGTCAGTTTGTCAGTCTGTTTGTCTGTGAGATTACACTGAAGCTACTGGATGGATTTTGTTGAAATTTTCAGGAGGGTTTGGTAACAGCCCAACTTAAAAATGATTTGGTTTTGGAGGTGATCCAGATAACCATAACTATCTTACTTATAATGATATCAACATGACTCTGAGTGCCAGTTGTGGGTTTTTAGGGTTGATGATGGTAACTTTTTTATTGGAACTATTCCGTCGGGATGCAAAAGCAATATGTGACCTACCTTTAGGGAGGTTTGCACTCTCCAAGTGCTTTCTAGTTTAAGTGCTTTTTTAGTCTAAGGATGTGACGACAAGATAAGGTTTCGCCTTCCTACAGTGAGATCTTTAAACTTTCCTACTTTTTCTTGTTATCCTTCATTCTCGCCTTCAAATTCTGAATTCATCCTTTGACTGCAGAAGTGAACCTTTCTGATGGTTTCTGAGTGAAATAAGGTCCCCAGTCCCCAAAAATCCTGTATATTGTCCAATGATGTAGCTTGGAACAACTGCCATTGTTATTTAGAGCTGCGTGCTGTTTGTTTGTCCGAGTTAGTCAGGGGGCGGAGCTTAGCGATAGGTCAATTGCACAGTCAGGTTGTAAGCATCTGGAAAGGCAGCTGAAATCGGTAAAATTCTTTTTGGAAACATTTCCAACTTATTTGTCCAATGCAATTGCACAACTTTACTAAAATCAAGGAGAATGGAAGATACAGTCTTGAAGAAATCTGACTGCTCAAGCAACTCTTACCCTAAATCTGTACACAGTCTACGCTGCTCTGTTGAAGCAGTCGCTTTCTGCTCCGCCTTTTTCTGCTTCAAAGGTCACAGATTGCGCTTTCTCGCTTTGGGCAGCTCACAATTGTTGTAGATTTGGAGCTTGGCATGATGGATCTCCCTGTTTACAGACATTGAATCAGGTGGATCCATCTTTAAATGATAGAAGAAAATATGTGGCTACATATAATACTATACTATCACTGGAAAACTTTTGTGTTAGCAGTTTCCTAATATTGAAAAGGCTTTTCGAATTGGACAAATTGATTGGCAATATTATCAGAATTAAAGTAAACAAACTCAGAAATGAGCTTAATAATAAGAAAACAAATTACTATAACTTAACCTCCAGTTGCAGGACAACTCAAGACAAATTGGCAATATTTCGACAAATAACTGAAACATACTCGATCATTGTCAACATAATTGTTTAATTTGCAGAGCTGTTTCTTTCTCTCTTTTCTCTGTGCAAAAAATACCTGAATATCATTAAGTTTCTGCACTTTTAAGACCCTAAAGTGTCACATTGAGCAATTATTGCAACGTACAGTTGGAACTTACAGACATGATGGGCCTCAAATTGGTCTTTCCCCGGGGGCTGCCAAACAGCCAGGTCTGACCCTGATTTAGAGTAAAGCTTTTAAAGAACATGTGATTGCAGTGACTTCAACAGCTAATTTACCGGCCATTATTGATCCTAAATCTCACAAAGATGTTGAGGTTGTTTATCACCTTCTCTTCCCTGTCAGGTGAGCTCATAAATACACACAAAGATGAGGTCAGTGTGAGCTTTATGTATCAGAAAAAGATCTATATGAACTCTAACAGTCCTCAGATACATTACCAACAGGGATATGTGTCTGTTTTTCACTCCCCAGATTGAATCACAGCCCACATCAGATGATCTAACCAATTAGTGGCTACAGCTGATTAATTAAGTGCCACAGCGAGACCATAAAACAGCAGATCCTCCAGCCTCTGGAGGATGTTTTAATGGTCGGTGCACAACCTCTTGTACAGGCACATTTAGCACCCACCTCACGAGGTCGTCCGGTGGTTGACAGAGTTTGACCTTATCTATTTTTGAAAGGATGACGATTTATCTGGGGGGGTCTTCCAGCAGCCTCCCTAGCTGTTTCTCACTCAGCTTTACGGTGGCATTACAGCCTTATCCCCCTCCCGGTGCCGTTCCAATCAGGCTGCAGTCTTTGCCAGCGGCGCGGCTGGGAGTTGGCGGTTTGCCTGATTTCTTATGCGTCGTGTTTTCTCTCTGTTGTGACGGAACACAAGGTGGAGGGTGAGAGCGGTAGTGCCAGGAGATTTCTTGTAAGCTGGTGGAACGGGGAGCAGTATGTCATGCCACTGACCTGATGGCATTGCATTGTTTGCTGCCATGGTAACAGTGCATGCTGGAGGGGGATGATTAAATTAGTTAAATCATAATACACATTTGTGTGTGTCCTTCTCCTGTGCATTGTGGTACAGTAATAATGCTGCTGAAACATGACCTGTTATGGATGTAAACACAAATCATTGCAAATGTATTTATGCAATTTCTTGTCAAAAAGATCGTATTACACCTGTTTTGATGCTAGTTCACCTGGCATGTGCAGACAACAAATCAAGATACAAAAAGAAAAAAATAAGGCTTGAATTGCTTTTAAAGTAAAATATAATTGCCAGTGAAATCAGTAAATGTTGCTTGTTTTACATTTAACTTTTAGTGGAATCAATCAAAACGCATACATACTTTGACAGCATTACTGTACCTTTGTCATTATGTGGGTAAGTTCTCATCGTTTTGTAGGGACAAGCAAGGGCGCCAAAAAAGGAGGTAAGGATCCATTATCTACTGAGGCAGGGAGTAGTAATTACAGAGGCAGTGAAATGGAAAGAGTAGCTTTGTAAGGCGACTATGTGCCATCAATGGCTACGTTTATATGAGAGATATAATTCTCTTTTAATTTAGAACAAAACTTAAATCCTCTTTAAAAAGATTAAAAATGAAACTTAATTCCATAGTAGGTGGCTGGTTTATTCTGATTGAATTGAATAAATCTTTTATCATGTATACGTTCATTCCGCTTAATATTTATTTATTGGTTGCTCTGCACATGCTCGCTCCCTTGTTCTGTCACTATGATACACATATTCCACACTAATGGGAACAGGATGGCCACCTGAAGTAAGCGATGGACTCGAGCCGAGACAGTTAATTTAAAGCCTTAGAAGATTTGGAAAGAGTGGATGGGCGTAAGAATAAAAATGCAGACCTTTAAAAGTTTTTGCATCCAGGTTGGACAAGGTTTCCCTGACAGAGACGCTGGAGTTTGTTTTCTTCTTTTAGACGTTAATATGCCATATCCGTCCCCTGTCCAATCAGAACCATTCCCAACCCCAGACCTTAAGCGGAATTGAATAAAGGTGAATAAAGATATTTTCCATGTAAATCTCAATTAGGAATAGCTATTTCCATGTTAAAGAGAACACTATAATTCCAAATTATTTATTTCTTTATACTTAATTCTGAATTAAAAACCCTCATATAATTGTGGCCAGTGAGCAGGATGTTTGTTGTAAGTGGATAGACGTGACCTGCCGTTTAAATGCATGTTGACTTGTCAAAAAACTAGAAAAGCATTGTTTAAGTTCAAGTCCATTTACCTTTTAAATCCATTTAACAATAAGCTAGAGTGTTTTAGAGCTGGGGAATGACAAATACACAAACACAAATGCCGACAAAAAAAGGACAGTGCAATGTAAACTTAAAAGTTAACAAAGTGTATCATATGTAAAAGAGTTGATTTGAGAAGATATGTGAAAAATAAATCATAAATTCAGGGCCATGAAGTAGATTAGTTTAAACCCTGATGATTCTTTTAACATTGCAGTGGTTGGCATTGCTTTTTGTTCCTAACATGAGCTCAAAATAGGCTTTAAATAGCAAATTAGATACATTTTTAACAAGCAATTAAAACTGGGATCATTGCAATCATTGTCAAAATACAACTCAGTTTATTGTGATAAAGAATGTCAATGATGAACAGCCGTGTTTGAAATACTAAAATAAGTTATTATTCCATCTTGCATGGTGCTTATGGTGGTAAAAATTATAGTATGCAAGTCATCCTCAAACACCCTCTAAGGCAAACTTCAAGGTTTGTGCTAAATAAAGTGACATCGAATATCTGTTTAGGAAAAAGTTGAAGCCCACTCAGACTGAGATCTATGCTAGACCCCAGAGGAGGTTAGTCAGGGATATCTTTACTGTAGAAACTGCAAACGAATGATGGCAGATTGATGTTTCATATGCAGTCTGAATAGTTAAAATAAATTCAGCCACTGTGGCAATATCAATGTTTAAACTGGAGAACACCACCCTGCCTGCAAATTTGATGGAGTGGATTTAAAGGCATATAACATCAGTGGGCTGTTAGCTGTAGGTGGGGATTTCACTGTATTGATCCAGAGGAACATACATTGGTCATTTGACCTTGGGAAAAAGCATTAGTGTGGACATTAAACCATTAGCTTTCTTTCCCTCTTCAAATACGTGTCAGTTATTAGAGAAGGAGTTGTTTTTTCTCCTCATAACTGGATTTAGTAGTGATCTTTGGCAGTAAAGTTGAATAACAAACTAAACCTGATATGACGGTTATTTAAAATTGATAACATCACGTAGTTAGTAACACGGAAATTAGATTTTGATGACTCAGTTAGCTGTATCTGTGTTACCTTTTGAGTTCACCTTGATGCAGCTGGTTATTGTTGTTTGTAGGGCTGTAACAGCATGAACATTTCTTTTTGTGACCAAAATGATCATGGTTGTCATCATTAACGCGGTATTGTTGCAGTGTGCTCAAAATGTTCAAAAAGTACTTCATCTTACCCCTTTAAGATTGTAGTTTTAACATTTTTTGTCTTTTTCTGTCAATAACTGTTGGGAAATGTCCTATACGTAAATTTGTTTAAACTTTTTTCATTGGAAATATAAGTTAACAATTCTGGCAAGTATTTGTCATTAAACAGTGTATAATTACAAGAAAAAAATGAATTTGAACTTTAAACAGGTTTCTCTTTATAAACAATTGTAAATGAACATGTTCAAAGTTTTGAGACGACCAAAAAAATGTAACCTATTTTACATACACTCAAAAAGTTTTGTTTGCCTGTAGCATAAGTGTCCATGTTCCAATTGTTATATTAGGCCATGTCCAGCTTTTTGTTTTTTTAACTGAAGATCGTCCCTGAATCAGTTAGCCCCCTTCATGACTGTTCTCTGGTCTCCCCTCTCCCTGGCACATCTCTTTCATTTTTCCAAAATATCGTTGATGAAATGCATAAAACACGAACTATGATGGTAAAAGAGGATCTACTACGAAATACGGCAAAACACAGCAAATGACTGGCCAAAGAATGTCAAGAACACGCTCCAGAATTATGCTTATGCTGTTATTTACAACTTTTATACATTATTTACACAGAAAATACTGATAAGCCGCCTATAATTCACTCAGGTATGGCTCTCTGAATCTCCTCTCTCTCCAGCTCAGTTTTAATCACGCACATTTTTGTCTTTCACCACAGCTTCGTGTTTTAGACAGGGTGACTGTTGTCAGTTTCCCCTCGACATCCTTGTAAAATCCAAACTTTGACCAGACTTTCAACTTTGTCCGTTTCAAGTGGGAAAACCTCTGCTGTAGAGTCTGAGCGAGGTTCTAACAGCTATATTTTTCAGAGGTCAAACAATGCAAACTGTGCATACGCTCCTCCATCTGTAAGGGACTGTGGCTGCTTTAGTGAGGAGCAGACACTTAACTCTGGCTTTTCTAGGCAAAGAGAAGTGTCACTATAAGAAACAGTGTTGTTATCAAACACGTTGTATCGGTAATTTACACAGAACATGGTAATACTAACTGTGGGTAATTTTCCTCTGATTTACCATTTTACCGGTCACCGTTAAATCCCCAGTTGTTTGGTTATGTTTGATTACATCAACATAACAAACATAAGGTGCTTTCAGAGTTTTGATTTGTTTCATTCAATAAAAAAATTTAGTCTAGATCTGAATTTGCTACTGAAGCTGTTAGCCTCTATGCTAATCTCTGCACAAGCAGTCACTACCTGCTGTTGCAACGCTCCTTCCTCCCTCTCCTTCCTGCTCTGAAGGATGCTGATTGAGCCGTTGGCAAAATAGATCTGCCAGATTACAGATATTTGATCATGTGGATCCAGCTGCACTGCAGAGTTATAGGAGTTCCCCTTGTGGTTTGAATTTCTACTTAGGGAGTCAGGCAATCTTTCAGTGCTCAATTCACCAGCTTGTAACAGGACAGATTTAACTGAGATTTGACATAACTCCCAGTTCCCGAGGTAAATTGAGCGCACCATACACCCCCGATCATTGCAATTAAGAAAAAAAAAAAACATGTTTGTTTTTCCAGCTTTAATCCCTCTGCCTTACTCGCACAGCCATGTTAAGATCTACTTTTGAAATATTAAAAGTCAAAACAGTAAGAACACTACGATCTGAAATGAAGAGTGGATGGCTTCATGGTCAAAAGCAGAATTTGCTTGCTAACGTTTCACAAGTCTTAAAGTCCCTCACAATGAGTTTGAAGAAAAACACTGAATCCAAACAAAAACCCAGTTTGTTTACAATGAAATCTCCACAGGGTACCTTTAATCTGCAGCCTCCCCAGTGGAGCCAGAGGATGGAATTACAGAACATTGAGAATTCATATCCCCTGTTACCCAGGAGGCAATTATCCCCCATCCCAGTGGCAGAACAATACAATCAATCACTGTAATTTCATTTGATCCTTTCGCTGCTGCCTGTTTATGCCAGCAGAGTAATAAGTTTAATCTTTATCATACGCTTATCGGAGGCATAACAAATAGACAGGGGCTCTCAAAAAACCTTTGATGAAATGTTATTACACAGAATAAATCATAGAGATGGGTAAAAGATTCGCTTTCCAATCTAGTTACGGCCTGGGCTTGCACGGTCCCAAAAAGCATTTTCTACTCTAATAGAGAGGAGAGAGGAGGAAAAAATAAAGAGGGCAGGAAGCTGAGCGAAGAGCTCAACACTCTCTGTTTTTGGATTTAGTCAGTCGACTTTAAATTTACCTTAGAGGCAGCACTGGGAACTTGAACTGACTCCAGATAAATCTTAAATCATGCTAAGTTGTGTTGGAGTGATAAGGTTATGAAAAACAAAAGAGCAAGGCTGTACTAAAACAAAGAGACAACTCCCCAGCAGGGGGGCTCTCACAGGAAAAGTGGCAAAAGAAAGACTCTAAAACAGGGATGTTACCTTATGATCAATATATGAATATACGTTTGGACTTTGAGGTAAAAATTCATATTTGAACCATATATTAAAATTTAAGTCGGAAATATACAGTCTAGCAGCACATTAGGTTACCTAGAGCAATAACATGCCCAATCCAACGGCAGAGCGTCCATCACAACTTGACTGTTGCTTTCTTGTCATCAACAGTAAGTGAAATGGAGGACAGGCAAGACTACTCTTGAGTTGCTGACCCTAACACCAATACATCTGAGGAGCACAGAGTGGAAGCACTTTAGACTCCCCAACGTCAATGGCATAATAAGAAATAATCAGACCAGATTGTGCCCTATTTGTTCAAGAGATGTGCAATCATCAATATTCACACAAATTTCCTAATTTTAAGGGATTAATAATTTTACTATTTTTAATTTTTTTTTTCTTATCATTATGCCAGTATTTCAAAACAAGAGAATGCACTCCTTATGGACTTTCCTGGTTGTTCATTACTTTTTACCTCCTTATGGACTTTCCTGGTTGTAGCATCCAGTGCTCCCACAGAAACAATAAAAATCCCAAAGGGGATTGTAAAATTATTACAATCCCAAATTTTGGTCATCAAATCTCAGAAGAGCAATGGTTAAAAATAATCAACAGAATATACTCATCCTCTATTTGGCTTAGATATGCAGTTGTTCAATTTAAAATGATCCATTTTCTGCATTGGACTGAAACAAGACTGCATACAGTTAAAATAGATCTTGACTGGACCTGTGACAGATGCCTTCAAGGACCTGCTACTTTAATACACATGTTCTGGACATGTCCAAAATTGAACAGTTTTTGAGAATCTTAAGTGCTATGTCCAATTGGAATACATTCAATAAAATTTAAAGGGGTCAGCTCAGAAGTTCTTTGACATTTGACAGCATGTCTTAGCTCACTTTGAAACTAAATGTGGATGATATTGACCCTTAGAGTGTAGTTTGCAAGTAGAGTATAGATTCATGTATTTTTTATGTATATGGGCGTGCGTGCTTATGTTGGTAGAATACATTTACATATTGTTTTTTCCCTAACTCCCTGACCATTATTATTATTTATTTGTTTGTTTATTCTCTGAAGTCGTGCTTTTTTTAGTAATAAAATGATTAGATAAAATAAAAAAAACAGTGTTTTGACTTTTGAACAGTGAAATATTTGAAGTGTTAAGTACTAAGCCAATAATTACGTACAACTAAGGATCATTAATCATTTTTAAATCAACTTAGACATTTCAGAGCAG
This sequence comes from Scarus forsteni, assembly GCA_036419115.1. Taxonomy (NCBI): domain Eukaryota; kingdom Metazoa; phylum Chordata; class Actinopteri; order Labriformes; family Labridae; genus Scarus; species Scarus forsteni. The sequence continues at coordinate 15,592,613 of JAZDUH010000157.1, read as the reverse complement.
AAATTCTTTCTATTGTGACTTAAAGAGGATAATTGTTGAATCATTTTGCTTCATTTAGCTGCAGGAGAAAGTGCCTCTACATTTTGTTTGTTAAATGAATTAATGATTTTCACATAAAGCATGTGTTTGCTTGAAGCAGGATAGCTAAAACACAATTGTTCGTCTTTAGTGCCGAGCCAGGGAGCTCACGCTGTTTGGATATTCAAAGACCAGAATAAGATCCATTATTTAGTGTTAAACGAGGCTCTTGTTTTGATGCAGTACAAATCTAACTGCCGGCAGAGTTTGAACCGTAATTAACTTGGGCTGCAAATTAGATGTGCCCGCTTGTTGTGTGCTAATTGCTGAGGATTTATTGAAGTGAGTGTGGGAGGGGACGAGAGAGAAGAGAGTGAAAGAGAAAGAGAGAGAGGTGTGGTTGCTCCCAGACAAATATAATGCGATTAACAGCCGGTTGCCGTTGCAGGGTAAAATTCTGGCAACAAGCAAGATTGGCTTCTTTCCAAGTGATGCTGTGAGGCCCTGCCCGTGTGTAAGTCTGCATATTTTTCATAATCAATACACCGCATTAAGTGTGATAACAATGCATTCAGCGGATAATGGCTGCTATTGATGTCTAAGCAAAGGAATGCAGTGAAGTTTTTCGCACTGCAGAAGACTGATTTTAGCCATTAGTCGAGGCTTAAATATCACATTACCACAAATGACCTTCACCTCTCTGTATTGACTCCATTAAGACACAAAATAACCACATTTTCTTTTTCCATGCCAGGTTCCAAAACCTGTCGATTACTCCGCACAGCCCTGGTAAGAGATGAAAAGAAATGGGCCCAGATTGCCAACAATAACCACAAGTCATTCTTGCTTTATTTTATTGACTGTATCGGCTGTTTTCAGCCTCACGTTCAGAATGATTGATTGCAGTGTAATGGATGTTATGGGTGGTTCAGGTTTGCAGGGCCGATGGAGAGATACCAGGCTGAGGTGGAGCTCATTGACCGAGAAAACAGCACCTACCTGGTTCGACACAGAAGCAAAGAGTGCACGGAATACGCCATCAGTATAAAGTAAGTGCATGATGACTTTGTTTTATATGAATTCCACTTTTCCATTCACCTCCTACTAAGGATGTCTTGGATTTAGGTAAACAAAGCCCAAATTTCTGCTGAAGTTTGTATACCCCAAGATGTACAGTGACAGTCAGTTTTGCTTTTGAGCATGAAGTTCTAACTGTGAATTAAATTACTTTGCAATATTCAAATAGTAGCTTGATATTAGCTTTTTATTCTTGCTAATTATGTTAAAGTTTTTAAAAAATCCTAAAAGTTAGATTTCTTTGTCAACCTCGAGAAGCTGCTGGATCAGCCTGTTTAATGTGTGAGCCAGCTCCAATCAACAATGATTGTGAGCAGCCCAAAGTGACAGTGTCCAATCAGTGTCCTTCAGAGCAGAAAGAGGCAGGAGCTATGAGCAAGACAACAGCAGGAAGTGACTGAAATTCAGTCGAAGTTTTATCAGACCTGGTCCACATTTCTTTGGTAAATGAAAAGCAAAGACTAATACTTAAAGCACTTCTCAAAAAAATGATACATGTGTTGTTCTACAAAGTGGCTCTTGTTTTAAGTTTTTACACTGCAGCAGAAGCGCACAGAACGATTGGTCAGTCACCTGAGGTACATGCTTTTGAAAGGTTCTCCCCATTCCCAAACACTTTTTATGGACTGTTGCCCAGATGGACCAGTGAAATTTATTGAATCCTCCATCTGGTGTGTCAGGGTTACAAGATTATCATAAAGAAACAAAATTTCACAATTTTTGTTTACTACGGACCTTATTGTCAGCAATTACCCAAGAGTATTGAAAAATACCAATTCCAGTTGAGAATCATTAGCAGCTCCGTCAAAGTATCACTATCATGAGTCTTTTTGCTAATCAATTCCCTTACCAATTTCTTCCACTGACAGGGGTCAGAACTGTGGCTTAATTTTTTACAAAAGGCACTGACTGCACAACCGTAAGTGAGTGGAAACACCAGGAACTTGCAGAAGCAGTTATCTATGCTGTAATATGTGTTTGACATTGCCACTGAAAATCTACAGGCCAATATTTGCCCACAGAGAAAATCTGCAGGAATCATTAAAGAATTGGATTGATAAGCAGTATCATCAATTCCCATCCCTAATCTTTAGTTGAGTGACCCAGCTGGTTTTTGGCCTACAGAAGTGTGCAATCCTTGCATTACACTATAAATAGAAATTTGACACTTTATACAACAGTACAATGAAAAATCATACACACACATAAACAACCAAAATGTCACAAGAATATAATGAATTTTCTGCATTACAGATGAGACTCCAAAAACTGATGGCTTTCAAATTTTATCATTTCAAAATGTTTGCCATACACATATACAGGACACGATGAACAGAATTAACATGAATTCACAAAATACAATCCCATGAAAAAAACACATTTCACAAAACACAAGAATGAATAAAATCTCAAACGAAAAATAATCTTCATTCCAATTCAAAATATCATTTTCTCACCAAACCGTTTTCAACTATTCAGCCACCTTACACAGAGCAAACAACATTCTCAAAGCAACAAAACGTTCATCGAGCTTCACTTTTTCAACCACAAGGCCTCTTCCACTTCTTACATAAGCTGTCTGAGCTGACATTGCATAAGAAAAACCACTTACCTGCATCTCTGGGCATTCACCCTTTTGTAAGACAAGTGGTCATTCCATAACCTGACCTCACTGAAAAACATTTTTCACTGAAACTGCTTTGTTTTCTGGAGAACATCTCTTTGAGAGCAGCTGACAATGAGCCAATTTTCTAAGAAGAGATAAGACCACTCCATTTCTTAAGAGTAATTTTTCAAACATTAAGTGCTGCTTATTATATGCTTATTATATTGAGGTTCATGTAGAAAAGATAAAGCAAATGACATCTAGGCTCTGTAAACCCAAAGTTTCTGTGATTTAATGAAAAGGTGAGCCTTTTTATCGAGTTCCAGCCCTTCTGATTTTGATATTCCAGACTCTGTTTAAACCTCAAGCATTGTTAATATTTTGCTTATCCTGAATGTTAAATTGGGCGATCTATTTCACCATCTATCTATTGTCTGTCTCCCCACTGCAGACACATGTTCAAGGAGAGCCTGATAGCTTTGCATCATACCATTTGCTGCACTATCAGACTATTTCAAAAGACAGCTAGCACCGCTCCTGAATCGCAGATAAAACATTCATCCCTTAAGGCTGCGATATATGGCTGCTTTATCTGCAAACTGAGTGCCTCTTTTGAAATACAACACTGTCCATTTCATTGGTGAATATCTCTCAGGCAACATCAAAGCTTGTTCAGTCTTATAAAAAAAAACAGAAAAGAAAGGAAATCAAGTCCCCCCGACCTGGTATGACGGCTCGGGGAGATTACAGCGATGGAGCGTGCTCTCTGAAATAGTGTTTGGATGTTAAGACTATTTAGCTGGTGACACACCATTTCAGCCCATTTGGTTTTTGTGGACTCATACCGGCCCCTCATTCAAAGCTTTGATGTACGGGGCCCGTTTGTGAACACTCCAATCCTAATTGCCTGTCTCGCTGTTTAAGATCATTATCAGAAGGGCCGTTTGAGATAATGGAGCTTTATACAGAGAGCGGTCACTAATCAACTGGAACTGTCTAATGTCAAACACAGCGAGTTCTCCGTTTATGTGTGTCCAGTGTGCATGTGTATGTGCAGCCTTTGTTGCTAATGTAAGGGTTAATGTATAGTTAACGGGTCATAACAGTGGGGTGAACCCCTGACCGGTGATGCTAAGCAGAAGGGTGTTATCTCGTCCTGAAGGGATTTCTCATTATAAAGCAACTTGCTTTTCTATGATAGGAATTTACAGACAAAATATGATTACCTCCCCCAATATTGAATATTATTATACAACTTAATATTGCAATATTGGTCATAGCAGAAGAAAGAAGTATTTCAATTTTAGTGGAGACCTGAGTCTGAATGCTGAGCAAGGATTTTTTTAAATAATTTTTTAACATTGCAGGATATTGCTGTTTCCACTTTTTTTCAGAAAACACAGTAAGTTCTCAACAGATTTGGGTGACATTTTCTGGGGACGTTTTCCATGTTTTTGCTAATAACTCAAGAAGTTCTCCGTGGATTTTGTTTACGTTGGGTATGTTGGTCATGGCAAAATGTAGAACTGGTCAGATTTTGGTTGTGATGCAAATTCTGATTTGGATCCAGGATTACACCTCCTCAACACATAATACACAGAGGCATGCACCATGATGCAGCACATAAGGAAAGGTAACAGCTCAAATGTGGACTCGTCTTAGGGGCTATGCTAACATAGCCCTTTAGACTATCTATGCTGCTTATTCATTTTGGGGCCATGGGTAGCTGGAGTCGACCCCAGCTGACATTGCGCAAAAGGCAGGTCACATCCTCAACGGGTCACAAGCCAATCACAAGGCAGAGAAGTCAATGGCCATTGACTTACACATCCACACCTGAGGGTAATATAGCATCACCAGTCAACCCACTCAACCAAATTAGCATTTTTTTGGTCTGTGGGGAGGGGGAAACCACAGTAACCAGAAAAACAGCCACGCATGCATTGAGAGAAAGTACATTCTCCACTCAGAAAGGCTCTGACTGGCAGGAAGAGTCGAACCAGCGATCTTCTTGCTGTGGCTCAGGTGATGCACCACTGCGTCTGCCTATTTCTGTCAAGCTTTGCACAAATTTCCTCCCTGACTTGATGAATACAAACGCATTTAGTTCTCTAATTTTGTAGACCTGGCACAGGTCTACGCACCGCGTCTGCGCCGACAGGGTGTGTCCAGCGCATTTTGCAGTGCGCAGAGAGGCGCACCCACGCCTCTGTCCCTGCCCCTCCGCGCAAGTGCCAGAGAAGAAAGAGAAAAGGCGTGAGTGGGTTTAACACAGCCGAGTGTTGTCTCCATCAATCAAATGAACCTCTCTCCTTGCCTTTAAATGCACTGCGAGCGAGGCGCAGCGACTGATTGGTCTGACTGAGCCCCACCACGGTGGCCACAGTGTGCTGGAAAGACCCGCTCTCACCATTACGGCAACTGAGAGAGTGGAGGGGCACTCGGAGCGCGCATGGGAGGCCATGAAGCACATCACTGTGTGGGCCAGCTCCCGAGACAGATGTAATCCGTTTCTTTGTCTTTACTAGAAGTACAAAATTTAGTGACAGACACTTAAACACAGCAGCATGCAGCGAGCATCATGCTTGGATCCATCTGCATTCCTGGTCTGTCCTCGCCAAATAGCAGAGCCTTTCGAGATATATCCTCTCCCGGTATCTTATCCTCCTTGCAATAATGTATTACATCTTTTTAGATCACGTTAAGAATAAAGATTAAAACAGAAAAATATGGGCAATCACGGGTAAATCATTGAGACACCGAGTGACATAAATACATTTTCTCTCTTTTTTGTCCCTCTTTTATTCTGAATTTCATGACATGAAAGAAGCCGGATAAATACTCCGTATCAGTTGATAAGGCTGTTTGTTGTTGGGGTGTGAGATGTGCATCACACTACAGCAGCCGTCAGGTTAAGTTTCCATTATGACAAACGGCTTTAATCCAACATCAGATGTGACAGGACAATTAATATAGATACAAATATATATGCTGGTTTAGACGGTTACATTAAATAGTGATTGCTGTGATTGTTTATTGCATTAAAATATGCCTGACACTCTGGAAACCTGCCTCTGAGGCTTTGTTGACGTGTGCGCACATGTGCGCCTGTCACCAAATTACAGCTGTGGATGGTGCGCTTCGCCTGCACCGAGGAAAAGACCAGGTTGGAGCTGGCGAGCTTTCAGCGCGAAGTGAAATGGGGGTATTTTCTGAGCACCCCCATCATGTCTTAGAACACCATTTTAATGTATTTATCGTTCATTTCAGTATTTTTATTTAAGAACATTTCAATATTCTAGTCTAATAATGGTTTATTTGTTTTATAACTGCGTGCGCTCTGGCCGCTGCCCGCGCTGCAGCAGCGGTAGGGCTATCCCTCACCCAGTCCGCGCTGGATTTTATGCCTCATATAAACACCCAATTGCAAAATCGACATCACAGAAAGAATTGACCATTCATTTCTGAGGGTATGAGGCCCATTGGCCAAGAAAAACATTGAAACCTGGATATTCATTGCCGGCGAGCCAGACAATTTCGCACGCACTCACGGCAAAATACGAGGGAGGAAAAAGAGAAAGCTTCAGAGTTAATAGATAAAGATAACAGATGTGTACGTCTCTTCGAATGGAGTTCTATATGACAGTGACCGCCCATTTCATTGATGAAGACTGGACAGCAAAGAGTCTTGTGTTGAGAGAAAAAAAGGAGAGGCAGACACATCACTGTGCAACTATATGGATTTGCCGATGTTTTCAGAGTTCAAGAAGAAGAAAGTGTCTGTTGTAGTGAACAACGTGGTTAATATGAAACTCTGTGTTGAAACACTAAAAGAGTCCCATGAATATCCAGGTTCAAATGTTTTTCTGGATATTCAGTGTCAGCGCGCTGGACAGTTATGCATGCACTAACGGCAAAATACGAGGGAGGAAAAAAGAGAAAGTTTCCGAGTTAATAGAAAAAGGTAACAGATGTGTACGTCTCTTTGAGTGGAGTCCTATATGACAATGACTGCCAATATTATTGATAAAGACAGGACCGTCACCTCCCCCCGGTGCACCGTCACGCCCATCTCTGCGCAGACGGTTTACTAAATTGTCAAATTGGCTGAGAGCACGGCGGTTTACCGGACGAACTGTGTGGGGTGCACCAGGCTCTGCGCACGCTGCGCCACCCTGCGCTGCGCCACAAAATTAGGGCCCTTTGAGGCTACAAGGTCAGAGGCCAAGGTCACAGGATCTCATGCTGATCCTTTTGCTAATATGTTTCTATGGAGCAGAGCACCACAAAAACACCCTAACTCTTTTCAATTAACAGCTGTACCTTGAATTCTTTAGAATCTGTGTATCTTGGAGAAGCATAAAACCAGAAAGCATCAGTTCAGGTTCGCCATGTCATTTCTTTTTATTTCCCACAATAAACCGATCAGCCTCAATCTGCTCAACAAGACTTCTTTTTATGGATTGACATGATGACACTTTGTCCTCTCATGCATGTGATCAGAGCTGCATCCTCAGCAGTGGCCTGTTTGTCATGTAAATGGTTTGCTATAGAGAGGTGGCAGACCTTGGTGTGACGTGATCGACCAATCAGAACTATATATTTAACATACCCTTGCACTAAGGGAGAAAAAAACATCAGCCCTCACCAAACCGGCCCCATCTATCTCCATATGTTATGCACCATATAACTCAACACACATTAATAATGTATAACTCACCATATATTCATAATGTATCAGTAAATCTGCAGCAGGACCACAGTCTCCTCATCTGTTATACCCTGAGATTTATAAGGCAGGTCCATCTCCAGTGTAAGCAGCACATCAGCATATGAGAGGCATGCTATTTACTGAGCTGAGCTCCCGTTTACTATGACAGGACCACCCCTCATGTGCCTACAGCAACTACTGACTGAATAATGTTTATTTTTCAAGGTTGGCTTATCATCAAAGCAGAGTGCTTAGCCTGAGCTCAAAGTCTTGCATGACATTTTATGATTTAATCACTTAATTATTGAATCGGTCCTATTGTGAATACTTGAAAGAGCACACAACTGTTACACATTTTACTACATTGCGGACGTTTCAACCTGTGACCTCTGGGTTATTTGGGTGCTTCATTGAAGATTTTTACACAGGAATCAGACTGATAATCAGTTAGGAAACTAACTGATAACAAGTGAAATGCTAATTCCAATATATAATTTATAATCAAAAACTTCTTAATTTCTGCCTATAGTTCTTAAAAAAATGATCTTTGGTGATAAAACATTATCAGTGTCATACGTGGGGATTGCATATAGTGACCCATGGGCCAAATCTGGCACGCACAATGATTGGATAATATTTTAGTATAAACCTATTTATTCATTATGCTTAAAAACAACACCATGACAATCAGTGACGAGAAAAAAACATCTACACTTCAGACAGCTTCAGGTGCCTGTTGACACTCAGTGCAAGCTTCCAAATTAGTGTAATGTCAGACAGATAGCTGCTTTCAGTTTCACAAATAAAGGAAATACAGCACACTTAGGGCCTGATCTACAAAGATCCAAAATAACAAGTGCTAAATTGCGTGTGCAAACTAAAAAAATTGCACGTGCTACTGGTGGACGTGTTGCGGGTGATCTGCTATCACTGCATGCATAATTTTTAGCAGGAGCAAAAGTGGTGAGGACCGGCCTTTTTAAAGGAAGATTTTGCGTGTGCTACCTGTGGTTACCATGGAGAGTTTGAGGCTGTAAATGAAAAATGAAGTTTGAAGCCATGGAGTTTAAGGCAAACACACTTGCTTACCTCAGGTGTGTTTGCCTTTTTTCGCTGCATGTCATTTTGACGGACAAGATCGTCACTTTTCCCTCATGCCATATTTCTATCAGTCATTTTTAATTTTCCTTTCTGATTACAATACAACATAATCCAGGTGGCAGCATTAACATACAGCAGTTGCACAGCTTCATCATCAATAACCTCTCATGTGAGGAACAATCTTACAGTCTTCACCGTGCCTTTTTGCACCTGCTTTTCAAATGTACTAAATTCTGACGCAAAAAAAACACGGTCAAAAACCAAATTCCCTTTGTGTCATTCACAATGTTGGAGCATTTTTCAAAGAACTGTGACTTAACTAAAATACTGCATTTAAAAATCAGCCTCCTTTTACCTCAGCGTTTGTGGTTACTCACTGGGTCAATCCGTTAATCACTGGGTCAGTCTCTTGGCCAGTCAGCTCCCTGAATTACTCCTCTGCCCAGTCCTATTATACAAACATGTGATGCCCACTTCAGCCTACATTTAGTAGGCTATCATTTGAATTATTATTAGCTTTATTCTTTTATTGTTTTATGTTTTCGGGAGAGTTTGGGTGTCCGTCCGCCCATCCGTCTGTCCGTCTGTCCGTCCGTTTGTCTGTGAACATAATAACTCAAAAAGTAATGGATGGATTTGGATGAAATTTTCAGGAAATGTTCAGCATGGAAAAAGGAAGAACTGATACAATTTTGGTGTTAATCTGGATCAGCGTCTGGCGAAAAATGTGATTTTTGTGAATAAGTACTGAACTAAAATAGATATCATTATGAATCCAGTTGCTAATGGTATGTTTTCATGGTCAAGGAATCTAAATATTTCGATGGAATAAAGGTAGGACTAATATTTATGGTGAAAATCACAATATGGGTGAGTACTGTGGCGCTGGCAGAGGTCTGCGCTCTCTGAGTGCTTTTCTAGTTTTTAATGATTTCCAAATTGGCCCCACCACACAGCCAACCCCTTGCTGAAGAAAGCAAGATAGTCAGCTGAGTTGATTATTATTATTCATGATCCATTATCTACACTGCTTTTATCTTGTTTGGCTTGAGCCTGTTCCAGGTGACATTGGAAAAGAGGGGGGATACACCCTAAATTGGACATCAACCAATAACAGGGCCACATAGAGAGACAAACCGTTATTCACTCACATACTTACACCCAAGGGCAAATTAGAGTCACCAACTATCCTAGCGAGCATGCTTTATGGTCTGTGGGAGGAAACAAGGCCATTATGTCACCATTCTTAGTACACAGCCCTTATCCCCTATTGCAGCAAGTGCAAAATGCTGCAGCACAGATTTTAACTAGTACAAATCATAGATCCCACATAGTCATTTCCTATCCTTCCTTTACTGGCGTCCCATAACAAACAGGATTGATTATAAAATTATTTTAACAAATTTTAAACCACAACACGGACTTTTAAAAAATATATAAATAAATAAAAAGTCAAAACTGCCATGGATAAGCAGAGGAAAAAAGAGGCATGAAAGTGAAATACAAACATATAAAGTCTGGTATAACATAAATTTCATATGGGACAAGCCACGATCTGGCCTAACCACTCTGTAGTAAAACCTCACTTATTTTGCTCTGCATCAATTTATCAGACTCAAACTTGGCAGAAGTAATGTTCACATATTTTACCATTCATTCATAGAGTTACAAAGCTGCAGCTGCATAATTCCAAAGAGATATTCACAACTGAACTTGTTTTTTAGATGAGGATGAAATTTTCAAATTATTCTGCATTCTATCTTCATTTACTCTGTCCCAGTAACACACATACTGATAATTCCACATCTGGACAAGTGTTACTTTTATTATGACACCAACATTATTCAAAAGAACCGTGTGGTTGCAGAGATATAGACTTTTTTTAATGAGTGTCATGGGGCTGAACAGGTTAATCTATCTGGTTTGTTTTGTTCATTTTTTTGTATTTGATATAAAGCTATTATCTTTACTTTTACTATTCTTTATAATATGCTTAAAAAATATAAAGTGGAATCATAGTTGCCCATAGCGTGAGTATGCCTAGTTGTGTGTCTCTATATTTCAGCACTGTGATTGACCAGCAACCAATCCAGGATGTACCCTGCCTAGGGATGTGAACAGTTCCTCCCTTTTAATTCCTTCCACTTTTTTCTGCATGCTTTGTTAATCCAGGGTTTCACGCTGTCATCAGAAATGATAACAAAGAAGTCAAAAATATAACCATGTCAAAGAAGAGGTAGAAGTGTTCAAAGTTCTGGCTTGATTTTCAACAAGAGAGTTTTCCTGCACGTTCAGTAGGTGGAAACATCAGCAAGTTGCAGAAGCATTCATCCAGGCAGCATCTCATTGGATGTCAGGAGTGCTATGGGTTTGACATTGCTGCCGCTGAGTTGGACCAACTTTGTCCACATAGAAAATCGACAGGAGAACTTTTTGAAGAGGTGGATTGACTTTTAGAATAGCTGATTGAATTGGTATCAATAAATTCTCATCAGTGTCCATCCCTAACTCCCCCTCTTGCCCAGTTACAGCTTGGGTAAGCTCCAGTCTCTTCAGGACATGAGAGAAATGAAATGGAATAGATAACGAGAGGATGGATCATAGATTATGAACATCAATGTATTATACAAAAAATGGGCCAAGAATAGTTTTGTAAGTGAACAAAAAGAACTTTAGACCTCAAAGCCCTCTTTTTTGCACTAGACTTTAAACATAACTGCTGCCGTACAATTTGAAATGTTAACATGGTTGTTGATCTGGATTTCTCATTTTTCAGAGCCAGCCTCAAGAGGACACTTGAGGTACTGCAGTTTCTCTCATTAGCACATTGGCTTTATTTTCAAATTGTACAAGGTGCCCCGGGGGTAGTGCTCACACTTTCTCTGCCTATGTATCAGTCAGAATCAGCTGATATATTTTAAGCTATATTCAACAGTGAATGTAGATAAAAACACCAATATATATTTCTGTAACCTTGATAAAAGTTTTCTGAATGAGAATTTAGAAACACTGCTTTAGTCATGCTTTGATAGCTGAATGTAGACATTACCATAAAAAAACAATTCACTCTCTGTGAAGGCTTTGCAAAGCTTTTGTTAGTTAATGTGTCATTTAAAACCAGTTCAGCAGACTCTCCATTTTGTTTGCTGTCATAAAAGTTTACAGCTGTAAGGTTGTCTGCAGAGAGAGAAAGATCTAAGGGATCATCAGATAACTGAAGGAAAAAAGGAAAAACTCGTCTCCGTTCGAAAACATATCCCTAATCTCTTTTCTGACTTTTTTAGTCTCTTATTTTCGTTGCTTCCTCTGTTAATACTGGATGCTGTTTGCTTTTTCTTTCTTGACAAATTGCACAAGTGCAGCAGCCTGAGAGGGAAAACCCTTGTTTGTGATAACAGCTCACAACACATGTCTGCTTTTATTACATCAGCGGTGATAATGGGTGTTTCGGAGGGCTGGGAAAAGCATTTTAAACCTCTGGTAAACAGTCTGAACTGCCGGGACGGAGTAAAAGAGGGTAATCTTCTGTTATCATCTGCCGTGAATGAATCAGCCCTGGATGTCCTCAGCATGGTAACCGGCAGTCAGTCCAGACGGATCTCAATAATGGTTCACCATAGAAACTGGGTTTCATGTGGAAGCATGTATAGATGATTAGCAGCCAATGTCTTACTCCTCCTCGACAGGTTCGACGAAAAAGTCAAGCACATTAAGATTCTGACCAGGGATGGCTGCTTTTACATCGCTGAGAGTCGGCTCTTCAGGACTGTGCTGGTAAAGACTTTCACTTTGTTCAGACATTTGTGCCTTAGGATCTACTGAAGCATCAGGGGGTATTACCATTTTGTTGTAATAAAACTTTTTAACAGCTGCTTTTAATGCTATTGAGGTCCTGACCAACACATATCTACCTTGTTATCACAGTTCTCACACAAATAACTCCCGATTTATTGCTTGAAATGATATTTCTCGTGTATTACTAGACCTCAAAAAGAGCTCTCAAAATAGGTTAGTGTTTGTTTATTGGCAGCATGGTATGTTTTGGTTTGTGTGTTTAATTGTTTGCATCTGTCTTTCATGTTTACTAAGCAAAGATTTGATATAAGGTGAATTAAATATGAATTAAAAAAAAGGCTGTCTCTGAAGAGGATCAGACACAACTCTTTTCCCCTCTCCTTTGGATACGCCTAAATCTGAGGGTTGGGGAGACTAATCTGTAATGGCTTTTGGTGCTCAAAACCTGTACGATTTTTGGGTGGTTTTCTCTGTGAACTAAGAGTTTCATAAAATATGTCATGCTCTTCTGCTCCCCCTCTTAAAACATTAAAAGCAAAGACACTCATATTGCAGGACATGGAACCTTTAAAAAAAACAAGAACTCAAGCTTTTTATCTTGAAATAATGAGATAATTTAATCTGTCACAATAGAAAATAAAATGAGGTATCTTTAGAGAAGGATTAAATATGACAGGACTGCAAGAAAATAGCAAATGTATGGAAGTCTTATCAACACAGGACATCAAAACCAGTGCTACTGAGCGCTACAATAGGTAAATCAACGTTAATGCATTGTATAAACAGGACCGTTGTTTATGTCAAGAACCACCAACACTGATATGCTGCATATTAAATGCAACATAATCTAATTGAAATGTTATGTCTAAAGGTGCGTTCACACCGGACGCTACTTGTACTACCTCGGCGATCACTCTCCATTCAAAGTTAATGTACAGCCACGATGGGGCGGGGCTAACCCTCCCGCGATGCGACAGCTGCGTACAAGACGATCACTTCACTCGTCGCGAGATGTCAAAGTTAAAAAAAAGTTGATCTATTCAGGCGATGTCTCGTGTGGCTGTGCAGCATCAGCCAATCAGCGGTGTGTGTACGTGTGACGGTACCTGAGACAGAAAGTTATTCATCCAGACTACAGGGCGGATGAGTTCCATCTAGGCGGAACTAATGTCAGTGAGGACATTAGTTCCGCCTAGACGGACAGCAGTAAACTGACAGATAATGCTGCTGCAGGGCATCAGCTGCAGTGTTTTGTGGTTGATAAGTGAGTGAAAAGGATACAGCTGGAATAATGTCCGCTTATTCATCCTATGATATGGTATATGATATGATCGCGGTGAAACTCGAGCGGACGTGACGCCACCGAGCGACGGCCGACGACAACGGTGACCAAAATGAGGTATTTATGGACGCGCGACGCTACGTCAGTGTGCGACGCGATTTTGGTAGCTGGGTCGCTTGGGGTGTGAACACAGCATTAAAGGGAATTTCAGTGTGAATCATTAATTGTGTTTAATTTAGCAGGAGTTTTGATTGTGTCACAAACAGGTTGTTTATCTTCTTTTGATTTATGAATACGTTAGCATTGTGCTACTTGTTAATAAAAGGTCTGTATGACAATTTGCTCATCAACAGTTTTGATTTGACTTTGCCTTTTTTAGGGCAAAAGATACATGTTTACTGTACTGTATATTGTATGTTGATTCTGCTCAACATGTCAGTATATGACTTTGGTTAATACTTCCAAACCCAAGTACAAGCAGATCCTAAAATTGAATGTAAATACAATTACAGTTCATTAGAAATAGTGGCAAAATCAGCAATAATGTAAATATTCCATTTTAACAACTTATGCTTTATTTTTATCTCAAAGGAAATTAGGCTCACAGGCATCAGAACATGGCAAATACACAGGAAAACATGAAAGACAGGCGTTTGGAAAATCCAAAGCATAAGTGAAAAACATAGGTAATCAAACCACAATGAGCCGGGGGCTGAAAAGATTTGACACAGATCATTACAGTGCACTCAGTCATTTAAGGGCTGTGCAGTAGGTTAAAGAGAATGTAATCAGTAGTCAAATAAACAGTGATCAATAACCAGCCCTGATTAAATTGTACAATACAAAGACTACAATTCACAGTCTGAAATGACAAAGCTGATCTGAAAGTAATGGGTTAATTGTTTCAGTCCACAGGAGCCTTAAACCTAAAACATTTTCCTAATTATCTTATGAAAAGCTGGAGCAGAAAAATGAATCTAACTATAATCCCTATTGTGGTTATTTGAGCTAAAGCATAATGAATACTATCTGAAGTGGGTACATCTACAAAAAATAAAGAAATTAAGTTAGATATCATATCATAGTTGTGCTGTACTCATAACTCTTGGTTGTAAAAGTAAGAAGAGCAGCTCCCACCAACCAACCACAAATCATTTTTATTTCTGTCAAGGTATTTATTCAAGAAATATAGTCTGTGTTCACCTTGGCTCTAAATTTATTCTCTTTACGTTTTGTCCAAAGGACTTAGTGGAGCACTACAAGCAGCACTCTCTAAAGGAGGGCTTCAGCAGTCTCGACACCACTCTGCAGGTCCCCTATAGAGAACTTTCCAATGGAAACGGGCCCAAGGCCATTACCAGGGCCGTCAGCGGTGAGTATGCTCTGCAAAGATCCAGGAGTTTCCCAGCTGACACCTCAGATCTTCCTGACAGGTGGAAGTGCTACCAGGCCGGGTCAGATTCTGCTCCAGTTAGAGATGAAAGTATTTTTGAGTCTCTGTTGACCTGTTTGGAGCACTAGAGGGGAGGGTTGGGTGGTGTTTTCCTGGAAAGTGTTGACCTAGATGTAGAACCCCTGTGCTCTGCAAAAGCAGGTGGACAGATATTTTCCCTCTCTTAAAAAATAACATTTGTTTTAATCATTTTCTAAAACATTGCAATATGAGTAACATCAGCCCACAATCAAAACTATGAAAGATGCTTTAAACACAACTAATGCAGAAAAAAATCCTGCAAAAAAACAAGACAGTCCAATAATGATAAAAATGAAAATAAGGGGTGATGATTTGGCACAGTGGTATGCACCCAGGCACAACAGTATATATACAGTACATATTTCTGCCGGCTAGGGTCCGATCCAGCTTGTGGCCAGTTAGCAAAGTGTCTTCCCTTCCCTCTCTAACCCCCTTTCACAAGCCTATCCACTTTCTATCTCTCCTATCAATTAAGGCACAAAATGCCCCACCAAAAAAAAAAAGAAATACTAAAAAGGTTACTGGAGTGAACGGTTTTCCTAAAATGACACTCTTATGTTCTGTATTTTAATGTAACAAAATAAATACCATACCACATTCCTACCTTTAGCCCATATTATGCTTTTGATTGGTGTTAGGGACCATCAACATGGAGACAAATTCAGGCATATCTGCCTATCTGTTTTTATTTGCATAGGTGTTAAATAGGTGATATATCTGAAAGCGCCAGCCTTGTGATTTTGTGTTTCAACAAATATGGATGTATTCAGAAACAATGACATTATAGCCCCATCTCTCCTCTCAACCACATGCATGAACCCTGACGGGGGTACTGTCACATTCATGCTGCAGAAATCACAGAGCTTGTTACGGCTTTGACAGCAAAGAGGACATGGAGATAAGCTTACGCCAGTGTTTGTTTACATTTCTCATGATGTATGTGCATGCTCTTTTCTTGTCATGTCTTCTGCTTTTGTTTGTCTTCAGCGTAGTCACAGCACCACTTGCAGGCTTCAAACTTTACAGAGAATGTTTTAAAAATAATATCTTTCATCCTGTGTGGACAGGGACTTATATGTCCTTTGGTGTGTTACCATATGTCTTTCAGGATAGAGCACTTCCCAGGCCCCTCTGAATAGACCTACCAGTGTGACATCCAACAATTGACCCTTTGTCTGTCTTCTGATTGGTTTACTGAGCCACCAGTCAGAACCAAACAATTCCTAATCAAAGCAGAAG
This sequence comes from Scarus forsteni, assembly GCA_036419115.1. Taxonomy (NCBI): domain Eukaryota; kingdom Metazoa; phylum Chordata; class Actinopteri; order Labriformes; family Labridae; genus Scarus; species Scarus forsteni. The sequence goes on along the minus strand of JAZDUH010000157.1, from coordinate 15,576,310 downwards.
GGTCAGTATACACAGTCAAACACTGTCTGTGTTGGCAGAGTCTGAATTAATGCAGTTATAGCTTTTATTATTTTGACAGATTCATAAAGATTGAGTTTTTCTATATACCCTAATGTAGTTTTGTCTTTATTCTTTCACTTGGGCAAAGATGAAAAAATAATCAAAATAATTAAATTAAAATAAAAGCTGTTGGAAAGGTGTATTATTTTCCACGATTTTAATTGGGAGAGAGGTCAACAAAAACAAATTTTGTCCAACTTAGTAATAGTAACTAAGGAGGGTGGGGCTTAACAGACGATAGCTTCTTGGAAAGGGTGGAGCTTGACAAAGGGTCAGTTGTTTCGTCAGTTTAAGCCCATTGGCTCAAGTTAGAAAGCCTATTGCAGAGCAGAGACGTTAGAATGGATAAAGAAATACTGGCAGTATGGCTATGAATAGCACTGAACTTACCAATTTTCACAGTTCACCTGTCAACCAATCAGGGTGGGCTGGGTCCATGCTTGGATGAAACCCTCAAAGTGGAGAGTATGGAGCTGATGTGTGTCTAATCCACGCAAAACTGAAATGTGCCATCCAAGGCCTAAAGATTCTGTTTGTTGCTGCTCTCTGCAAAAAAGGAATCTGCACATGACTGATATGCTTTAGTCTTTTGGCTAAGCTGAAAATAAGGCTACATGTTTCAAATCTAGGGCACAGATAAAAGAATGCTATTGAGAGATTTCGCAGCGAAGCATGCTCTTTGAAACTGTTGAACTGCTCCTTTAAAAAAGCAGCCAAAATGTAAATATCACATTTATGGCCTTCTTTTATTGAGTCACTGACTGCATTGTATTCCACGTGCATTTGCAGGCTGAATTAATAAGACATCCAAATACAGATGGCGTATAAATACCAGATGTAAATGGGGAAAGAATAGAGATGCAGGGAACAAAGGGAAGGTAGGAGGTAAGAGAGAGAGAGCGAGGGGAGAACAAAAGAGTAGGTGAGAGAGACAGTGAGTGAAAGGAATAGAGAGGAGCCTCGGCAGCTCACCAGGCTTGGCAGAGAGGTCCCAGTTAGGGCCTGATGCCCCAGGCAAGCACCAGGAGCCTGCTACTCCAAACGTCACACTCCGCACGCTGCTCAGCTCTGAGATGGCTTCACAATTTTCCTGACAGGACATGACATTTCACTTGGGCTGGCAGCGGAGGAAAACTGTGTGACAGCCGCCCGCTGACACACTCCTCGGGGATACCCTTGGTCCTACGGAGGGGAGCGCGCCTGTTTCTGCAAAAACTGGGGAAAAGTTTGCAAATATGATCTGATGTAAAAGAGCAGGAAGCAGCTGGAGGTAAACTGTCGTAACTTAAAGAGAGGTGTACGTGTAAACAACCGCGGTGATGGCGACAGGAGCCGAGGCAGGCGGGGGGAATGCTGGAACAAAGTCAAAGTTAGCCCTTTGTGTCTGTTCGGATGTAAAATTCTGCTGCATCCTTGTCCCTGAGCCTCTTTTGACAGCCTCGGTCTCCTAGCGTATCAGGCTTCAAAAGCGCTCTGCGAGAGGTGTGTTTGTGCATCAGTGCCATTCACGAACGCACCGCTTCTATAAGAAAGCCTTGACATACCCGCTGTTGCCTCAGTGCATTCTGGGATAGATTATTATTGCCTTAAGTCGTCCACCCCCATAGACAGACTTAGTGTGGGCACCGCGTTCTCTGTCTGGTAAACAGCCTCCATGGAAAGACAGATGTCACGCCAGAACAAAAAAACACACACGCAAAATGGTTTGGATCTGAAAGCAGACTCCTCATAGCAAAAGAAAACAGAATGAAAGACTGAGCAAACATTCACAAGATGCAGAACTGCTGAAATGCCATCAAAACTCTGGAGTAATTTGTTTGGAAAACCCAGACAGCATCTTTAAATAAGTCTGTCTGAGTGCTTCTTTTTTGGAGAATGTGTGTGAATGGTGAAGCTGGCAGGCAATTAAGTCTGTCAGGATGATAGCATTGGAGCACTGCTGGGTAGCATTACATTTGAAAAGTAAGTCAGTACAAAACTGCTGCCATTACAAAGAACAGCTGGAGATATACTTGTTGTTAATTGGTCACATGATAGCCGTTGAGTTAGCACGTCTCCCAGAATTTACAAATATACAGATGCAAGCTGCAGTCTACACATCACCAGTAGGATCAGTGGCAGATACATGACAGGATTGATCACAACAGCAGGAACATCCACAACAGGAAGTTTCATAAGCTAAACGGATAAATCAAGAAAACTGTCATCATCTAAATTTCTGAGACTGCACTGACACAAACATGACTGTTCCTTTAGCCGTCTACAGATAAATTCTCCTGTTGAAGTCGAGAAACAAGAAAATAAGGACAGTGTAATAATTCGACTGGTGACCATGTGCATGCGTAACTCAGAGTTGATGTCTCGGTTGACTTTGCCCGTGTGAATGTTTGTTAGCATGGTTCCACTGTCTTATAGAAAACAAGGGCAGGCTGGCTGCTGTCTTCTTTAGGTGTTACTTGAACTACAGCAGCACTTAAGCACTTAAGCGCAGTGAAGCTAAAAGTTGGAGACAGACTGAGCTCAACAGAGGAGGTTGCATTACCTGGCTGCCTGTGGACATCATACTGCGAGTTTTAATAAAAATAAAGTGATATGAATATACTGAGATATGTTTCAAATTAAATGGTATTTGGTCATTCTTTTTGGCTGTAAATGCAGACAACAAAGGATAAGTTTGAAATGTATTGTGATTTTAATTATCACAATACTTTGCACACCCCAAAAATATTAGGCATCAAAAAAATGTTGAATCGGGACTTAAAGGTGCTACGAGGAGAATGTATTACTGGCGACATTAAGACTCTGCTACCCATGAGCACGCGCGGCGACTGTCGTAATGCTGCGTTCCAGTAACCTCGGAACTGAGAGTGACATCATCTCCCACTTATCGGCGTTCCAGTTGAAGTCGGAAAAAAACATGCCGATCTACCAGGCTATTGTTAGCTGTTGTTAGCACGCCCTGTGTTGTTGCATGAAGAATGTTATTTTCACTATGGCAGCATTTTTGTAAATATCAGTCTAACAGTACGATGTATACAGCTGATCTAGAGCAACACACCCCAGTCAGAAGTGCAAATAAATTGATTATTACAGGAGCTAAATAACTGTTCACACTGGGGGCATCCATCTTCGATTGTCAACTCGGGGGTGGCCAGGTTTCACCGAGTTCCCAGAAGGAAATTCCGACTTTGGGGGGGTTCCAGTTGCAGTTTCCTACTCGGAACCTGGAAAATCCGACTTCTGACTACAACTGAAATGCACCAAAAGATGTGACCCAAGCCAAAGCGTGTGTTTGTTGTGATGCTAATGAATGCAGCTCGGACCTTCCTCAGAACTCTGCATTGCTTTACAACTTCTTTTTTCCAACAACATACAGGATGCAAAGCGACGAGGTAATGTATCTCTTTCTAGTTATGTAGCGGTAGTTTTTGATGTGTGACAACAAGCAATTTTTGGGAAACTTAGTATCGTAGTTTTGTAGCCGACTATATATCGCTACTTATAGCCCGGTGCTCTAAGATGTGTCCGAAATTTATAATTTTGCTCTAGTTTTAATTGTCTTGTTCCTGAAGTTGAGTATCCAGGCCAGTCCAGCTCTGTCTGACCCGACCGCGAAGCTAAGGAATAGCATTTATAGATAACCTATTTTGATGCTATAAAACTCATCTTAAAGTGTGTTTTTTGATCAGGCATATACCTGAAAGTGAGACTTTTTTGTAATTACTTAGAAACTCCTCACAGTCCCTTTAAATAAAGCAGGAATATTGTATTATGGGACAACTGGTGTAAAATAAACAGTTACTAGACAGCATAGTTTTAAGAGGTCATGTAATGCTTTTTTGAGTTTTAAGTGTACTTCAGTGTGTTTTATGCCTCTTCTGAGTGATAGAACACCTCTGTAAAGAGTCCTACATACAAACAACTCATTTGTAGCATGGCATGGCAAAGCAGAGCAACATGTAGCAAAGGATAACATGACACATAAATTAAGATTTCTTAACATACCATTTTATGAAATAGCTGCATATCACAGTATAACATTGGAAACATTTTTAATTTGCCCTAGTTATTGAATTTGAAACTTTTAATTAGTGTTTGAAATTGCCAAAGTTTAAAATATGTATATATTTTTAGATGACATCTGAAATCGGAGAAATGTATAAAGGAAATTGCAGGCAGATTTTAAGAGATTTCAGTTTGAGCATTCTGAACAAAAACAACATTAACAAGGAGCAATTTAAAAACAGACCAAGAGCATTACCAAGAAGAAATGAAGCATAGAATACTGATTTTGAATGTGGTGGTTGCAGAAAGTATTTGTTTAGTGTATTTCATACAGTATATTTATGTTTTATTCTCTGTGCACTTCCTGCAGGTATGTGTGTTCTTATTTGTGTATACTCCGGTCACAGAGTTGACACATATTGGCCTGCATGTACTTATCCCTGTGGGGGAGAGGAAGAAGTCGTGGAGCCATATTGTAGTGATGACAGGAGGAGGTTTTTCTCAGTGTAAGGGTCTGCTGCCTCAGATGGGGCTTCATATGGGAGCAGAAGTCGTTGGATCCCTGGCATGGATCCCCAGACGTTGCCTTGTCAGGGCGCCGTGCTGTGCCCAGACGTATACTTACCCTCACGCTGCTGCCGCTGTTTCCCACCTGCTCTGATGCTCAAAATGTTGTTTTTGTGTTATTTATTCAGTAAAGCCTGGGAAAGGTTGTAGAGGCTACACCACATGGCTGAAAGTATCACAGCAGTCAGACACCTGATTTTACACACTTAAACCATGAGAATCGTTTCACTGCCTACAAAACCTTCTTTGAAAACTGCCTGCCTCCCCTGCTGGAATTTGTGCCACTAAAGTATCTGACTTAGTATGTTGTAATGGAGGAATAACGGACCGAATAAAGCCATGTATCAGCTGCATATGGGCCAGGTAGATGATTTTAAGTTTGAGAGAATAAGATTATTTTTACAAAGTTTAGTTTTGTGTGAACTAATGCCAATGTTTAAGGCTCATCTGATACAAAACTGTATAGGAGGGTTATAAAATTAGAGGTAAGATTCTACAAATCTGAAAGTCAAATATTTAATTTATCACCTCCCTGACATTAAAGTATATGTTTGAACAAGACTGACAACAATGCAGAGTTGCTCCAAAGCAGTGTTTTTGGATGCATTTTTAAGAGCCTATATTTTGCTTTATCTCAAGTTCACATACTCCAATTTTGCGAGATAATATCCTCCATCCTTAATGTTAAAAAAAATAAACTCCTAGTTTTCTGGTTACCCCTTCACCCACTGTCCACTTAATCTCACTAACTAGCAGGCCTCCCTTCATTCCCATTAAAACCTGCAGATGATCCAGAGTGCAGCAGCACCTCTGGTTTAACCAAGCCCAAAACAGCACATGCCACTCTGTTATTAATATCTCCTTATTGGCCTAACCTGCTTGCATTAGATTCAAAGCTCTACTTTGAAAGATACCTGGTGCTCCAATCTCATCATGGCTCAAAATCACTTGCCAGATTCTTCTCTGTTGTTCCAAATCTGTGGAACAAATTGCTCAAGTCCATCTACTTTTAAGAGTAAGTTAAAGTCTTGAGGATTTAGGGAACATCACCAGAAGTTTGACTCTTCTCTGTAGACCTCAGTGGTAGAACGAGTTAGAGGGGTTAAGACTCAGCTCTCTGTGAACAACACAGCACTGAGAATGTTGATGCTTGATATAAGGTCCATGATAATGACACGATGGATGATGATGATGACATTAAAGTGACTTGAGAAGGATTTTTCTGTCAATCACGTGTGCAGGAAAAGAAAATGTAGGCACTGCTTTTAGCACCACATGGCAGCACTTGCTTCCAACCAGACCTAAGTCAGTATGCTAAACTTACTTATGCTGTCCCCTCCAGTCTAAATTCTTACCTGTATTGTATTCTCTCAAATGTGATAGGAAGCATTGTAAACCCGATCCTCCTGTTTCTTCAGTCTGAGATGCTTTGTTGGAGCTCCTGGGCCCCCTTTGCCATGTGGACCCAGTCTGCTCTGGTTATTTGTTGGTCTGCTAAGGGGTAATTAGGGCTGAAAGATATATTGTTATCGTACCTATATCGAGATATGAACATTCGAGATATTAATATTGAAAAAGCAACAATTTAGATTTCCACCACGCTCGCCCTGCATGTGCAGCTCTGGAAGTCACAACAAATTTCATTTTTACGATTTCCCTCAAATGCACTGCTTGGTTTTCCCCGAACCCATAATCATATTGTATCGTGTCAATATCAAGATATCTGGCGTGAATATCGAGATATGAAATTTTGTCCATATTGTTCAACCCTAGTGGTGATTGGTCAGTTCAGTGCTCTTATTTTCAATGACTCTACATTCATTCTTAGATCTCCGTTTACTCTGGGTTTGCCTCTCCAATCCAATGTGCTTTATCTGCAAAAAAAAAACCTGCAAAAAAAACAAAACAATGGTAGGACGTCACAGTAGATCTGTAGAGTGGTGCAGGGATGATGAACTGGAACTGCAAAGAGGGGGAGTGGGAGAAGTCTTGATGGCTGGTGACCTTTTGCCTTGTGCAGACATACTGCATCACACAGAGAAAACATGTTGGGAGACATGTTAAAAACACTAAAGGGTGTAATAAACTTCCAAAACATGATATGGGCTCTTTAATGTTCTTCAGTATCAAGCTTAATCAAGTTGCATCCAAAGATAGTTGTTGGATTTTAGTGTGGGGCTTTTTAAAGAGCTGCTGATCTCTTTTATGATAGGGTTTTACAAACTTAGATTCTTTTTCAGCAATTTCAAAAACCAAACTATGGTATTGTCCTATTAGTGGCAACAACATACAAAATAAATTTGTAGCTTCCATCCCACCAGCTTTGCATTGAACACTATGTAATTTTGTCTCCTATCATATTAAAAAAAACATTCAGTATGACCAGTAACAAAGCAAGAAAACGAGCTCAATCAAGCTCTTGACTAATGTTTATTTATTACAGTTTGATGAATCACTTTTTAAATTACCTACAGACTGGTCAAAAATGGCTGTACTATTAGCTATGTCACAGTTGTTTTTTGGGTTGAAGTTTTACAGCTCATGTATCGGGGTGTTCATACCTGAAGTGCTGTTGAAACTAATACTTATAAACCTTGCTAAAGCCAAATGTATGACCTTTGATTAGCCTGTTTAAGGTTCATTCCATTTACTTTGAAAGTTTGATGTTAGGATGAAGAATCATATCAATTATTTTTGTTGTAGTTGTGGGAGTTCCTCTGAGTCCCTGAGTGAGAATTACGACTTTGTGGGGGTGTTTAGAATGGTCTATTTGACTTGGTGGACATGCAATGATAGATTGTTGCTGATATCTAATATGTTGACATTTCCAAACTCATTATCGCCGATGCCATTATTTTATTTTGTTCCTGTTATGGTGGCAGTCTATTTGTGTAAGAAACAGATGTGAAGAAAGAAAACATGTCATTCTTTAAAGTTGATATTTTTGATTTTTAAAAGGGAAAATGTAGAGCTGGAACTCCAAGATACATTTGGTACAGTCTGTCAAAATTACAGCAAGTATTTATGATAGATTTGTACAGCTAAAATATTGGATGCAGATATCTGCAAAGTTGTTCAAATCTGCTGATCCAGATTAAAAACACTTTTAAGCAACTATCCACCTATAAAAATATTGTTCCCATGATATCACGTATCCCTACTGGTTTCTCATTCCGTAATATCCTCCTATTGATTTGTGCACTTTTGAATAATCAATCAATCAACATAATGAGCATCTTTTTGGGCTGTGGGAGGATGCTGGAGTGCGTGGAGAGAACCCAAGCATACACGGGGAGAACATGCAAACTCCACACTGAAAGGTACAGACCAACATGATTATCAAACCAGCAACCTTCTTGCTGTGAGGTACCTACTGTGCCGCATTGTTGCCATTTTATTCATACTTTGTGGAATTACTATTTGTCAGACAGTCCAATAAAAATGTTCCAGAGACAGCCTTGCCTTGCAAATATAGTCAGTAGAAACATTCTGACTGAGTGGCACTTCAGTAAAAATGTCGGACTTTCTTTGTGAAGTTTTCAGCAGAGCGAAATGCTCTAAGAACATGACACAGCTATAAAACCACGGAGCAGAGTTTAGACAGAGTAATTGCTATTCTACTCTGGGTGTTATCAACAAATGAATTTACTTTTCTCTCTTTGTATGCAGCCCTGGTTGGGTTTGTATTTAAAGTACTCAACACTCACTTTTATTATGGTCAAAAATACATTAAAAAGCATGTACCAGGGGAAATCACACTCTGTCTGATGCTTTCATTGCTCTGCCCTCCTCTCCACTCTGCTCTCCCACCGTCCTTGCTTTTTCGCTTATTTTTTGACTTTGCAAACTTTTCCTCTTACCCTCTCTCTTTCTGTCAAACTTGTGTTTTCTTTTGCTTATGTTCTGTCTTCTCTCCCACCACGGCCCAAACTCCCCCTCCCCATCTCCTTCTACACCCCTTCATCACTTGCTTCGTCTCTCTGTAGTTCCTCCTGGCGGCTGCAGCTTTGTTCCTCCCACCTCCTCGCCTTTTTGGTCAGGTACAGGTACAGCTTTTCTATAACACTCTTTGTCTCTCCCTTGCTGTTTGCCCACATTTCCGGGTTTCCAAAGACTGTTATCTGTCTTGTTCCCCTCCCCATCTCTGTTAAATAATAGAGTCTAATGGTGGAGCTTTTACGTCATGTTGCACAGAACTTTACAAGATGTCTTGTGGGGCGAAACACTTTCCATCAGTGTTTCTTTGATGCCAAATCAGAAATATTGTGAATTTATGACAGCTATGATATCCCCCAAGTGGTGGAAAAAAAACCTGCAAAATTGTCAACTGACTGGTAGAAGAAGAAAACTTCGTGAAATCGCATTAAGGATTAACTAAATTGACAAATAACAACAGAAGAATCATCAATATAAAAAGTATATAGAGGGCAAACATGTTTTATGTGCTTTCACTTGTTAACCACAACAACAAAGGTTTTACAGTTATGTAAGCTCATTTAGGTGTATTAAAAAAACCTCATACAATTCCAGTTTTTAATTGTTTTACATATTTAAATCATAAACTCAAACTTAATTGTCTTTTATTACTAAGTAAGAAATTCTATTGCTTATTTTTTATATTTTGTTTTTGACGTGGACTACACATTGACACTGAAAAATGGTATCATTTATCTAATTCAGAATTCAAATAAATGAAAAAAAAAGACAATCTATTGTTAACTTTTAGATTTATTATGTAAAAAAAATGCTTAATGCTATTTTAGTCTGATCCAACTACATGTCTTAGAAGTTAGAGATGGATTCAAAGTGCTTATCCCTTTAACTACCAGCTCAACTGTTTGGCAGGGGTCACCAGTGAATTGATATTCAATGTTTTACAAAACAGAACAAATCAAATGATTGTTTGATGCTGTTAACATGTCAGGGAAAAGAGAAAACTACAGACAAACCAAAAACCAGATATTTTCTTGGTAGGGAATTTGAAGGTTTTAAAAACCAACAGCAAATTACGTGATGACATAAATATGCGAAAATATTTGGGTTAAAATCAGTTACAAAAGGTAGAACTTTTGTCAATAAAATAGCAAAAAGAAACATTAAATAGATTATATTAAGTTTGACAAATATACAAAAGATGTTTTGATGAATAGGAGATTAAATATATAGTTAAGTATTCAAAATAATAATAATGTATTAATAAATCTACACAAAGAAAATATCAGTTATTTTACTTTGTTTGCAGCTTTTCCGTATTCTAAAACATTTATAGAAACAAACAATTTTTAGCACAGTTGAGCTGGGAGTTGAAGAGTTATTCAAGTCAGTTCACTTCCCATTTGGATAAAAAACATGCTTTTATTCTGAAGGAGAAAGAAGCTTCCTGAATGGAAAGATATTAGCTCAACCACAAAGAATAAAAACTATGGATAAAAAGTAACAAAAACAGCCAAAGACAGCAGAAATGAAGGTCCAGTGTTAGTATCACAAGTTGAAGATTACTTTTGATTTTCCACTGAGTTGTCTGGAAATTCCCTCTGACAAAAATGAGACATTCAAAGGAGTAGCAGTGCCCTTATGTTACTTTATTGTGAGAGAAAGTTGCATCCTGGTGAATGAAACTAGCTGCAACCAACTCCACTTTTAGACAGTCTAGCATGATCTTGCGTTGATGAGGGAAGGAGAATTGGTGCATCTGCTGCGCTCTTGTATGTAAAGCTTGATATAGTCAAGATATAACTCACTTCACACCACAAGTGTATGTCAGTAGCTTTAGCTTAATTAAGGGAACCATTTGGTTCAGCCTTAAAGGTGCAGTGCGTAGAATGTGGCATTTTATACATCCACCGCATTTCGCCAAACAGTAATGGTGAATATAGGAGATATATGTTTCTATTTGTATGGAAAGTCCATCAAAGTAGGAGTACAATCATCCCCATTTTTATTTTGTTAGGAAAGTCTTTATAAAAAAATTACATCACTGCGGGCCGCTGTTTCTTGTACGCTGACATATTGATCCACCATGTTGTCTATGGGTGGTTTTTAGGGACAAAAAGAACGAAACGCGAATCTGTCCTCCGGTTCGTAAATCTACCTGGAATGCAGGTGAAGAAGAGGAGAGGATGGCAGTGGATGCATCGAAAGTTGTTACTCTGTCCTAGGGATTCAAACTGTGTGTATAAACACACACACAACATATCTAAATATCTCCCGGAGCACTGTGTTCAGGATCCTTTTTGGTCTTCACAGGATTCCGTTGCTCAGCGACGTGATGTTTTGGCTACGGTTAGGTTCATTCTAGAATCTGAACGCTAGATGTCGCTAAAATGCCAAGTTCTACACACTGCACCTTTAATGTTGATTTTGCTTTAAGCAAGACCTTTCTTATCCATTTCTGTGTCCCATTTGCGAAAGCATTGTGGGATCGCTCCAATTTTTCGCAGCATTAATCAGGCTGAGGGTCAGAAAAGGTTTGTTGGATGCGTGTTAGCCCATCTCTTTTGTCATTTGTGGCACTAAAAAGGTTTTGATAGCACCACTTTATTACCTCCACTGAGGAGGCTTTGGAATTTGTCTGTTTGTCCATCCGAATTTAGATGCTGATCCAGAATTTCTCTATTTTTCGAGTATGGTATCAAGTCAGAACTTTCAGACTGCCAGCATGACCTGCTGTTTCACTCTATCTCCAGGGCCAAAATTTTCATTAATAGGAGGCTTGCCTGTTTTTTCCATGAGCTGTGCGAATATTTCAACAAAAACAGACAGGAAAAAAAAGATATAGTGCATTTTTTACCTTGTTTCAGCTGATATGTGCTTCCCCAGCAATAGAATTTGCAGCAGACAAGACAGCAACAGTTCAATTACACTTCCCATCTGTGCCTTTCAGTTAAAGCTCAGTTGGTATTTCCAATGGAGAAACTTGTCTTGTTTGTAAAGAGCATTTTTCTAAAGATTTCCTAGGTCAGACTTACGATGAATCAGGTCACTGTGGGGAGATTTCATGCTCTCTCTAAACTTTATGTTGGAGCTCTTTATTTCGGTGAAATTTATGGAAAAACAGAGCTATGGTAGAAGAGAGATTAAAACACCATGTAGCAATCACTAAGCATTTTGAAGAGGAGTTGGCAGGCACGCTGGTACAATTATACATTAGACAGAACAGGCTGTTTATGGTTCATAGTGTCACAAAGTTTACTGAACTTTACTGGGTTGTGTCATAAATGCACACCTACACATTTCTTAATATATGAGCATGTTAAAGATCTTAATTCTCAGAGTGAGCTATTTGGAGCTGTCTCCTACAACTAAGTCATAGTTTGAGACCACCACTGTGGTGTGGCAAAGCAGCCCTCATTTAAGAATATATCTGAATAAATTTAAAATAAAAAACAGCGTTCCGGGGACTTTAAGATTTAAATTATTTTAATTAACAGTATTAACAGATTTTGATTAGCAGTAAAATCACCACTTAGCCTAAAGGATAGTTTTCATTTTCTGTCTTCGTCTGATGTTAGAGAAACTATCTACGTGAAACAAAATAAAGCTGGAAAGGATGAGGAAAAAAATCACAGAAGTTGGTGTGCAAACCTAACCTTAATACTTCCAAAAACTATGAACAAGGCACACCTTATAGTAAAGATCATAAACACAAGTCTTGCAAATAATATGATAAACCAAATTAAGTTACTAGTAGAAAATGCTCCATATTGTCAATAAGGATGTAAAATTTGTTTTGTCATGCAAAATAATTATGTGTTTTTCATGAAACTGTAAGTAATAGCATTCAACCGTCTGTTTATCTATCAATACTCATTTTGGTAGATTATTTCCCCTCTTGTTTTATTATATTGTCATAAAGCCTAATCAGTCACCTTTACAACAAGTGACAACATGTAAGAGTGTGCATTCATGGAATGAGCACCACAGTAAACCCCTTTGTCCCAATTAAATGTGACAAAATCCCCTCTTTCGCTGAGGAAGAGTCAAGCATACAGATCCTCAGTGAAGCAAAAAGGAGGAACCAGACTCTTGGGTGTCATCTTCTTTAGTTGGCCATTTCATTATCTGTCTTTGACTTCAACAGTCTCATGGAATTTGGCCCAAAGTTTGGAAATGGTATCTGGGCTGCCACTCTACATACCTGAATACCAGTTTCCAGTTGCTCCCCACATGTTTAGCTGTGTTGTTTATGCCATTGATGCTGGATTCTTACAAGTTGTGCTTTGCTGTAAAGGAAACTAATCAGGCTTCCCAATGTTATAAAATACAATACAGATGTGTATTATAGGGGAGAAATACATCATCTATTTTTCCATCTATGTGTTCAACTATTTCATTCAGCATTTAATCACAATGATGCATGCAGTTCTCTAACAGCCCTATTTTCAAGCAGCACTCTGAGGCTAATGATTTCAGCACATCTGTCAGAGAATAAGAAAATCTGTCGACATGGCATAAAACAGCTGATAAGTCTTTTCCAATGACTTCTCTTTCATCTCTGCGTGCCTTTCTGTGCATGAGCATGCAGGTTCTTTGTTTATGCATGCATGTATGTATGAGCTGGCTGAGTGTCTGTTGGCATGATGTGCCTGTGTGAAGCACGAGGGAGTAGATGTAATCCTTTCATGCAGTGCATCTCTCCTGCTGTGTCACCGGTACTTCCACAGATAAGATAAACAAACCTCACATGAGATACAGGGCCTGACCTGCATGTGTAGGAATAGCCTTGTGTAACCTGAGCGTGTGAGTTGTGTTGAACATTAACTTTTAATACGTTCAACACACAGCAATCATAACCTGTGGCCTGCTGTCTCTGCCTTGTGTTTGTCACAACTGAACATGATTAGTTTTCTAGTCTGATTCTCGGTGGTTTTCTTTTCTGTTTGTATGATTCAGGCACAGGAGTCAAGGCTCTTTTCACCTTATCATCCCACAAGACAGCTGTAATCATTTTACAGTGGATAATACCCGTGGGAAATGTGATTACTCTTATATCTTTTCAAGCCCTGTTGAAATACAAGAAAGTCGAACAATCATTCTCATAGCATACAACTCTATTGAAAAGTTTGGATTCAGTTTACACGAGCTAAATTCACCCTTTGCCCTCTTTGATGACTTTTACAAGGTTGGCATTTGAAGCAATTAAAAAATACCCAGTGATTCGGTTGCCTGTGATTCATATTTTTTTGAGTCTGTTTTGTTAACTTGACCTGAAAAGAAAAGAAAAGAAACGGAAAGAAAAGAAAAGGTTCGGATTAAGTCAAGAATTATTGATCTAACAGACACGCATGGGACCTGACATGCCAGATGACGTTTTTCATGTATTCATGTGATGTATTTCACAAGTTCTTCTCCATAACATCTGAAAGACAGTGATTTCAAAGACAAACTCGATTTGTCTTCAACACTAACTTAAACCAGTTAGAGGCTGATGTTCACTTATTTACATTAAGAAAAACCAGCCCTCATCTGTAGTGACGCCCTATTTATCCCTAAAAGGACGCTGATGTGCCTCAAGGTCATTTTCTGACCAGCTTGAAACTGTACAAGATGGACCTGCCTTATGACATACATAGAATCTTGTGAATCTAGCTGCTCCTCAAGGCTAATGTTTATGGTCAGTCAGTGGTATATAAAAGAAAGGCAACAATACACCGAGCCGCAGTTCAGTGAATTACATGATTTTATTTTGCACAGTTATTGGTTCAGTTTTGACAGAAAAGATGATAATAATAATGATAATAATAATAATAATAATCTGCAACATTTAAGGCAAATAAAGGGGAAATAAAGGAGCAAAGGTAATATGCCATAAACAATATATTTGGTATTAAGTTAGTTAAGTTAGTTAAAAAAAACACGTTAAAAAGTAACACCACCTCTTACGTTTAAACTCCAGCTAATTTTTGTTTTATTTTTGCATTTCTCTAAAAAAAATACCTAACAAATTAACAAATGTGACAATCAAACAACTGCTGGCATGTATGGAAGAGGATTAGGGCTGCTGAAAATAGAATAAAAGTAGAATTTTTAAATTACAGCTCAGGCTTTTTCTCAGAATTCTGACTTAAGTCCCCGATTTTTAATATTTGGCTCAGCAGTTCACTGTTCCAGGTTTTTTGAAATTAAAACATATGTTTACAGGTAGAATATGTGTTTTTACCCCTTAAATTACAGCAGATATTCGATGTTGACGATAAGTTGGCAGCCTTATATAGCCTTGTGCCCATTTGAGCGCTCTGGGCAATCTCTCCTTAAAGAGGTCATGCTGACCCCCTGACGGGACGTATCATAGGCTCACTCTGATTCTGTGCTCTGTCAGCAATTGCAAGGTTGCAAGTTTGAGTCCAGCTTTCTGCTGCCACATGACAATTTTGTCTTGGGCAAGACCTGAAACCCAAGTTACTCCCATTGCTGCATCAGTGGTGTGTAAATGGATATGAATGGGTGTAGATGTGTTCAGTAATACAGATGGATAACTTAGGAAGAGTCAGTGGGTCTGAATGGGTACATGTGACCTGAGCAGTGAAGCTGCTTTGAGTAGTCAGAAAGAGTAGACTAAAAGACTGTAAAGACTATATAAGCTCAGGTCAGGTCCATTTGACCAGCCTTTCCCATGGTTAACAGACGTTATATTGACAGGTAACTTATGCAACCCCACTTCAGCAACACCAAACAATCACTTCAAGTTAAAAGTCAGTCATCAAACATTCCAGGCCTTATTAGTGCTCCACAGATGACAGACTCTAAAGTTCAAAGGATAACTTTTATAAAGCTCCAGATCTCCAAATACAAAGGAAAATATTGTCTTAAAGGCTTCAAAAGGCTGACAAAGGTGAGACGTTCTCCAAACCCTGAATGGGTGGGATTTTTAGATTAGACGAGAATGTGTTT
This sequence comes from Scarus forsteni, assembly GCA_036419115.1. Classification (NCBI taxonomy): domain Eukaryota; kingdom Metazoa; phylum Chordata; class Actinopteri; order Labriformes; family Labridae; genus Scarus; species Scarus forsteni. The sequence goes on along the minus strand of JAZDUH010000157.1, from coordinate 15,560,788 downwards.
TTCACCTGAAGTAAGTGAGTAATAAAGTTAAAAAGAAACCAGTTGCAGCAGCCAGAGGGAACCGCTTTTATCCACACTTTTAGATGAGATTCTGATTAAATTGTTGCACTTGGAGTGAGTGATTATGTGAGGTCCAATGGCAGCAGAGGGCCTCAGCCACAGTGCTCAGGATAATAGTCATTGTTCATTTGTACTCTTTACTGAACCTCTGAATCTGTGTGACTGCTCTGAGAATATTTGGGACCTGAAGATGGAGTCGGCTTTCAGAAATAAAACCGTATGTCTTTGTCTCAGTGTTTTCCCCCAGGGTGGTGGGGATTGCAGTAGCACGCTACGACTTCTGCTCCAGAGACACTCGGGAGCTTTCTCTGCTGCAGGGAGACGTCATCAAGATCTACACCAAGATGTCCAACGGGTGGTGGAAGGGGGAGGTGGACGGTAGGGTAAGTCTACTGTTATTAGATCCAGTCACCATGCAACATTTTCCCTCACAGTTTACTTCATATTTCCCCCATGTTGTCTCCATATATCACTGTGCTCCGATCAGAAAACTGTGGTGGATGTAGTAGCATCTCTGTACACACCTGTCCTCTGTGTTCATAAAGATTAGTTACATGGATTACAATATAGACAAAAAACACATGCTGTTCGTAACTGGTATAACTCATCATAAATGCAACATCGGTGAAATCTGAAGCACACAACATGGAATACAATCAGTGTATTGGTTCTAGGGATGTAACAATATGAACATTTTGTATCCCGATTATTGTGACAGAAATTATCATGAGTTATCATTATTATCGCGGTATTGTTGCAGTGTGCTCCAAATGTTCAAAAATTACTTGAACACACAATTGAAATCATTTGACCCCTTTAATATTATTATCACAACATTCTTTTGTCTTTTTGTCAATACATGTGTCAAGAAATGTCCCTTTCTATATTTTGTTTACCCTTCTTTCATGAGAAAATAGAAGTAAACTATTCTAGCAAGTATTTGTCATTATTATATTATAAATGCTTCAACAGTGTGTGATTACAAGAAAAGAAAAAAAACAGACTTGAACTTTAAACAGAATTTTCTTTACAAACAATTGAAAATGAACAACAAATAACCTATTTTACAAACACTCCCACACTTTTATTTGCCTGCAGCATTAGTGTCCATGTCACAGCTCGTTATTTCAGACCATGTCCAGGAGTTTTATTTTGTTTGTTTGTTTCACTGACGATAGTCCCTGGAGCAGTTAGCCCCCTTCATGACTCTCCTCTGGTCTCCCCTCTCCCTGGCAGATATCCTTAATATTCCCACATTACGATGGATTAAATCCATGAAACACGAACGAAAAGACGATCTGTTTCAAAATACAGCGAATACACGGCAAAAGAACGGCAAGAACACATTCCAAAACTATATTGATGCTATTATTTTCCAGATTTATACATTATTTAGACAGAGAATACTGATAAACCACCTGTAATTCTCTCAGGTATGGCTCACTGAATCTTCTCTCTGTCTCTCTACCTCTACGGCTCGGTCAGCTTATTTACTGGAGGAGCTACATAAGTTTCTTTCGCCATGTTTAGGCAGGGTGACTGTCTTCTATCAGTTTCCCTTCAGCATCCTTGTAAAATCCAACATTCAACCAGACTTCTTTTGCTAAACAGTGCAAACTGCGCATGCGTGCTTTCCATGAGGCTGCTTCAACGAGGAACAGAACAGACTCGTAGTTCAGGCCTTTCTAGTCAAACAGCAGCATCACTGAGCGTTATTGACGCTGTGTGGTAATCAAACGCGGTAAAACGCTAATTTTAATAGGACAGGAAATGATTACCGTGGGAAATTTTACGATGGTTTACCATTTTACCGGTAACCATTACATCCCTAATTGGTTCACATTATGACCTTGTAAACAGGTGATTATCGGGTGAATGTGTGGCTGTTTGTATTTGTTTGATACTTCAATGAATACAAACCTGTTGGTGACTCTAAGTGTCGCTGTTATGTAGCCTGTGATCAGCTGGTGACCGGTTCAGGGTGTACCCCGCCTCTCACCTGATGATAGCTGAAATAGGCTCCAGCCCCCCCCCCCCCATGACCCTAAAAGGGATAAGTGGTATATAAAATTAATGAATGAAGACAAACCTGTATCCTGACTTCACAAGAACTGAATCAAAAAGTTCCATGAAAACGTTCCCTGTCTTTAAGCAGTGACAGATGATGTTACATCTTGGAACACAGTTTACTGAAATGCACCATTTAGCATAGTTTTTTTCCTCGATATCTTTTAGTGACATTTTATTCAGACACAAAATACAACACAGAGCAAGAGCCATACACACATTAACTAGCCACACATATTCACATACCCTCACTCTTCTTGCACACAGATATAAAAATAATTAAATAATTTTTTTTTTTTTACGTTTCTGTTTAGGTGAAACCTATATTCCTGGCTTCTATAATGTTTATATATGGTTCCCAGAGCTGGACAGAATCTCTCTGTTTGCCTTTAGAAATGTTCGTCAGTCTCTCCAAGCCAATATGTTCTGAAAGGTCCCTTTACTACTTTCTCAATGTAGGAGTGTCCATACTTTTCCAGCATAGTGCAATAGCTCTTCTTGCTTGTAGAAGTCCAGAGTCTAAAAGCTTGATGTGTTTGTGTGTTTGTGTAAAGCCCTCTGGAAATATTCTAAGCACACTGAGCTTTACACTTAAAGGAACTCTGTTTTAAAAACTTCTGACAAACATTTTGCAACATTTCTCCAAAAGTCCTGGATCTTTGCACTTTTCCATAGACAGTGGATGAAGAGTTTCTTCTTCACCGACGCATGTTGTACGCACATCTGGAATATTAGCCGACATATGATGGTGTCTAACAGGAGTTAAGTACATTCTTGTCAGCCTTTCACCATTTAGCATGGTTACTGATTAAACTGTAACTGCAGGGTTATGCTGGGGCATTGGAGAAAACGTTGTAAAAAAGCATCCTGATGTAGCTGATGGTGTGAGTTAATACTGTTGGTCATCAGTCTGAGTTGGTCTGGTTTGATTGGTGATGTCTGGTGATTTTTCTCTCCAGTGCCTACCAGCAGCTTACTTCTGCATCTTCATTGCCTGGTCAGTCTCCACCGAGCAGAACGACCCAACACAGGAAAACAAGCACTCCAATTTCCAGATCTTTTCAAAATTCGTCAGAAATGATAATGATATTGATGCTGAGAGCAAATCAAATTCAGACAGGAAACATAACCTGCTGCTATTCCTGTTATTTTCTAAACTCACAATTACCCTCTGAAGTTGTGTTTCTCTTGTTAACTTTAGATCTTGTGTTTCAAGCTCACAGGGTGCACTCTGCTGTGCTTTATATCTGCCTCTGGTGGGCGAGGATATGCCTGATCAGAGCCATGTAGGCATGACTCTCTGCAGGTTAACTATGCAGAATCTGGGGTTACTTTCTCTGTCACTGTCAGACCACGCAGATGTTTATAGAAGAATCTGAATATTTTCCCCAAAAAATGCACTGCAGACACAGTTAGTCCAAAAGGAAAAACAAAATTAATCATTTATAATGTACTATGGTCTAGTGCCGATTGAGCCAAGGCCCAGCACCTGTCCAGCATGGTGGTATACCCCTGATGTGGAGGCTGTTTGTCCAAAAAACAAACAAATCTAAACAAACTTGAATCAAATACTTTCTAGTGGTCGTTGAAGCACCATGAGTTACCACATATACAAGCAAAAAGGGTTTCGATTCAGAAGCAATGTAGGGCAGTGTTTTTAGTACTCAGTGTCCAAACAGAGAACCGCCCTCATGGTCTACTGCTTTTTTTGCCACACTTTAAATGCTTTTGGAGCAGTGCTGTGCTTGTGAATGTTCCTTGTCCCTCACTGCCCATTGAAAATCAAGGAGGGACAGGACTTTTTAAGTTGGATTTGTCAGCAGAATTGGATTAGGAGAAAGTGATTGTACCTGTCCTCTTGAGTACACAGTTTCCTGGTCATCAGATGATTTTCACGTTACAGCTGGACATGATCTCTTGACTGTGTTGTGGCATTTTGTAGATGATATTTCAATGACTAAAACCAAATATGAACCCCATGGGCTGCTTTACACTATCCTACTGATAGTATTGAGTGACAGGGGACTCAGTTCGCTTAACATGGCAACATTAAGCATTGGAGGGAAAGCTGGGGTTGAAAGTGCTTCCAATGGGACAAGCACTGATTGTGGACACAAGCCCACACTGTCCAAAAGAAAGCAATCAAACTAAAGACTAAATAAAATTATGGCTGCTCTTTCTTTTTGTGCTTGTGGAAAATTAACATACTAACAAAGACTAAAAACATAGTGTAATTCAGTGGTATGACAGTATCAATAGTAAGTATTGAAGAATTAAAAGTAAACTTAAAAGTTTTTTTTAAAGTAAACCTTAGATCCACCTTTTGATTTGGATTTTAATTTGGTTTGACACAATTGTACAAGTTATCAGTTTTTATTTTCACTTTTTTTAATCATAGCGTTGGTGATTTTGTTTCACTTAAATCCAGTACTGTTGATTTTATCAATTTTTCAATTTTAATGCTACAATTTTCTTGATAGTTTTTATTTGTTTTATTTTACTGGTACTAATTCTTGTTTATTTCCTTCACAACCATTTTAGTCTAGGGCAGCTTATATCTGTTTTTTTTGACCATCACTCCTCTTTACAGCACTTTGGGCTTCATTTTCATTTACGGAAAATGCTTTCCCAATAAAGTTCAGTTGAGTTATTTTAAATAAATATTCTCTTTTGCCTCATTAATCGCCTGACGTCAGATTCTTCTTTTGTGAAAAGATTGTTTGCCCCCTTCAAACACATCCTGGCTGCAGACTTACTGCCATTTTTGAAAATTGAAAAGGTGAAATTTGCTCTACTTGGCTTCACTGACAGATTCTACAAACACTGGCAGTCTCTCGTCTCCCACTCTGAAACAATGCAGTCCATCTCACTGGACTAAAATAAAAAGTATATGAATTTTTTTTTTTTCTCTCTCTAGTAACAGTTATGTAACGTGTATGTTACTGTTGGAGTTAGTATTTGTTGCATGTGTCTGTACTTTTGATTTATAAGTTTTAAAAAAGTAATTCTGTAATATTGTTCTGTCATATGTGCAGATTGTTGAATAAAATTTGGCTTAAAAAAGTATTGAAAATTCTGAGCTTCCTATATTTATTTGACATCCTCACAGGTACATACAGGCTGTGCTAGAAGTATAAAGTCTGTTGTCACATATACTTTGATATTGAGAAAGTTTTTCCAGTCCAAATTGTAAGCATTTGGAAAACAAAGAGAAATATCAGCATACAGATACCCTCTGCAGTCAACGTTCACTGCCTAATTTCCAATGTTCTCTGTTTCTCAGGTGGGCTGGTTTCCCTCTACCTATGTGGAAGAAGAGGACTGACCTTGCTGGATTTAGTATCCACTCAGTACTGACCACCTCCAGTGAGCTCCATTCAGCTCAGCCTCTCTCTGTGCCCTGTAACTCAGATCTCTCTGATAAAACCCAGAGACTGGGACTGAAGAGGGGGCAACGGTGCCCTCAGAAACCTTCTCCTGCCCTTTCTGACAGACTCTCAGACTGAGCAGATGTCAAATCACAGATTCCGGGAGTGTTGCGCCATATCTTGCCTTTCAGTGGCCCCGTCTGCCCCCGTGGCCAACTGGGAAGTGCATGTGCTGTGCCCAGATAACCCTTCCCCCCCTCCCTTTATTCGTTCTCACCTTGTCTCATTATTGATGACTCCATCGATGCTGTGAGACTCTTCTTCCCTGTCATCATGTTTTGATACCACGCAGGCTCAGTCACCCAACTGGAACTCAGATCCTGCTGACGGCTGCAGCCCAGGTACCTCAACAAACTGAACTGCTGGAGCTGTAAAGCTTTAACTTTTGGCAGAGCATTTTATCTGCTCTGATGTTTATGTTCAGTGTTATTATAAAACCAAATTTATTTTTATTTTTTATAGAATGTAATGAGATTATATTTAAATACTGTGTACAAAACAAGTATTTGACAACATTTGTGAAGACAATGGACTGATTTCACAACCCTAGCACGAAGGATTGATTTGTTATTAACATGTGATGTCTGCACAGTATTAAAGGGTTAGTTCAGTTTTTTTGAAGTGGGGTTGCTACTTTTTAATATGATTGCCAAAAAAGGAACTTTCGAGCTTTTCCCTGTGGGGAGATATCTGGGGGCAGATTGTTGTCGGTACATGACAGTACATGGTGCTACCAAAAGCCTCATCATTAACCCACTTATATGTTAAAACTACTTAAAAAACTATGTTGGCTTGACAATGTGTAACAGTAAGGTGTTTAACTTTTCCTTGACAAAGCCCCTGTGTTTCGAACTTTTACATGCCATTAGGTGTGGATTCAAGAGGATATCCTTAAAAATGAGGTATATAGAGAAAGGACTTTACAGATAGAGTCACAGGTAGACAGAGAGATAGAGATCACAAGTTACCTGATAGTGCAGATGACTGAACTGTGAGCCCACGTCCTTGAGCCTGGAGGTGTATTGCTGTCATGAGTGGGACTTACAATGCTTCTCTTGGACCTTTCATCAGAGCTCCTGCATTTCAATAAGCCTTCAAACTGTTGTTGTGTGTTGTTGTTCTGATCAGTAAAAATGGGCACTGCAAACATGCTTTGTTGCTGCAGAGAGGTGAGTCCTAATGTCCAGATTTAAAACAACAAGCCAAATTTATAATAATATCCAGGGAGTTTGAATTATATCTGTTTGTGCTCCAGTCATGGCTTGTTAGATTAGATAGAGCTTTATTAATCCCCCTGTAAAAAAACACTTTCTAAGGGAAATTGGTATTCAGTAATAGTTCAGTATTTAAAAAGATAATTCTTAATATAATTATAAATTGAATAAAATTAAAAACTGTCTGACTTCTGCTCTTTCCATCCTCTGTCTTCTTATTGCTCCCTATCCCCCCCAGTGAGGAGTTGTACAGTCTGATGGCCTGAGGGACAAATGAGTTTCTCAGTCTGTTGATCCTACATTTTGGGAGGAGTAGTCTTTGGCTAAACAGGCTCCTCTGGTTGCTGATAACAGTGTGCAGAGGGTGACTGACATCATCCAAAATGTCCAGCAGTTTGTCAGGTGTCCTCTTCTCTGCCACTGTCAGTAGAGAGTCCAGCTTCCTGGACTCTCTGGTGACCCCACTGCAGCCTGCAGCACTCTGACATGATCTATTGAAGGGAGTTGCTGGTAAAGGATACATAATTCTTCGTCACATCACCAAGAAATTGCTGAGCCAACAATTTTTTCTGAGATTTTTTAACCTATAGGTGGGTTAGTTATGAGACTTATGTTATATGCGGACTACTGTTCTCCCCCAGTTATCTACCCCAGAGACAAAGCTCACAAGTTCCTTTATTTGCAATCATATTTACTAGTGCAATGGGCCTCAAGCAACCCTACTTAATAAAACCTGAATCTACCCTTTAACTGCAAGTGTTATGTATTCAGCATTGATTCATATCCTGAAAGAAAAACACCTTTACATTATTTTGTTGATCCTTAAATCCACTGTTTATAAAGTTGTCTTTGAGGTATGGCTCTTTCTTTATGACTGTTTCTTTCAAACTGTTTATAATTAGACCAGGTATCCCCCAAATAACCATCTCCATTAGGTATAAGAGGCCTGTTTTGATGACCAATACCTGGTGATGCACAGTGGTTTGGCGCATGTTGGTCTATAAATTGATGCAAAAATTATTAAAACAACATATAAATAAATTAGCATTTTGCCCTCCCTGATTCCCAACCCTGAAACAATATGGGATTTAGAGTACTGGTTTCAGATAAATGCCTGAAATACAGTTCATCATGAAGTCAAAAAAGTTCATGAGGCTTTGTTTATAATCAATAATTCATACAGTACTGCTGCAGCCATGAAGACCAACTTGATCAGATCTTTTGACAAAGAGTAAATTCTCAAACAAGAGGTCACAACGAAAAGTTACGTAGTGGAAATATTGTTGTTTTTAAGTCGAGCCACTTTGTTGTAGTTCATGGTGTCTTTGTAATGGCTTTTTGTTTTCACCTATAATTTTTTAAGCTTAAAACATCATGAAAAGTAGGTCCGTTTAACATTTTTACAAAGAACTGACTATGTATTAGATATAGTATGTAGACATAAAGACGTAACGATTTCTGAGATCACAAAAAATTTTGGAATAGTTGGGCTACATCAGCAGACCACACAAGTGAGGCTACAGTCTGAACTGATTCATCAAAACTGGAAAAGCGTTGCCTTGACTGATGAATCTCCATTGTAGCTTTGACTTTCAGGGGGGAGGACATTATCAACATGGAAGCATGGATTCACTCTGCCTTGTATCAACAATTCAGGCTGATGGTGGTGGTGTAATGGTGTGGTGGGATATTTTCTTGACACACCTTTGGCCCCATGCTGTGTCTATTTCAAGGTCATTCTGCTACGATGGACCAGGGACCATTACAACTATTCATCCATCATCCACTATCTATACCGCTGATCCTTTCTGGGGTCACAGGGGCTGGAGCCAGCTGACACTGGGCAAGAGGCAGGGTGCACCCAGGACCAGTCGCCTGATAATACCAGGACCACATAAGCCTTTTTCACACATGAAACCATGATATTATCAGGATAATGCCCAGGTAGCCCACCCTGACATTCTCTCACACTTGTTCCTCTCAGCAGTAAGTAGTCCCTGCAGGATGAGGGGGTCACGGATGGGCAGCACACCAAGTCAAAAAATGTGGCAGAAGTCGTGTTCATAATATGATAGCAGATGGACAATTATCGCAGTTTCTATCCTCACTTTGCTGATACATGTTAAAAAAGTGTATCAGCAGCATCAATTAAAGAGTGGAGAGAAGCACTGCAGCACACAGAAGTGAAAATAAAGCAGCATCTCTACGTTGACGATTATGAAGCTTAGAGATGCTGACAGAAAGCTAAAGTGTTTTAGCCCGGTATCCAACAGAAATACAAGAAGGCTCTGTGGATGTGAAAGAGACCAGGTGATTGTTTCAGAGAAAATGTTTAACAGAGCTTTACAAAGGCTAGACAAACATTTGAGTTTGTGTTATTCTCCTTACAGTCAAGTAAACCTCTCCTGCAACATCTGTTTTTTTAATCCATTACATTAAGTCTCCCTTTTCCTGGTTACACAGGCTGGAAGTCATCACCCCTCCCCTCTTGCTGTTACTCAAACTTTACCCAGATAAAATACAAGGGGTGTGTGAGGAGATCCTCCGGGTAAAGTCTGAGTAAAAACCCTGGCTGTTTGCATTCACACATATGTACCTCTCACCTTTTTAACCCTTTAAGTACCAACTCAACTGATTGGCAGAGGTCATTAATAAATTCAGGGATATTTAATGATTTAAGGAATGTAACAAATCAGATCATTGACATGAGCCTGTCAATATTTCAGGGAACAGAGAAAACTACAAACAAACCAAACACCAGCTATTTTGGTGTGGGATTTAAAGATTTAAACAGTTATTATTTGATGATGTGATGACATAAAAATGCATAAATATTTGGGACAAACTCCATCAGAAAAGGCAAAAATGTTTGTAAATAAAGTAGCTATCAAAATTACTTAAAATAGATAATGTTTTTAACAAATATGCAAAAATGTTTTTGATGTATAACAGATTTTATATATATAAATAATATCAGTAAGTGGTTAGATAATTAGAATAATGATCATGGTAATAATAATAGTTTGTAGCTTTTTGAACCTTGAAATCACACACAAAGAGAATATCAGTTATTTTAGTTTGTTAGCAGTTTTTTTTCTGTATCCTAAAAAAATGACAAAAACAATGACTAGTTATTTTTAATATAATAAATATTCACAAGTTTATTGACCTCTGCAAAACTGTTAAGCTGGGAGTTAAAGGGTTAAAGTTCTGATAATTCCAGATGTGTTTTTGCATCTGTGAATGGGGTAATAGAGGCAGTCAACCATTTGCACACACACACACACACACCTAAGGGCAATTTGGATTAATCTAACAAGCTTGTTTTTCTGGTTGATGGGAGGAAGCTGGAGTGCCTGAAGAGAACCCATGCATGCAAGGGGAGAACATGCAGCTTCCACACAGAAAGGCTCTGGCTGACGTTGGGTTCAAACTTTCAACCTTCTTGCTGTGAGGCATATCTGCCGTGCCATAGTGCTGCCCTCATTACAGATAAACAAAGAAAAAATAAGTCTTTGAATATGGAAACTTTTAGAAATTGTGAAGGCTTTGTACTCGACTATAATACTGTTGACTGATAAAAAATATAAATATACTAAAAACGATAACTTCATTAATACACTTGAAATCCAACAGCTATATGGATAACATATTTTGTGAGGATTTTTACTAATAAAGTGCTAAGTTTAATTTTCAGCTTCAGACATCCAAAGTCATGAAAGAGGAATATTTCACAATCAGGAGACCAAACAAGTCACTGAAGCGCATAAGTTGCTTGAATTGTGTATCTGGATGTGAGGGTTTTAACTTCAACATTCTCATTAATATTTTGACCTTTCGGTGTGAAAGCAGGCGAGCTCTTTTACATTCCTCAGATTTTGTGTTTACCTCGACTCTTTTTGGTTTCAGAATGAATGATTCAAGCGTGATGTAAGAGCTGTTAACCGCAGAGCAAGGTAGCACAAGGGCGTTAAGTGATGCTGTTTTCCTTCAAACGTTAACATCCCGCCAAGCATGTGTGTGACATCAATATTTAATAAAGCCCGCTCTTTGAATTGTACTTTTGAAATTTGATAGGATATTCTTCCCTCTTCAGAAAAATCCTTCATTGCACTAACAAAGGCTTTTCAGTTGCATCACGAATCACATCTGCGTCTGACAGGCTGCTGGAGGTGCAGCGGAGAGCTGCCAGAGCTCAAATAATGGCTAAACAAACAGAACAGAGAAGAGAGACGCATTAAAAGAGGTCTAATATGAGAGGATGTAAGCTCAATAAAGGACCATGTTTTCCTTCTAGCTTTACACCACTGAAAGAGGAAACAATCTGCGGTCTGTCTCATCAAATTTTCATAAATGGAACAGCTGTTTGTAGGATGAGATCATTTCTTTCTTGTTAAATTAGGCATATTTCACCAGTTTAAACAAACACTCCAAATTAATCTCCAGTTTACAGGCAGGAGTCATTTACAGTGTGCTGCTCATGAGTCACTTTGGTGGAACAATCCCTTTTGGTTTTTCACTCGATTCTCTGTGAAACTGCACAAAATTTTCATAGAATTAAAAGCTCTGGTTATTGCTGGTCAAAGAAGAATTGCTCCAGATGGTGTGAGGGTAGATATTTTGCCCCATTTCTAGACTTTGGTGACGGATAAACTACTGTGATCAGAAAGTGTAATGTCACAAACCAGTTGAGATGTTGTTTTGATTAGAATTCTACGTTCGAGCTAATGTAATGATTGAAACAACAATCTAAAATAGAACCATATATTTGCTTTCAAGTATGTTTGGAAATATTATTTTGGTTGATTTTTTCTTCCCTTTAAGAACACCAATTAGTATGTATTTTATGTCGTTGGAAAAGTTACATTACATTACCATTACAAGGTACAAGTTGTAAGAATCAAACATTACAACACAGCTAAACCTGTGGGTAGTGCCCCCCAAAAAGTGCCAAAATCCTCTTCTCCTCTTTAAGAAAGTCTGCAGTTCCTCAGTGAAGCAAGGGCGAGGAAATGGGACCAAGGCTGATTTTGACACATTTTGGGGCATATTCCACACATTGTCCCATGTTGCTCCGTGAATGCATGATCCTTAAAAGTTATATTTCATTGTAAAGTTGACTAATCAGGCTTTCCAATAATATAACAATAATACCAGTTTGTTTCATTACAGTGAAAAATAATTGACAGAAAATTTGCTTCCAAACCTTTTTTGAGGTGTTTATGCAAATATATGTTTAAGCTAAACATTTAAAAATGATGTTATATCTTCTTCGATAGGATTGAAATGATCGTAGCTTACATAACAGATCTGAAATCAGATTTTGCTGTAAAGAGCTTATTCAAATAACAGAAAATAATTACTCTCCATTAAAATGATATGACAAGTATTTTATACTGCTACCTTTATTTTATCTAGTCCTTGTATTTTTAACTGTATTCCAACACAAAGAAGTTCAAACTGTCTTGAATTTACTAGTTACAAAACAATATTTTAAAGCATTAATGACAAATAATGTTTTAGTATACACCCAAATCAAGGCGACCTACAAAACATACTGCGAATGTGTTGTGATATTTTTAAGTTCTTTCCTAGACCTGCACTTTTGACAGAGGTTGTCCATGAAAAAAGTGTTAGTACAGTAATAAAGGGTTAGTTCAGATTTTTGGAAGTGGGGTTGCTCGAGGCCAGGGACACTTATAAATATACTGGCTAGGAAAGGAACTTGTGAGCAAGTCTCAGGGATTTGGGTTTGCACCGTTGCACCCCAAAAAGTCATGTCATTTCAACTCCTATAAATAGAGTAGGGCTGGCAGATGATTCGTCAGGAATGGTGAATGTCGACGTGCCCACCCAGCATGTGCTCCAAACCCTGAGATATTTTTACAGCAGTATTGAGGCAGATATTAAAACTTTTCTCTGGTATTGCAGCAACATTTATAGTTCTGGTATCACGGCAATGTTACTGTAGGCAGGTATGGGATATATGTGTCTTTTGTAAAACAGTATGTGACCTTTGTCACAGTTTATGACATTAGTTCATTACAAAAGTAGTTCATTTTCCTGCAGGTTTACAAAGCTCTTTGGGTGCTTCATGCAGCCAGTCAGGTGACTTCTATGTTCTGCACACCTCCATTAACTTAGAACTTGTGATATGGAATACATCACTCAGTAGAATATCACTGTAAGATACAAGAATGCATTTATTCTCCAGCTTCTCACACTATCAGTATTCTCACAATGTAAACATTCCCTCAGGCTTACTTCCTCCCCCCCAGTGCTGTGCAGCCTCTAATGACCACACGGAGCAGAGGGAGGGCTCTGCTGCACCCCTCCCTCACAAAGAGGCAGAAAGAATGGCTCCCCTAATACTCTTCCTCTCCTTAATCTGCCTGTTCCTGTCTTCGCCCAAGAGATGAAAGAGAATGACCGAGGAGTTGGACAGCAGCCAGAGAGAGAGAACAGCGGTACAAGGTTGCACAGAGTAGATAAAGTACAGGAAGAAGGACGGTGGTGTGTGTGAAAGAGAAAAAGGCAGGAGAAAGGAGAGAGAAAGAGAGAGAAAAGGAAGCCATGCATCATCTTCATCTGTCTGAATGATCTCCTTAACCCCCCCGGTCTTTGCCAGTCAGCCTTTCTGGAGCTCTATATGGGGTTAAAAAGGGATTTAGCAAAAGCTGAAGCTGCTCGCAGATACGTTGAGCTCTCCATTCCCCTCAAAGGCTTTCTCTCCAAAAGACTTTATCTGTGAGATTTATATTCAACTGCTGACTTGTGACCAACAACCTCCCCCCACAAAAATCATAAAACTATGACTTAAGAGTTTCACTGCATTCAGAAAAGGTCTACAGAGGCCTCAATATAGAAAACAGCATAAGCAGACCTGACAACATATGAAGAATATCGAAACTGATTTCAATTTGTACGAGTGTGAAGACAGATGACATGTTGAATGTGCTCCATGTTTGTTCTTCCTTTATAGATGCCAAAGTTTGCCTTCACCCTCAGAGACCCCTCGTTTTTGTACATTTTCCTAATTTGTCTTTTTTAAAGTTTGGTGTATGACAGCTACTGGCTAAATTTCTGCAAAAATATTTCTTTTTTGACACATTTTAAATTTAATTGTCAGTTACTCATACGAAGCCCTGTCATCACAGATAAAAATGTTTTCTGTAAACACAACATCGCTTCACTAACTGTGTCCATCGACTAACCTAATGCACCAGAGGAGCATATTACGTATATTTCACCAGTCCATCGAGGAAGGAGTCCGTAGAAAGTGTTTTGGCATGGGCAGAACTTTTCAAAAGCATATCCAGCAGGTGATTGACTAATCGTTACGTCAATTACATCCATTACAGGTAAATCACATAATACAAGCTACTGGTGCAGCACAAAGATCAGAGCACAAGCCACTTTGTAGAATAAAGTGGTTATTTGTTTTCAGTTAATAAAGAAATGTAAAGATCTGACAAAACTGCTACTGAATCTGTTAGCATCTATGCTAAACTCTGTGAGTACAGTCACCTCCTACTGTCATTACACTGATTGCTTCTGCCTCTGCTCACAACTATTATAGAATGAGGCTTGGCAAAATGGATCTGCCTGATTACAGACACTGAATCAGGTGGATCCATCTGCACTGCAAGGATATCCATCCACATGAAAACACTGAAAATGCTGCATGCCAGGCTTGCAAGTGGTAGTGTAATGTTGCTGCAGACAAACACCAAAACCAGAGAAGTAATGGTAATGGTAAATGGACTTGAGCTTTTTAGCACTTTTCTAGTCTTTTGAATCCTCAAAGCAGCTTTACACCACAGGTCACATCTACCCATTCATGCCCATTCACACACATGCACTCACTGGTTCTGTAACCCTGGATATTGCTGTATTTGATCTCTGTCTGAGGCTGCGCTTACACTGCGCTGCAAACGGTCAAATCTGATAAGTTTTCGTTGTGTTTTGGCCTTGTGTTAACAGAAACTTTTGAAAATGGGCTCCAGAGTGGAAAGTTTTGAATACGCTCTCCTTGCAGCTCTAAACCCGTATCAGAGCGTTTCAGGGTGAAACGCTGACATCCCTGCATGCGCAGTACTCTTTCACATGAAGGCTGCGCGCACATACCAGGAACAACAACAGCTTTGGCTGTCTGCCGAGTAATGTGTGAGCCTCTTACCGTGCTCGGTTTGTTATCCAGACAAAACTATCCAGACTGATTTGTTGTCCAGAAAAGAAACTCCTGCGCCTCTGTGCGTCTATTCGCCATTATTGTTTGTGAAAAGTTTTTCTTCTTCATATGTGTGTTGTAGCAGCGCTGCCTCTCTGCAGACCTACACCGCCATCTACTGAACCGGCATGCATACTACAGCGGATTCACTCATCTCCAGTGTCGTCGTCTGAATGCAGAAGAATTTGAAAACGCAAAGGACAAAACTTTGCGTCTTTAAGCCAGGAGTTTCCATGTTAACATAGCCTGAGATACCCTTTAAGCTCCTGCCTCTCTATAGCCCCTTCTCAATGAGGGTTCAGTCTGCTTTGATTGTTTTAAATGTAAATGTAAATGTAAATGTCAATACTGTGGTAATTTGTCATTTCAGTCTGTTGTTGCCACATTGTCAACAACTCTGCATACATTCTAACATCTATGCTCTAAAATGGGCTTGAAGCTGTATGCCAAAGGGTTAAAACTGACAATGAAACAGACAGACAGATAGGCTGACAGGACAGACAGACAAATAGATAGGTAGATAGATGGATAGATGGATGAATATATTTTGTATTTTCATTCTAAATATAGTTAGGAAGACACATCAAACACACTAAAGGGCATATTAAACTAAAATATACATAACAAGACCTCATTAAAATGGATGTTACATTGCATGACTGCAGAATTACCACTTTGAAATAGTCTCCACAAATGGAAGATGTGTTCTAGCTGTCTTGTCAATTTGTCAAGTACTGTTAAAACTGTTTGAAACTGTCAGAAACTCTGTCAAAAATCAAGTAAAAACACAAACAAACAAACAAACATCTTAGGCGTAACTAGGTATGAGCTTTTGTTGGCCTCCTAATTGAAGAATAATGTACTATAGTTACTGAGTTGGTACTTGAACTTTTATAAATGGTCAATAATAAATACATTTTAACCCTCCAGTAGAGCTGGATTAGCCTTATTTAATGTCTGTTATTAAGTAGATTTAAATTGCAAAGGCTTAAAGTGGAATGATTGAGCTTGGTCTGCAGAGGTAAGCATATCCAGCAGGTGATTGACTAATCGTTCACGTCAATTAATAATAATAATAAAAAAAAACACTCAAATAAAAGAACAGAAAATCACAGAAGAAGTGGAGAAACTAGATTAAAGGCGACAAAAATCACAGCAAGCTGGCAACTAAATGAACAAAGGCAACAAAAATTATCAGAACAAAACACAAAAGGTTGGACCTTCATCAGGTAAAAAACACACGTGGCTCAAAGAAATTCATGACCATGGGACAACATGATCTGGCACAAGACAAGGGGAGACACAGACTTTTATACATGAGGTAATGGGGCACAGGTGGAAACAGTGAGGGGTGGAGCTCACAATCCCATCTCCATGGTTAGCTCACAGTCAAAGTGTTTCTCAAACGGCCACTGTGCTAAACAAAAGCATGCTTGGTGCAATTGAGCTTTTTAGCACTTTTCTAGTCTTTTGAATCCTCAAAGCAGCTTTACCACAGGTCCAGCTCTAACTTGTACCACTTCAAACCAGATCCTGTATTGGTCTGTGCATACATTCTTTACTGCAAAAGAAGAAAAAAAGTCACTCACTTGGTTCCTCATGTGATTTATATAAGGTACAATAATAATTATTATTATTTTTTTACATTTAAGCCAATCAACAGACTGCCATGTTTTTAGCTCCACCCACTGTAGTCCCAACAGAAGAGTGCGAAAAGAGGTGGAACAGCAAAGATCTTGGGTATGAATGTGGGTATGTTTACCTTAACCCTCCTATTATCTTTGGGGTCAATTTGACCCCATTCAGTGTTTATCATTCAAAAAATAATAGTTGACTTTTTTTTTGGCTTCATATTTCATGACTTTTCCTAATTTGATGGGTACTATTGATTTAGCATAAAATTATAATGATGACATTTTTTCATTGTGCTGTGTTCCTCAGGGGTCAATTTGACCCCAAGCTGTTTTAGCTGTGTAAAACTTGTCTGTCTGTGTGTGACCCATGTGTGACCTAACATTCCCACACCTGCAGGTGCAGAGTTGATACTTTTGAGTTGATGCATGACATGGGGGAGGGGGAACATGAGGAGAATGAATGTGTGTGTGTGTGTGTCTATGTGTGTATGTGTGACCTACTACTCAAACCTGCCAAATAGAACTGAACTAAAGAACAGTTCCAGGTTCTGACCATCTGACTGATGTTCTCATTATGATTTTCTGTTTCACAAATGGGTGAATTTTCAAACACGTTAACCCCCTGAAACACACAAAAAAGAAACAAAACAAAAAACAAAAAACAAAAAAACGAACAAAAAAGATACAAATAAAAAAACAAAAAACAAACAAACAAACAAACAAACAAAAAAGAATCATTCTTCAATTCATTCATTCATCAATCATTATGGTTCATTCTGTGAGAGTCATCAATGTGCACCCCAATTAGAAAAGATTTGGATGAAAGAGTTGCAAGATACACTAACTCTAAAACTGAAAATGTGACCTGATGGTGGCGCTGCAGGAAAGGTCATATCATCACCAAAACCAATAGGGTTCATACTCTTGTGGTCATTAATGTTGTCAGTAAATTTGAGAAGATTTGGATGAAAACCTTTCAAGATAAATTATTTCTGATTGAAAAGTTTGGCCTGATGGTGGCGCTAGAGGACAGGTCAAGGTTTCATTATCAAGGGGTTATTTATGTATTCAACAAATAAACAAAGTTCCTGACACAAAAACTTGGTCAACAGTTTTCTGGAAATCATTTTCTGGAGGCAAATATCCCTGGGGTCAGATTGACCCCAAGGGTAAAATGTGTCAGTAATATTTGAGGATAATAGGAGAGTTAACTTGACTGCAGAAACACCTGGAATTGTGAGCAATATTGAACCACACTAAACAGGACTGCCATGGTTGAAACAAGCTGTGCTTATTTCACGTATAAAGGTGGGACGTATAAAAGTTTATCTTATCTTATATTATCAATAACTAGGAGGGGTGAATACTCCACATGGCTAAATTAGGTGATGCTCAGAAGAGGTACACAGCAGTATGAGAGAAACTGCACGTTGTAGAGTAAATGGTCACACAGAAAGTTTGGAAAAACCTTTTATCCTCTTAGAAACCGGAGACTCACCCAACCTTACCCCAAAACAAAGAAGCATCTCCTTAAACCATAAAAATCCTGATACAGGGGCACCATTAGCATGATATGCAGAATGAGTAAGGTAGAAAACATGACATTAATTTTGTATGAAAACCAAATAACATGTGTTTGATTCCTTTTGTAGATTTATTCCTTTATTTTTTTTACATCACATGCTAAAAAAACAATACTATCAATAGCAAAAGGAATGTTAAAAATGAAAAAAAGCTTGTATGTGTTAACCTTAATTTGGTGTTGTTAGGGGTTGTGACCATCAGGGTGCGCTGACCAAAGAGGTGTGTGGAGGTCATGCAGGTCAGAGGAAGTTAAAAAAACAGGAAGTGAAAAAAAAAAATCAGCAGGTGATGAACTCCTTCAGTCAGCAACAGACAGGATAACTTATGTCAGTCTGTTCAGTGTTTGTTTCAAAGTGGACCCTTAAGTGTGCTTCAGTGTTTCAACCATTGGCTTTAGCATTTAGCAGACCGTCTAGCTAACTTGATGGGACTCTGTAGAGCTGAAGAATAAAGGATCTGTTTTAGGAGAGCACTTCATGGAATTACAGAGACTGTTTCTGGGCAAGAAGAGAGGACACCTTCAACAAACCTGAATGCTGAGCCTGAGCTTGGAGGGACCTTGAACGCCTCATGGTGAACCCTTAAAGGTATTTCCTCTCTTTTTTTTGGCATTGTTTGGGCAAAGGGGCAAAAGTTTTGAGTCTCAGAAAACCCAGCTTTGACAGGCTTGCAAGTTGATTTGTAGGTGAGTGTTGGCTGTAAATGCTGGCTTTGAGTTTCATGTCATATTGAAACTGTTAAAAGCAATTACAGTTTTTTTTTTCACATTCATGGAAGGAAACATTGTGGTGCATTTAATGTCACAAAAGTAAAATGAATCCTCAGTGCCGTTGGGTGAATAACTGTTGGGTAATGCATTATTGTCCCTGTTTTAAAATGATTGTTTGGTGGTTCATTTTTGTTTTTGTTGGTGATAAGACTATGAGAGGATGACTTTTTGTCCTGTTGGTTAAGTTACTGTTTGGCAGTAGCCTACATAAGTCGCTTCTGTTGGTCAAATGCCTCTAAGGTTATAAGGTGATGCATTTATGGTGCTGTTGGTACAGTGACTTGTAGATGATTGCATTCTTTGTCCTCTTTAGTGATATGACTATTATAGTGTGGATTAATGGTTTGATTTGAAAAAAGACTGTTTTGTGGTGCATTCATGTACTGCTGGTAAAACCTCATTCATGCCTCTAAAACTCCCCTGAAATGATCTGGACATTGTCCAGGTGAGCCATATGTGTGAACTCAAACAGACTTTGAAAAAAAAAAAAAAAAAGACTACAGCTCTTTTGTTTGTAACAGCACTTGGTCTTCTAGGTAAATGAATTCTGATTCAGAATTAGTTTGATTTCTCTTTGTAATGTGTTCCAGGGTTTACAGTTTTTAATGGAAAAGGATGATTGTCCAGTTGTAGATCTATGATGGAGAATTTTACAGCTTCACAATCACTGTCCTTCTGCTTGCTCTGTTCTTGTAAATGCATAAAGCTTTCAAAGCTCAGTAGATTTTATTTTTTAATATGATGCATTTTGATTTCTGTCAGAAAAAAATGTATTTTGTATTTTGCTGCAGCTATTGATTCTTTTGTAATTGAGTACTCTATCAATTATTTTGGTGATTAATCAAGTAATTGGATCACGGATACATTGCGTACACTGCAATTTTTTTTACTTTAAATCACTTCGACTTTTTTGCAAAGCATCAGTAACACACAAAACAGAAAATAACCCAGGCCGCTTAAATGAATAATTAATTATTTCCTTAACTGAAGATTTTAAGTACAAAACCCAAAACCAGTGAAGTTGGCACGTTGTGTAAATCTTAAATAAAAACAGAATAAAATGATTTGCAAATCCCTTTCAACTTATATTCAATTGAATACACAACAAAGACAAGATATTTAATGTTCAAACTGGTAAATTTTGTTATTTTTTGCAAATATTAGCTCATTTGGAATTTGATGCCTGCAACATGTTTCAAAAAAGCTGGCACAAGTGGCAAAAAAGACTGAGAAAGTTGAGGAATGCTCATCAAACACTTATTTGGAACATCCCACAGGTGAACAGGCTAACTGGGAACAGGTGGGTGCCATGATTGGGTATAAAAGCAGCTTCCCTGAAATGCTCAGTCATTCACAAACAAGGATGGGGCGAGGGTCACCACTTTGTGAACAAATGCGTGAGCAAATTGTCCAACAGTTTAAGAACAACATTTCTCAACCAGCTATTGCAAGAAATTTAGGGATTTCATCATCTACGGTCCGTAATATCATCAAAAGGTTCAGAGAATCTGGAGAAATTACTGCACGTAAGCGGCAAGGCCGAAAACCAACATTGAATGCCCGTGATCTTCGATCCCTCAGGCGGTACTGCATCAAAAACCGGCATCACTGTGTAAAGGATATCACCACATGGGCTCAGGAACACTTCAGAAAACCACTGTCAGTAACTACAGTTCGTCTACATCTGTAAGTGCAAGTTAAAACTCTACTATGCAAAGCCAAAGCCAACAACACCCAGAAACGCCGCCAGCTTCACTGGGCCCGAGCTCATCTAAGATGGACTGATGCAAAGTGGAAAAGTGTTCTGTGGTCTGACAAGTCCACATTTCAAATTGTTTTTGTAAAACTGTGGTCGTCGTGTCCTCCGGACCAAAGAGGAAAAGAACCATCCAGACTGTTATAGGCGCAAAGTTCAAAAGCCAGCATCTGTGATGGTATGGGGGTGTATTAGTGCCCAAGGCATGGGTAACTTACACATCTGTGAAGGCACCATTAATGCTGAAAGGTACATACAGGTTTTGGAGCAACATGTGTTGCCATCCAAGCAACGTCTTTTTCATGGACGCCCCTGCTTATTTCAGCAAGACAATGCCAAGCCACATTCTGCACGTGTTACAACAGCGTGGCTTTGTAGTAAAAGAGTGTGGGTACTAGACTGGCCTGCCTGTAGTCCAGACCTGTCCCTCATTGAAAATGTGTGGCGCATTATGAAGCTTAAAAGACAACAATGGAGACCCCAGACTGTTGAACAACTTAAGCTGTACATCAAGCAAGAATGGGAAAGAATTCCACCTGAAAAGCTTCAAAAATTGGTCTCCTCAGTTCCCAAACGTTTACTGAGTGTTGTTAAAAGGAAAGGCGATGTAACACAGTGGTAAAAATGCCCCTGTGCCAACTTTTTTGCAATGTGTTGCTGCCATTAAATTCTAAGTTGATGATTATTTGCAAAAGAAAATAAAGTTTCTCAGTTCGAACATTAAATATCTTGTCTTTGCAGTGTATTCAATTGAATATAAGTTGAAAAGGATTTGCAAATCATTATATTCTGTTTTTATTTACGATTTACACAACGTGCCAACTTCACTGGTTTTGGGTTTGTAGAAACAGGATCCCAAAATCAACACATATTGTTCTGTTGGTAAAAATTGTTTTTAAATTACACTGCTCACAACAAGGTCTGCAAATGCTTTGAGCATAGGACTTTTGCCATTTAGTCCAATTATACTAGAGAGAAGGCAGACATCTCTACAGCTGATATCTCAAAAATGTAGAATGCATGGATGCAGTAATAACCTAAATGAATAAACAGGCCCTTTAGTTACAAATACAACTCTTTGCAGTGAGCACTTAACCAGTAACAACTAATCAAATGATGAAGATATGTACCGTTGTGCAATGGTGTCAATATTTTTGAGCTTTAGCATTTTTCTGTGTATATTGTTCTTGCATTTCTGTCGATAAAACAACTGTTTGGCATTGCAGTTATGGTTTAGTCTGTGGAAATGCCACCATGCCATGCACTTGTAGTCCCAACTTTTAAAAATAGTTGGCAATGCCATGATCTTCTACTCAGCAAATTTACGTTTTGGCATTACATCTATGGTTTTATCATTGAAATGCATTCACAGTCCCTTCAGAACAGTAACAGCATGGTGATGTTTTTGTGTCCACTTTTTAAAAATAATTATTCAGGGATGTATTCACAGTCGTGTTTGTAAAATGATTGGTAATATTGGCCTTCAGACACTGGGCATGCCACATTACAAATATCTACACTCTCATTTATGCAGTATTTACACTCAAAATTAGATCCTTATGCTTGAAAGCTCACATTTGTGACTGCTGACACACTCACACATGTCAGTTGGTGAGGTAGACATACATAAAAAGATTAACTCACTTGAGGATGAAGTCTTACATCTGTCTCCACTTTCCTCTGTTGATGTCCAAATGATAATTGGCACGCAACTGATCCCTGACCAGCTGCTCCATTGTAGTTGTCTTGTGTCAAGTTTATACTTTCTGACATCTCACATACTCTTTGTTCCATTTACTGTTGGCTTCTCTTCTCAACATTTCTACCCCGTGTACTACTGGTTTTGCATTATTTAAGCCGTATCTTTAACCCTTCAGAAAACAGAAATATGGACAAATAGTAATCCGAGCTTTGTTTGTTTCATTATACTTGCAAGATGCAGAAATGCTGCAAACAGGATGATGTTCAGAGAAATATTAGCACCACCATGTCAGTACGCTTATTTTAAATTTTCATTTAAAGTACTGCTGTGCCAGACTCCAGACTTCCAAGGCTTCCAGCAAGGCTGTAGACACTTATTCTCTCGAATCATTAATAGAAATTAAGGGAGTATGTCCAGGAAATGAGATGTGTTTATCCAGAGAAAGAGGGGATGAAGAAGAGGAGTTAAAGACATGACCACCCTCCTCCCTCCACGGCTGGATGGTGTTTCGAAGTCTCTCTGTGAGGACTCTATCAGTGCTACCCGGCAATTAAGATCTCACAGATCAAAGCAGACTAAATGAGCTAATCCTCAGAGAACTGCTGCTCTCCCCTCCTCCTTCTATCGCTCCCTTCCCCTCTCCATCTCTCCCTCACCCTGGTTACTTCCCTTTGACTCGTGGCTCTGTGTGCTGCTCTTTGATTCTTGGCAGCGGTGGGTCTCCTAACTGTAAAATGGTGAATAAATGTGCATTAATGGGTAACACTTTCATATCTTTACTGCCAATTTACACAGGCCAGGGAGCGTGTTTTCAAAGGTCTTAAGATGTAATTGGTGATCATGAATCTCCAGCTCCTTCATCTGATGCCTACGTGCAGTGCAGGAAAGTGCTGAGAGACCCCAAATAAACTTAAAAGGACTGAAATAGCAGAGGAAACTACAAATATCAATTATAATCAAAGGTGGCTTGACCATCAGGTACAAGGAGGCCACTGCCCGTGTCGTCATGTTCCAACCTTAAAGGAACACTCCAGCATTTTTGTTGTTTTTATGTCAGGATCCAAAACCTTACCTAATTAAACCAAATTACATGGAGGAGGAACTACATGTTTTGAAAGTTGAGCAGCACAAAGAGAAGCCAAGGCAGTGGAACTACATGGGTCTTAGGGGAGGGATGGACTGTGGTGTATATGTGGACTAGCTTTGGTGCTAAAGTTGGGCCAAATAATGTAATGAGTGTAACAGGGTGTTCTTGTAGCGATAATATGCTTTGACCATCATGTAGCTTATAACTTGGTTTCATTTTACAGACAACTACAGCGCACTTACTCTCAGACTGGATTTCCCTGCAAACATTATAATGTAACTCAAGGAGGGGAACCAAGACGTAACTCCCAGAGTTACAAGGCAAGTACAAATATGGCCGTTCTATTTGTTGCATCTGGTACAAGATAAAATGCCGTGCTAAGTTTTTACCTTGTTTATTGTTTGTGTGACACTGAGCGATGGGATGGCTGTGCTCTTCAGGAACAGTCTCATTGTTTTGATGGTGAGTAGTACTTTAGCCCCAAGGCTAGCCCACACATACACAACAGTCCATGCTGGTTCAGACTCTTCTCTCAACTCCAGGCTGTTCCACTGCCTCCGCTTCTCTTCGCACGCTCAGCTATCAAAACATGCAGTTTCTCCCCCGTGTGTCTGGTACAAATAGGTAAGCTTTCAATCTACATCAGTCCAGAAGAAGTCATCCTTGTCCTCGGTCATGAAGTCAGCCACAATCCTTAGAAGCAATCTTCTACTTGAAAGCAAACGCTTTGGTTTGTTGACAAACTGTAAAGCATTTCAGTGGTTTGTGCATGGGCTTAGTTTGGTAAGTATTTCTTTCAAAAATTGAATACAATGATAATCTCAATCTAAAAGTAGAAAATGTAATACTTGCGGTCAATAAAAATACAGCAAGCACACAGGACCATCTAGAGTTTATCTGATGACTGTAGACAGAGGCAGGCTAAAGCACTACCCGTATAATCCAGGTGTTTAAGCTAAGCAAAGAAAGCTGTTGGCGATCTATGTCCATCTCATTCTCGTTTCTGGACACACAGTCAAAGAATTATGTCTGCCTGCTTGTCATGGACTGGGGAGTGAGGCAAGACACAAAACAACAAAAATGTTGTAATTTTCCTTTAAGATGGAAATTACTGTTGAGCAGCAATACAAAGTACATGTTTTAAGTTTTTTTAAAGCTCAAACATTTATTCTAGATAAAAATGGGGGGCAAGAGTGAAGAAAACAACATTGATCAGAGTTTAATAGTCCCAAAATATCCCTTGGGTTTTACCTGGACAAAAAGGTCAAAGACCAACCAAAACACCCAAGTATCTTACAGAAATGTATAGGTAGGAAGATCCAATAAGGATTAGCCAACATGCAGTTGGCAGCCAAATGAGTTAAATCTGTTAATGAAATAATGAGGAGTGTAGCTACTGTATCTCCAGCCAAGGCTACAACCCTTAACCAGCATGTAAATAAAAGACAAAGAAAACAACAGCAGTGCCAGTATCTAACAGGCCAAGCAGGATTTGACAATATTTTTATCCAGAAAATGGAGATCACATTTGATGTAGGTTATGCTAAGTAATACTCAGGTCTACCCACTTGATCGAAGCAGTTTGGAAATGTGGTTATCTTAGCTAACGGTATGCGAAAATGTAATTCCTCAACCATATTGTTAATGTCCAGCTTTTGATATTGTTATATTCGAGGTTCAGTCCCGTAACTTCTTGTTTGTTCCCATAGAAAGTTTCTAGTTTTTTAATTTCTCTAAATTTTGCAACCCCACTCTAGGCCAGTAGTGAAGGCCTTGCTGACCCTGGAAGCTAACCCCTGCTTTTGACGAGTTGATCAAATGCTATTACGGCTAGCATCAATTTAGATTTTACATCATTCCCCTGTAGAATAATCTTTACTCCCTACAAATATATTGAAGCAATGTATGGTGGAAAACTGTAAGCTAAATTGATGTACAATGACTAAAATAATGTGATTTGTTGCAAAAAATGACATTACATAAATATTTAGCATACATGTTCTTTTAACAAATTTTACATTTTTAAACTTGCTGATGCTTCTCCTAGAGTTGATAAGAAATTTCTGTTGAGTATATGGGTATTTAGATTTTTGATTTTGGTATTTCATGTAGTTTTGTTTGTTCCTTGGACAGAGATGCTTCCATTACTTTACATGGTGTAGTTACTCCCCAGTTAATAATCAACTCATTTCATCATATGAGCATAAATTAAGAAATTACAATGTAACAGGCCCCCCCTGAGCATAGTGAGTTAGAGACCAGCATTGGTGTGAAACGGAGTGACAGCTTTGAGGTCAGTGGCTGTTCAAAAGAGCGTGACTCTGCTAGCTGCTTAGCAGGTCGGCCATTATCAGAGAAAAAGCCGAGCATCTGCCTGTGACTCCCGCGGACAGGTTTAACGAGGTGGCGCCAGTCGTCATGGGGCTCGCTTTGGCAGGACCTGTCCATCTCTCTTCCCCCCCTTTCTCCCCCCTTTCTTCTCCAGTCCCTTCTTCCAGGTCTGCCAAACAGCGGCGTTGGTGTTTGCCGCTGCCTCCCTCCACTGGGGAGCCATTGTTTCATGGCAGGCTTTTGTAATGAAGGCTTCTGTCTTCTTGCCTTTATTTCTCCCCACTGTAACTTGAATCTCTTTGTTTTTGTGTGTCTCTAAAATGCCTCCTTTTCTGTTCCTGTCTGTCCTGCTGTCTGGCAGTCTTTCTGTGTGGCTGAATCATCTCAAACTGCTTCTTTGTATCAGCTCTTTGTTTAGGGATTTGCTGCCACCATGGCCACCTGTGTCACTAGTTTCTACAGTACATGAGGCGACAATCCCTGGTTTAACCAGTGCTATTGTCAACATTCATTTGTTAAAAAGTAAAGCAAATACTCTGTGTTCAAATACAGAAGACTTGTCAACGGGAACAAATCATGAAAAGCCTTACACATAAGTTCAGGTATTTCAAGTATCTACCAACCTACAAAATGTAAACAGGCCAAACCAACTCTTGCTTGTGGTGCACTTGTGTCCGAAAACATGAAATCTGACGCTCTGTTCAGAATCTGTGCCTCTTCTGGAAACACAATGAGACTCTGTAATGATACCCACCCCTCACCTGGAATGGCCATCCATAGATCTCCACTAACAGCCACTGAAGTGCAAAGGTTCACGCATTTTTGAGAAGAGGGGTGGTGTGAGAAGAAGCTAACATGCATTCTGGGAGACCAGAATGCATACCTGACTAGTTTTTTGACATGTAACATCGTTATGCAACCAAAATAAATAAACAACTGAAATTATCAAGATTGTGAAGAAACATAAACCAACAACAACGAGTACACTTTTAAGAATTGCATGACAGATATGGAATTAACAAAATACATAAATTAAGACAAGTATGATCTCTAAAAGGTCTTAACACCTTGAGTCACATGACAGAAACACCAGGAAGTAACGTCATAATGACATCAAATCAAAAGGAAAGGATATGTGTATGTATTTATATATTTATATAGAGATCTGAGTACACTTATAAATAATGTAAGCACTTAATGTTTTTAAATAAGTTGTCAGTTTTCTGGTGCGTATTATACAGGAGCACAAGCAAAATACTTAAAATATTTCGTCTCACCAACATCGCGATTGCAACACATCCAGTGTTGTAACGCGTTACAAAGTAACTTTTTTGTGTATAAAGTAATGCACTACTACTGAAAATTTGGTGACAAGACGTAGTTCCTTTTTTAATGCAGCATGACATTACTTTTCCTACTGTCAGATCTGACACCGATGCTGCCTTCTCAGCTGCCTTCTCAGCTGCTCACATTAGACACAAGCAGTGTTGCCAAGTCTGCTCGTTATAAGTGTCTGAGTCACGACCATGGATCGCAGTCTTTTGGGCTTGTTTCTAAACGTAAAGTTGCTTCTTGGGGCCTTTCTGTCTGTGTGAATTCCCCTAATCATCTTCCAGCTCCTAACATAAAACAAAACACGACTGCGGTAGGCAGTTTATCCACTTCCTCGTTTCCTGGTTATCACACACGTCCCCAAACACAGTCACGCACATGGCGCATGTTCCAGAACCAAAGTTGTAAGGTCTGTTAATTATAAGCGATGGTGTTTTCTTGAATAAACGCCTGGCACTGTGATATTGAAATGCAATGTTGATTAAAATTAACACACTTTATGTAGATTTCTCTTTTTAAAACGTAATATATCACATTAGGAAAGGAAATAGCTGGAGGCTGCTTATTTTAGGCTTGTTTTTATTAACCAGGTTGCTTATTTCAGAAGCAAAATGTGGAAACACTGGGCAGGAGCTCTCATGCCACAGGGTATGTGGCATTTTGTAAAATAAAGAGCACAAAAAAACTGGTATGTTCTCTGTTGTAGAACCTTTGAAAGTCTTCACATTTAGGAACAGATATGGGGTTCTGTCCAAGGTCGAGCAATGTAAAAGTAACAAGTAATGTGAAAAGTTACTTTTCATAGAGGGTAACTAAGTAAAGTTACTTTTTTCAGAAGTAACGAGGAACAAGCAAACACCACTTTTTAAAAGTAACTTCCCCAACACTGAACACATCTGATACAAAAAGCCAAGATTTTCTCTTTCCCTGTGAAAACACATGCAAACACACAGCGCTGCCATTTTTCCATCATGCCGTCGAAGACATTGCCATGTTGACGGCTGCTCTCTGATTGGTCAGTACACTATGACTGAGCAAGTTTGGGAAATTGAGTAAAAGCGCATACATGAAGCAGAGGATGCTTCTGCATTTGGTTGAGAGAAAAATGTATACAGTATTTGTTGTGAAATTACTGAAATATCATTGATTAAAACTTGAATAAAGACATTTTTTGAGTTTTTGTTGAATGTAACGGTACTGTGTTTGTCTTTCACTGACAAATGTTCCTGGCAAACTCACAGCATTTGTCAGTTTGGTCTTTAAAAGTTCAACTTATTGCCTCATTTTTCTGTATCCATGTTCTCTTCAGTCAAAATTTTGTGGAAGTGTGACAAAAAGCAGTCCTTTTTATGTAACAAATAATGAAAGAGAGTCATGTTAAAATAAAAGAGACATGCTTTTTTGGATCTCTTTGATACAATCCATGTTCCTGTTGCTTTGGAACCATAGATAATGTTTTACTTAATACTGCAGGTGAGTTATTTTTATTTATCCTACTCCATGGTGCCTGAGAGAGACCCAGGGACCAGGACAGCCCCCACATTCTACCCAGTGTGCGACAAAATTGAGGATAAACTGTTTTCTTCCAAGCACCAGGAAGTCTCGGATAGACTATGAATGGTATCTTTTATTTATGGGTAGCATCGCTGTGATAAATAATTTCTTCAACAGGGTGTCGAGGGCTTGCAGTGCCAATCCCCGCTGGAGCTGATTTGCAATTTAGGTGTGGCACAGAAGGCCAGAAGTGCTGGATTTGGCATTGAGGAAAAAGTAGACAAGAGCTGAGATGGTGTGTGACACTGAATAGGATTACCATCTGTAGCTGAGGAGCCTTAGATTGTATTAAAATGAGAAGACATCAGATTGGTTTGTGGACGTGACATGAAAGCAGATTTACTTTTTTATTGATTCCTCAGAGAACAGGAATCTAAAAGGTTATTTTTATTGCATTAAAAGCCTTTAAGTCTACATTTTTTTTGCCCTAGTTCAGGTTTTCGACACAAACATCAATTCCAACCCACACATTTTATCTTTGGTTTCCAACAGTAGTATTCTTCTAATAATTCTGCTACTAATGGACAAGTGTGGAGTGGAAATATTGCTTCCTGTTTAGTCAATCCCAAGAACTTGTTGTGAACGGTAGGGAGAAAGGTATTTTCATTATGTTCCAGCGGAGGCAGCTTAACTTCCTCTTTGTTCAGTCTATTGATTCCAGTGTACTCTGGCTCTGTGCACCGAGCAGTGAACCACCCACCAGCTGTCCTCATGGTGTCAGGGATGTGAATAGGAGTTTGATAAGGCCACAGATGGCATGCTGCTCCCTCCCCTCTGTAAGTGCCATTACTGATGTGTCGCCACATAAACGCAGTCGATAGTGTATCTACCGCTGAAGCTGAGAAATTGATTGGGATGGAGGGGGTGAGGTCCTATGGATGTTGGTGAGCCTGTTTGCCGGGATGCATTTATGTACAGAATGTGTGGTACACATGGACGAACATGGGAGGCATGTTAACATGGGCATGATTTTATTTTTTTTCCCTGATGTTTAGCTTCCTCTTTCTTGCAGAGGTAGACATGAATCATCCATACAGGTTAATTCAGCTTGCTATACAGCTGAGAGCGGGGGGGTGGACTAAAACCGGGTGCCGCCACCACGGTGCTTTAGTCTTAAGTGTTAGCTGGGCTGCTAAATTTACTCGTGTTGCTATAGCAATCAAACAGCCTGACTCCTTTAGCTTTATACTATGCGCACACTCCAAGTGTTTGGTGATGTTGCTAGTATTTCCCCCCTTGGACGCAACTTCTTCCTGACAAAGATTACATCGGGCAGAGTTTTCATTAACTTTGCTAAAGTGAGCCCAAACCTTCGAGCGCTTAGCCCTCACCGACATGCTTGAGCTGCGTCATCACCTGTCGACAGCGATAGTGTCATAACTACGTGACAGTTGAAGAGATGTTCAAGTACCGATAACAGTACTGTTTTTCCAGATTCTTAATGGTATTCGGGTACCGACCCATTTAGGGACCGGTACATTAAAGTACCGGTCCGCGGTATACATCCCTATTGCTAACTCAGCTTCACCACAACCAAAGATAAAGTGGTGGTTATTTTGGCTTCTGTTGCTTTTATACGATATTGAGCCACTCTGGCTTTTCTCATTGACCTCTTGCAACATACAGACATTAAAGACAAAAAAGATCTGCATGCTGTATGGCACAGAGATCTTTTAATCTTGATAACTCAGTTTTTACAATTGTGGAAGGCAGTAATTGTAATTGTGACTAAACTGGATTTATAGCACATCTGCTACATTGCAATTCTTAAGATCTGCCTCTTTGACTTTTGGTCAACAAAAAGTTAAATACTTGTGGTAAACTTCTCCATAACTCAAGTTTTTAAGTATGAAGGAATCATTTATGCACAGAGGCAGAATTGATAGCCTGCATGGTGTTGAAAGTCTGAAGATCTACCCCAATCCTGCCTCTTTGTCTTTTGCCCGATAAAAAGTTAATTTGAGACAGCGTTTACAACACGGCAGCTGCTGCAGACTGGACTCAAAAATCTCTTTGACGAACATCCTTTAGTCTCAGCCTTCATCAAATCATCTTCACAGTTGATGTCCTGAAGAATAACCATGATTGGAAACAAGATCTATTTAATCAAAACAGTACCCAACTCTATTAACAGGCTTTAAAACATACATGTAAACGTATTGTGTTTTGTGCTGCAGTTTTTTTTTTGTTAGATTAAGGCTGCAGTGTAAAATCAAATCCGTCAGAATCAGTTGAAAAAGCCTCGGAGCAGGTTAAAGTAAAAGAAAAAACAAAACAAAAAAGAATCAATCCAACATTTGAAGATGAGTTCTGAAGTGCAGTCACTCTCCAGCTGTCTCACTCACACGCTGTGCAGTAATTAGTTTAAATTTGGTGCTCACAATTATTTTTCAAGTCTATACCTGCAACTTTTTTTCAAAACATGGATGTCTCTCACAGGGGAACTTTCCGAACAACCAAACAAGCTGACAAGCAAATAAATAAATAAAGCAACTTCCATTGTCAGGCAGCAGGCGGCTTTCGCTCGACGAGAACAGTGCTGCCTCACTCAAAGGAAGAGAAGGTCTTTGTGGAAACTGAAACTCTCCATATGCAGCCGCACTCCGAGTTTCATTTCTTTTGTTAGAGCGAGGGTTGAGCAGGCTGTAGGAGCTTGCTCAGTGTCAGGTCAAGGACAACACATTGTTACAAACACAGCGAGACTTGGGAGGGATATAAGGACCTGCAGCCTCCATCTTACACTGGGGGCTTTAAAGTACAGTATAGGTTTTCCACAAGCCCTGTTATTATGAGAGAGAAAAAAAGAGAAATATTCTCTATAACTCTTGATTGATTAATCCGTAAAAACATCTTGGTTAAGAAACATGAACTATAGGTTGTGTTTAAGCTGCATTTATATAAGTTAAATGACAGGGAATAAGGGTCTGGATCAATGGACACTTTTGCACATATCTTCATTTTTGATGGAGAACCCATTCAGTGTTTAGTGCCCTGTAATGTTCTAAACTGCCACCAGTGTAAGATTATTTTTTGTCATTGTGCCCTTAGCACTCCAAGTGGATAAAAGGCTGCATTCCAGTTGTACTGGAAATTCGGGATTTCTTTGACATTTCAACTGAAACGCCCCTGGAGGTTGGAATTTCCTACTGTACACTCAGGGGATTCTCCCCACCCCTGAGTTGACAATCAATGATGGCTGTCCCCTGTGTAAACACCTAGTAACCTCCTGTAATATTCTGTTTATCCACACTTCTGACTAGTGTTTATGGCATTACATTAGCTGTATACACAGTATTGTTCAACTTGTATTTATGGAAATGCTGTCATAGTGTTATTTACATTCTTCATGTGGTATTTGTGAACTAAAACACAGGGCATGCTAACAGCGGCTAACACAACGGCTTACAATAGCCTGATAGATCGACAAGTTTTCCCGGACTTTGGGACACTGATAACCAGGAGATTATGTCATTCCCTCTTCCCTCTTCCCAGTTCAGAGGTTAATGAAACACATCAATAGATCCACATCAGTCTTTTGGGCTGCTCTGAATTGTTTGTGTGGCATACTGCTGTGGACCTGCATAGCTTCAACAACTACAATTGTTGATATTTGCTGATATGACCTTTTTTAGTCCTATCAGTACAGTTTCTTATGTTAACCAGAAAGTGATCAATCAATTGCAACACCAGGTAGCTTCTGCAAATATACAAAACTTAAAGTAGCCATGATTAACATCAAAAGCCCAGTTTACACTAAGTGGTTTGGTTTGGTTTGGTTCAGTTCAGTTCGGTCTGGTTTGGAGTGGTTAACCCTGCTCTTGTTTGTATTTACACAACCAGCTGTACCTTGACTTGAGGGTGTAGATGTCCGGGTTATACCAGGTTTGTAAACGCTAGACCAGTTGCACAAATCAGTGCAGCAGTCTGCGGTGAAGTGCAATTGTAAACAAAGGACATCCAGCACTCCAGTATTCTGTGGAGCATCACGTGGACAGACTTTAAAGCAGCAGCAGATAAATCAATCTAAATTCACAGCTTTCTATTCACACTAGATCATGGCAA
The DNA here is from genome assembly GCA_036419115.1 of Scarus forsteni. Taxonomy (NCBI): domain Eukaryota; kingdom Metazoa; phylum Chordata; class Actinopteri; order Labriformes; family Labridae; genus Scarus; species Scarus forsteni. The sequence goes on along the minus strand of JAZDUH010000157.1, from coordinate 15,527,978 downwards.
GGTGTGCGTTTTCATTTTCGCTGCTGTGGCATGGGAATTGATTTTTGTCAAAGCCTAAATAGTTGAGCTTCAGTCTGCATGAAGTTCTGGTCTTATATATGCGCTCCACTGTATCACACAAGAAGTCTCCCTGAAGTCATCCAAAGGCACATTCTCATAGCACAGGAGCATTAGATTTTATCTTGAAATGTCTGTTTGCAGAAAAATCACTGCATTGAGAATGACATGGGTGCTTGGCTTGCTACCTTTTCTTGTTGGCAAACATACCCTGAAATATTTTTATATTCCTCTTAATGATATGCAGTGTAATTCACATGCACTCTTGTTAGCTTTGCCTGTAATGCCTACGTCACACATTCCTGTTTCTCATAGCGATAGTGCACAACTGTACACGATTGAGGAGGCTGGTGTGATCGCTATGATACAGGATGAAATGACTGTCTCACCCCTGGACACACCCCGTAAATACACTGTCCGTAGCGCTTCTACAGCGCTTCAGGGGGCGTTCGTCCCACTCCACCTAGATTAATACAGCGATATGACGAGGACTCCTTTAATTTTCATCCCACTGACACGACGTCGGCCTGACTCGAGCTCAGTTTGCGTCATGTAAGCCCCAACTGAGCCCCGACTGAGCCCCGTCGCTTGCGTCGTCTTGAACGGGACACAGTCGGGGCACAAACGGATACATCCTTGTCAGTCGTCCTCAGAAAGCTTTCAGGATTGAGCCACTATCAGCCCGACTGAGCTCTGTATATACCACGCTAATACCGTTCACCTTAAGACTGCATTAGGCTTCCACCTGCTGCAGTTGTTGAGGTCAAGTGAGCTCTGGCCAATCGGGTTTGCGCTGGGAGTGCCCTCTGCTGGATCCACTGGTTCAGTGCTCCAGGCAGTCAGTTTATTTTATATCTGAATGTTTATTTACACGTCAAAAACAGATTTCTATCCCAATGCTCAAACAGATATTTGAATATCAAGTACAATGAGGCAGCATTATCTTGTTCTGGGTTCCAGTCTGAGCATGCCCAAGATGTGGAAACGCAAATATTACTCTGTCAATTATGAAATAAAGAGTTATTGCATTTTCTGTCACAACATGCTCCGTTAACCAGGAGGTATTTGAACAGCCATTCATCCTTAAACTTCCAAAGTGTTACATTTAGTGTAAGTTATATCTTAACTGTAATCACTGATTGTCCTTTTTTCAGAAATAAACCATGTTTGATTCTGAAAATATAATGATTTTCAGAATTACAGACATGTGTACAAAAAGATGGATATTTACTGGCAAAATGTTCTTCTTTCTTTCACTGAGTAACTCCAATCTGTTGTGGGACCCATTTACAAGGTTGTATTGATGAGCTGAAAATTGATATTGGCTTTTTTTTGTAAGTTGAGTGCTGCAGTCGTGCTGCTGATTCTCTTCTTTCCTCGATACTGAATACCCCTGGTCTTCTGTTATGTAACTGTGTGTTGGTGCCACCAGTGCTGACAGTGGCAGAACACAAGGACTGCTTGTGTCTAAAAATGTCCTCCTAATACCCCCTCCTGAGTCTTAAAAGTGAAGCAGGAAGGACAAGGCGCTGCTGTGACATGGACTAGTGGGGAACATAACAAGTGAACAAAAAAGCTAAGGTCTCTTCTTTGTGCTGTGGATGCTGAGCCCTGAAGAGAAAACATTCTGTGGCCGCTCCAACTGTAGAAAATTTTGCTGGCTGCTGTTTGTACAAAGGTCTCAATTAGGAAATTGAACTTTTTACAGAAGAGAGGTAAAATTATGAATATTCCCTAACACAGAGCACTTTTTGCTCTTTTAATCTACTCAAGATGCAGTTTTTAACATTCATATTCCAATTCTCCAACTCTTAAAAAGCCACGATGAGGAATTATGATGCTCATTTTCTCTCCGTGGCAATGATAGCCAGGGTTGGCAAAGTGCAGCTCCAGCTCTTCAGGCAGAATAAAAGTCTCCCTTCAGTTGTTCAACAGCCTTTTTTTTCATAATCTGCATTCAGGTGCAAGAGACTTGGATTTAACCTTAAAACTTTTTGTGCTAATAGCTAAATGCAGCCTGGAGCCAGGAGCTTGTGTCATAAAACACCAGTTTTATTGCACTAACATGTCATAAAGGTAATTGTCTTTCACACACACACACAGCCCAGGCCTTAAACACTGCTCCAGAGCTTTTTTTTCTTCAAACTGTCACCACAAATGGTCTCAGGTGTGCCATTTCGCATTCTGCAGAGCCAGTTTGCAGGGAAGAACCTTGAACAAAAGTGTTAAATCACCGACAGAGATACAGTTGTAATTCTGGGAGGATGTCATGGCGCTGCTGTAGTTTTGGCAAGAGCGTTTTCTTTTTTCAGGTTTAGTCACATTTGCAAGCTTGAAAGAAAAGTGACCTTTTTCGAAGCTCAGCTCTGTTGGTTTTTCTTTTTCTGTCAGACGCCGCACAAGCATATGTTACAGCGCTAAGACAGCCTGGTTAAGTTTCAGGTATTTCTATGAGAACACTTGTGGATGTTGTGATGATGACTGTCGGTAAATCCAGCTAGTGTTAGATAAGAGACAAGAGGAAAGCTGATGTTAGCTGACCTATAATGGTATTGACTTGTATTTGTTTTACGACACCTATAATACGTTCTTAACTGTAGATTTGTGCCAAAAAATAAGTGCTAGTCTGTACAATTTTGGGACAAATATTATCCATCTTTCTTCAGTTTATGACCTTCAGTGAGCGGGGCTATGTTTTTGCAGACATTTTTGTTTGTTTATTTCGTAACTGGATAACTGAAAAAGTTATCAAAGGAATTTGATTCCTTTTTCTGGATTTGTAAGTAATGGGCCAAGGACCAACTGATAGGATTTTGGTGGTGATTTGAATAAGGATGCCTTTACCAGGGGATAAAGGGGAGAGCTTTCTTGGACCAAGCCGCGGTGCCCATGGAGGTCAGCAATGAAATGCTGAAATCAAAAAGTCTTCAACAGATTTGGGTAGCACTTTTAGGGAACATGGTCATGACAAATGTGACAAGTTATTAAATTTTGATGGTGATCGTAATCCACCATCAAATTTTTTTTGATGTCAACAACTCCTTTTTTCAAGGAGTCGTTGACATTGTGAGTTAGGGCATTTTCCCACATTTTTGACAATAACTCACCTGACGATGTTGGAAATGTCTTAGTGGAGGTTTGTGTAGGGCTTGGAAATTAATCGAAGAATAATCGAAAACGACATTTAGACCCTATAATTGAAGTAATCTTACTCATGATGATTAGTTTGATTATTATCCCTGCGTAAGTCAAGTGACTGCTTCCCCTCCTCATTGTCTATGTTCAATTTCTACATTGTTTGGGCTCATTTTGGATTTTGTGCAGAGGACATCAAGCAGAAAGAAATTAAGTGTAAATACTGCAGGAAGACCGTGTCAATGACCATTGGTATCACCACTAATTTGTTCCAGCAGAGCATAAAATGATCGTTCATTAATCGTAATCGAGGTAAGACCTTCAATTAATTGTGGTATTGAGATTAGGTAATATCGCCCAGCCCTAGGTTTGTGCCATCGGGGCACTTCTAGCCCGTATTTCTATGTGACTTCCCTTTTTCATTCTATGCGTGTTAGTCAATTTCATTTAAGACTGCAGCAAAATCAGAGCTGCTCGAGTAACCTGCATGTTGACTGTAACTGTCACTTGGAAGTCGCTGTATTGGACAGTAATTTGACAAAATATGTTTAATTTTAAGGAATAATTTAAGTTGCTGCCTTTATTTCCATACAACTTCCATATCTATTAAATTGTATCACACAGCATAATGTGACAAGGCATTTCACATATCCCATTTTATTTTCCAAAATGTGGTTTTCCAGGTGAAAGTCTGTCAAAGAAGGTATTTTCTTCTTTTCATCCGCACTGTCATTTAATGAGAGGCACTTACAGTCGACTCTAACACAATTAGGTATTTCATGACAACCTTGGGAGGAAAATTAATCTCTCCAATGAAATTGGTCTCAGTGCTCAATATGTCACCCAGTGGGATGCGACTTCATTTCTATTCATTGACCCTCCATGAATTAAAGCTCATTTCCAGAACGTGTCGCCTCGCAAAGGCTCCCACAGCAGGATGCAGGCTTTCAGCTGCTCCAGCTCGGTAAACCTTCCCCTCTTCCCATTTGATTCGAGGCTTAGATCTGATTAAAGATTTGAGCTGGACAACCTCTGCAAGAGCCATGCAATCTCCTTTTTTTTAACCGAGTCTTCTTGTTAAATTTACATAAAGCTGATGGGATTTTGGCTCAAGATTCTTCTGATTTTCTCATATTTCATGGGCACAAGGATGGGTTATAGCATAATTAGAAACACACCTGCTGTATCCAAAACTGCTTACTACAGTGGCAGTACAGACTGACTGAGCATGGTGTATGGTGTATGCCAAAGCAAAAAATGTGAGCATCTATTAATTGTAGGGCTGTTGCTAACTTGACCAGCATTCAGGCTGTCCTACACACTGTGGTTAATATAGACTCCAGTATGCAGTACATGCAGCAACTGAGCCACAGTTATTGTTACTTTATGTACAGTATATCAATGTTCTGCTATTTTTCCCATTATAAGTAGTAGGGGTGGGGGGAGAATCGCCACATGATCTTCATGATATTTGGTTTGGCAATATGATATTGATTCGTGGCTGACGTGTCGATATTTTTAATGTTGATTTCCATTATTTAATAAAGCTTTTCGTTTGATAGAAATATATCAGTTAGTCATTAAGTTCACATGATGGTGCTGTTTAGCTGAGTCGGATGGGTGATGTGCATTGCACCAGAGAGTTAAAGTGCATTCACACTGAATGCTGTTGACGACCAAGATCGCGTTGGAAACACAAGTCCAGTCGCCTGTACAAATAGCGCTCTCTGTGGTCCCATCTAGGCAGAACAAATGTCCTCACCAACTAATGTTTCCCACTCAGACATAGATTGTCACTCGGTGAACTGGAATGAAAACAGGACTGTCACAAACAACTATTTTGATAGTCTACTAGTCAGTGACTATTTTTTAGGATTAGTCGACCAGTCACATCATGCATGACCTGCAGTGTCCCGCACCAGCATGCAGCTGGTGGCCCAAATTGCTTATAATCAGCAGGCTTGGCAACTATGGTGCCTGTGTAGTTGTGCTTGCCTACATGCGAGAGTGTGTTTGGGGGTGTGCCGGGTTGATTCCTGCGGGCGAGATAACCTGGAAATGGGGGTGAAGAAAGGACAAACTACTAACCACACTCATGTCTTGCTTTTTAGTGGGCAGCTGGGTGATAACCATGTGGGATTCACACAAGAGCAAGCCCAAAGTCACTTTTAAGAAGCGGACTTGGCAACACAATAACTGTTGTCTTAGTCTGCGCTCAACCTGCTCCCTCACGCCTCCTGCTTCCTATGAAGCTATAGTAATAACCTTTGTTCTCGTAGATACACAGTAGTAAAACCCTGAAATTGGGCACAATTTTGGTGACAGCTTTAAACAGGTGCAGGTCATCCAAAACAGGGACTGTCCCCGGAAATCAGGGGCGTCTGGTCACCATACTGTTGACACTATTGTTAGCAGCTAACTAGCCAATTAGCTTATCGAGACAACTGTCCCTCTAAGTTAGAAATTGAATCAGCCACAATGTGCTTCCTTTTCAGATGATTATGCATCGCCGTCATACTGCCATGGAAGGCAAGTTCTGCCTCGCAGATTTTGCATTGCATTCTTCTCTTCTGTTTTGGTAAAATGTTCCCAAACTTTCGAGCTCCGTTGCTGGTTAGCCATGATACTGTTTGGGCACAACTCTTCCAGTAACATCACAGCTGACCCCAATTACCACTACTGTGCATGTTTTAAGGACAGAAAGGCAGACACGACAGCAGAGGTACAGCAGCAGCTTTGAGAGAAACAACACTTAAGAAAAAAACGACGCGTCAACTATTCGACTAATCTCAGCAGCCCTAATCTGTAATGAGTGTCATCACACACTCACACAACACTGATTGGCTATTGTGGTGCGATATCACCTGAAAGGTTGAATTCTTCAACTTTAGTGACGTGACCTGGTCTGCGTCCAAAACGACCCCAAAGTTCCCATCTGCAGCAGTTGTGAGCTGCCCCCATGTCTCCAAAAATGCGACCTAGTTGCCCAGATCTTGTCTGTCGCATTGTGTGAGATCTGGTTGCATGTGGTCACGGCTGATCGTGGCTGTACATTGACCCTGCATGAACAGACATTGTCGATGTCACCCAAGTCGCGTTCAGCGTGAATGCACCTTTAGCAAAGAAACATGGCAACATACAAGAGAGACGAAAGGAATTTACCATTAGCATTAAATCCATTGTCCTGACTTTTATAGGTCTTTGAAAGAGACATAAAAGGTTTAGGTGAAATAAGGTTTGTAAGGAGTGATGCATGAGCATAAAATAAAGTGGACAGGGCTTACCTCACAAAGCTCCACTCAGGGGCAGCAAACTGAAGCTAATGCTAAGCTACCTGCTAATAAACCAGAGCTCAGTTGACATGTCTAACTGTCAAATCTGGCTCCCAGTTCTGAGTAAATAATAGCTCAATCTAATACAAAATTTTATGTGCAAAGACTTAAGGCCTCACCCTGCTGTGGAGGACTTATGCTACATCTTCTTCAAGCATCACTTCACTAATGAAACTCCTCAGAGCAGTGAAGCTATAGGTTGAAGAGAGGCTGTGCCCAGCAGAGGGGCTGCATTCACTAGAGACATGTAAACATCAGTCTGGGAGTTTTACTGTTTTTAATAAAACTAAAGTAACATGATGAATATACTGAGATATGTTTCCTGTTATATTTTATAAAATTATGTGTTTTAATGTACATACAGACAATGAAATGTTAACAATTGCAATATTGTGTGAAGTATTAAGTATTGAACCACTTAGCACACTGTATTGTTCAGAATTCCTGTAAAATTAAATTGGGGCAATTTTCACTCCTAATAAGTAGAGTATGGAATACCATTTTTCTGAAATAATAGTAATGCTGCATCTTGTAACGGTTCATTAGAGGTCCTTATAATGAACAGTAATGAGAGTTATGCACTGATGAGACCCAAAGCATGCTTATAGGAGAGCCTATACGCATTAGCACATTTGTTATGGTTGATCTAATTGAAATGAATAATCTATCAATTATATTAAACTTCATACAGACTTCAAATTGTTTTCCTCACTTATTTGTACTGTATTGAGTCTGTGTGATTGTTGAAACTGTGTTTTGCTGCTGTTCTTGGTCAGGTCTCCCTTGAAAAGAGATCTGCTAAGCTCAATGGGACTATCCTGGTTAAATAAAGGTTAAATGAAACTTATTTTTGGCAGGATAATAGTTCTTTAATAAGTTGTTATGAAGTCAAAGTAACATAAACAGAATCTTTAGTAATGCTCCTGACTGGCATATACCTGTAAACTGTGAACAAGCTTCCTATAAGAGCCAATAAAGGTCTAATAATAAAATAAATATTCTCATTTTACTATAAATGTTGATAATGTTACAAACTGATAAATGTCTAATAACCTCAACCAAGGAGATGTGTTTGTACCTGTGTTTGATTGTTTGTCAACAGGATAATCCAAAAGTAATAAACATATTTCAAAAGAATTCCAGGGAGTGATGGTAACTGATCTATTTGAGAATGTTTTATGAATGCTAGAAAAATACTAGAAACTGCATTATGAAGCAGCAGAGAAAATCACCCAACAGGCTGCTGTTTCATGAAAAACAATAGTTTTACTGGCAACACTTTCTCAGTGATGCGTCCCCGTGTGATCGTGTCCATACTCTGTCTCACGAGTGCATTTTAACTGTCACTTACTGAACAAGGGCCTAAGTTGTACAGCAGAAAACAGGATCTAAAGAAACTGGTTTCTTATGGACCCTCTTATGACCAGTTCCAGGAGTAATGACAGGGCACTGGCTGAGGGCAAAACAAAGCAGAACTGGAGGCAAACACACATCAGCACCACAGACAAGAAGGTAGCAGAAGAGGATGAAAACATTTTGATGTTTTTGGGTGCCAGAAGAAATAATTATGATCCAACATGTACATTTTGCCAGTCTACTCTTGTTCACTATAGTTTACTTTTATAATGGTATGGGTATATTTCAGCATTTTTGAAGAAATAGTACATATGCTAATCAAGAATAACATCATAACCACTAACAGGTGACATCAGTAACACTGATCTCCTCGTCATGTATCTGTCAGTGGTGGAGGATATTAGGCAGCAAGTGGACATTTGTCCTCAAAGTTGATTTTAGAAGCAGGGCCTAATCGTGATAGCTATGGGACTGGATCACAGCATCTCCAAAACTGCAGCTCTTGTGGGTGTTCTTGGTCTGCAGCGGTCAGTCCATTGAAGCTCATGGGGAACAAAGGCTGGCCCAAGTGGTCAACAGACAAGTTCCTGCTACTCAGATTACTGAAAACGTTAATGCTGGTTCTAATAAAAGGTGTCAGAACACACAGTGCATCACAATTTGTTACGTCGAAGCAAAAGGGATACAGACACAATGCTGGGCAGGTGGTCATAATGTAATGGCTGGTTGGAAATTAGATTATTTGTACACAGGTTCCAAGTGCTACTGCTCCATAAGTCCCTCATTTACATCCTGATGACAGTGCTCAATTTATTGACCCCAATCTGATACTTTTACAGACACCAATACAGTATCGGGACGTCCCTTGTAAATAAAGCAGTCACTTATCATATGAATAGCCTGTTGCAGAACAATTCTTTGGAGAGAAGTAACAAGTACCTTAACTGCAAAGTCATACTTTTCTTTGATACCAACTAATAAATTAGGTAATTTCAACACTTTAATAAGCAAAGTGTTTAATTTTTTGGGTTACTTTCTCAACACTGTGTACTAGGGGTGTGCGATATGACAATATTAAATCGTTAAGGATTATAATGTGGGGGTGATCTCATAAAGCAGAAAGATCGTCAGATTGTCTGTGTGGGCGCAGAGACTTTGACGCGCACCCGACTAGCCAATCGTAGCACATAACGCACAGTGCATGGTAGGATCTCCTGTTTGGTTATGTAGCATGAAGCCATGACGGAAAGAGAAAAGGAGATAAAAGCTTGAAGATGTCTGAACAAAAATCTGTTCTAAAGCAGCTGTATTATTCACTCAGATTAGAGACATTGCAGTTAGATAACATTTGTTTTAAATTGTTGCACTTTAAGAGATAATGTTGATATTGTTGTTCATTACCTTTTATGTTTACATTTATTGCACATTTTTATAAAAACTGCACTATTTAAACTAATACCTGTTCATAAAGTTTCTTTGGCTTTAATTTACTTTTTTTTTCTTTTAGTGTTTTACATGTTTGATATGTTAAACATAGGGAAAAATGGTCAAACATGCAAATTAGTCTAGAAAAATCAAAGTAAAAAAGAATCGTGATAAAATCGTGATCGTGATTTTATTTTTAAAAAATCGTGATATGATTTTTTGCCATATCGCCCACCCCTACTGTGTACTAAATTTGACATTGCAGTGGAAAGTTTAAGAATCAGCCACCCTTTATAGTTGCAGGGCTGGGAAATGCATAATTTGTGTGAATGGTCATAGACTGGCGATGACGGCTTTTTAAAATAATCAATATAGCAACATTCAGCTGTTGCCATTGGCATGTACCTCGCAACAAGCAACATCTTTACACATCTGGTCTCATATGTCAACAACAACACAAAGACATGTTTCTTTTTCCCTTTGGTGGAAGTGTATTGTGTACGTGTGTATGTAAACATAGTTTTTTTGAAAGCAGCTCTCCAGCGAAGAGAACCATGTGCCACACAAGCAAAGGAAATAATACAACCAACTCCTTTACGCACTCATAGAAGTCCACATCTAGGACACATCTGCAGCAATAGAAAACAAGTAATACATCCTTTTAGTTTTGCGTAGTCATGAAAATATCTGTTTTATACAAAAATTAAATACAGTTACAGTATGTTACAACTTTTTTTATATCCCATACAGGTGAGCTCAAGCATGACTACAAAGCCTCTGGGGAAGTAAACAAAAAAAAATGAAATAAAATAAAAGTTCGGTACTGGTCGAAAGAGGGGGCTTGATAATATTACATGTGCAGCATTTGGCAAAAAACAACGGACACCCTTCAGCAAAGTAAAATCACCAGAGTCACCAAAGCACAGTGAGGAAAGAGTGGGGGAGAGAGGAAAGGGAGGGAGGGAAGAAGGAAGGAAGGAGGGAGGCAGTGAGGCGAGATGTTCTAAGATGTCCTCATCCACGTCATTATTATTATTATTTTTTAATTACTTCAGATGATACTTAGAAATCATGTGTCTAGTTTTGTACAGTTTGCACTCAGAAGTTGGTTAGCTCTACCCCGAGTCTCCAGTCTGCCTTTTTTTTTTTATGAAGCATCAGCCTATGACATAACCACAAAGCAGCTCTTCTCCCGTGTCCTCTGTGAGATTATACGACTGCAGCGACTTCATCAATACTTTCATAAGTCCATCTCGACAGATCCTGCTGCACCGCTTTTCACCTACGCCTTCAGCCTTGGATATACAAAAGAGTTGTTTATATTGTATGCCGAGCAAATTGTCCACATGTCCTTTCTCCTTCATGTCCTTCAGGTTGAGAGTTCAGGCTCAACATATGTGGTCTCAGGGTTTTGGTTGAGGTTGGGAGGCCTTGTTTTGGTCTCTCAGCAAAGGAGTACAATCAATAGCAGGAGGGCAAAAGCAATGGAGGGGTGATGGCAGGCGGCCCGTCCAGACAATTGGTCATCGCACTCCCCGGGGCCCTGACAACGGGCTCTCTCGCACAGGACACCCGTGAAGCCCGGGGGACAGTGGCAGCGCTGATGGTGGTGGCACGTGCCGCCGTTTTGACAGCGCAGCATGGCATTGTCACACACGCGAGCTGTGAAGACAAAAGTAGGAAGATTGGGGGGGGGGGGCAGGGGAGACAGGGCAGGAAAGGGGTGATTAATAGATCACTCAGCGATAGAGCGGCGAACATCAACAGGCAGGTTCACGGGGCACAAGCTGCCTCTTCGTGTCCTGTCTGTAATGCTCTGTGTCCTCAGAGCACAGCTGACACATTCGGGAGGGTGAAACCAAGGACTTTTTGAGTAAAGTGGGCAGACAAGAAGAGGACAGACAGAAAACCAGGACAATGGGACACTTTTTAACAGCAACACACGATCAGGCACCAGTAAGGCTTTATTAATACTTGATCCATCGTCTACAAATGACTAAAAATGCTTTATCAGTGCATTAGTATAAAACTGCTTAATCACTCATCATCAGTAAAATATATGTTGTTCATTTTTAAAATTTTACAAGACTTTTTTGATTTACATTACATTCATAAACACAGATCTAGAAGCTATCAGTAAAGCATTATCACAGTCCTATAGGTACAAGCTAATGTATTTTCTATTCAACAATTTTTTTACAAATCATTAAAAACAACACCAACTACAACAAGTAAGTATCAGTATAGAATTGGCTGAATTTTCTGTATGCATGTATTTGAGAGATGTGTATAAAGTGTCAATTGCTGTGTTGTTCAAGTGAAATGCACTGAACATGATAAATTGACACATTAGCAAATCGTCAAAGGACTCGTCCTATATAAAACCTATATTTTGTACAGCATAACGGATTTCTAAAATGGCATGTAAAACTTGACATTAAAGGATAAGTTCGGTTTCTACAGCTTTCACATTGTTTCCAGAATGAAGTAGAACAATATACTCACCCAGAAGGCTTTCCTGATCCAAACAGTGCTTCGGAAGATATTTAGATCCAAAATCGAGCGGCGGACATCCATATAATGGTAACACACGGGGCATGAATAGCGCCGCTCCTAAAACTGCATTAATCGTCCAAAAACTCATTAGTTTCACCAATATTTCATCATGGTCCGCTCGCGCTACTCCTCCAAGACAGTCCGGGGTCGCTCCACCCATGTTTTCGTGACTGTGCTGACCTCTGAACTGGAGACTTTCTTTACGGCTGCCGCGCATGCGCAGTACGGCTCATTATTTCAGGGGCGACTGCCGGCTACTCAACAACTTTCTTCTTCCAGTTTTGTGCAAAATGGACGAATATCTATCGGATGAAGATGTTGTGGACGAGAACTTTGAATGTGATGGGCGTCCTTACAGTTTCGAGCCAGAGTTTACAGATGAGGAGCTCATCGAAAGGAGGATGCGGAGGCAAGGAGAAGAATAGCCCTCCAGAGAGTACTGCGCATGCGTGGCAGCCGTAAAGAAAGTCTCCAGTTCAGAGGTCAGCACTGTCACGAAAACATGGGTGGAGCGACCCCGGACTGTCTTGGAGCAGAGCCCGTGCGGACCATGATGAAATATTGGTGAAACTAATGAGTTTTAGGACGATTAATGCAGTTTTAGTAGCGGTGCTATACATGCCCCATGTGCTACCATTATACGGATGTCCGTCGCTCGATTTTGGATCTAAATATCTCCCGAAGCACTCTTTGGATCAGGAAAGCCTTCTGGGTGAGTACATTGTTCTACTTCATTCTATAAACAATGTGAAAGCTGTAGAAACCGAACTTATCCTTTAACTACAACTATAATGCATTAGTTAGAAGAAGCCTTTGGCTCTGAACTGGTGGGTCAGGACCCAAAAGTGGGTCATGGAGCCTTTTTAGTATAGTGAATATTATATTTGCCTTTGAACAAAAATGGGGCAATTGTCTACGTAGTATTAGGCTGGTAGAAGGGAGCCCTAACTGGACGCATATCCATACATTTTATATTACTCTAAGGAGCAATTGTTATTTTTAATTCATCTTCTTGACAAAAAAATCTTTTTTTTTTTCCGGGATATTTTGTTTTATTGTGCAACATTTAGATCAGAACCATTCAAAGGGAGTACATGCTATAACTGGAGAAGGGGTAAAATAAAATATATGCATGTGAGTGGTCAAAAATTGAGGTGTATTTGGGTTGCAAATTGTGATTGAGATAGTGGAGGTAGGTCCTGAGGTTAGACCAGTTAAGCATCACTGACTGACTCAGATGATTAGCCTTATCCCTTCACTAAAGCTTCATTAATGCATCACTAAAGCATTTAGAGCTGTGTTATAACGTTTTTATTGATGCTTCACAGATGAAAGTCAGGATTTTGGTAATGCTTTATCGACTGACCATTTTTATCATTTAAGTAAATAATTAACAATGATTTCTTGATGATGAATACACATTTAGTAGTGCTTTACTAATGCTTGATAGTGTGCAGTCATTATACAAGTTCCAAGACAATGAAGTGCATGATAAAAATGACAGCTTTTGTAGTATTCTTTGTAAAAACACAGACAGACATTTTACACATACTTTCATGGTGCACAACTGGAATTCAGGGACATAATCTTGGCACAACAAAAGAGCAAACAAAGCATGGCAGTGATGAGGTGAAATCAATGATTAGTGAATCAAAGGATGCCAGAGTATTGTGAAACAGCTCCTCTGTGCGGGACGAGAGAATTAAATTTGGCTTCCCTCTGGCACAGTGACACTCAAAGAACAGAAAGAGGAAAAGACATGGGATGGATGTCTGGCTCTTGCTACACTCCTTCTTCCTTTGATATGCAAATGCAGATTGCCAGGTAATTCACCAATTGCTGTTATTTTCTTCAGCGCTTAACCTTACAACAAACCTTACAACCCCGCCAGAAGAAAGGGACATAATATCCACGAGGGAGGGATTGTTGTCGCGGCCTCCAAACACGCCTTTGTTTGATATAGATTGATAAGTACGATATAAGCCGATATCCACATTTCCAGAGAAAAACTCACGACTCAATTATCCCAGGAAGCCCCGCTGCTGGCAGAGGTGAAATCCTGGAAGAGGTAATATTTGCCAAGAGATTTCAGAGTAATTGGATATCTCTCCCTGCATAAATAGTAATCACATTTTTGGTGTTCAGAGATATGGCTTATGCATGAGAATAAACTCGACAAACAATCATTTTTTTACCCTGGAAAACTAATTAAAAATGCATTGGTACTGGAACTTACTTTATAATACTCATATCCACTCTTACTAGAAAAATAGATCTAGTGGCTGGGAGTTATAAAGGTTTGCAGGGCAGACCGTTCTGGGCAGTAAAATAACAGTGCTGGCTCTAGGCACAAGGGTGGGGTGGAAGTTTTGGTTGTATAGTTTGAAGAATGCTTTAATGATGTTGTGCATGTTTTGTCATAAGCTTTGAATTCTAGTACATGTTATTAGAATCACCTCACCCTTAAAGGGATAATTCAGTATTTTTAAAGTTGAGTCAAATGAGGTCCTTGACAATAATCAATTAAGTGGCTGAAAGGGCTGCCAGCAGCACTTGACATATGTGTAACCCATGACCCTGACCTGTGATCAACCAAAATGTGATCTGTTCTTCCTCCAGTCACAATGAGTAAGGAAAAAAAAATCTCTTAAATCCATCTTGAGTTGTTGTAACAAGTGGACATCCCGCACAACCCCCATGACAATTTTCATATAAAGTAAGTTGAAATGTACTTTTGTACAAAATTGGACAAAGATCCAATTGATTGTTTTGAAATATTGTATTCCCAAGAAATGGATTGCCGTGTGATCCAGTGACTTTGACCTTTCAAATATAGTCAGTGCACTCCTTTGCTTCAGGGGAGATTTGTGCAAACTTTTGCAAAATTCTCTTTAAAGATGCTATGAGGAGTTTCTAAGTAATTATAAAAAAGTCTCACTTTTAGATATATGCCTGATCGAAATACACACTTTAAGATGAGTTTTATAGCATCAAAATAGGTTATCTATAAATGCTATTCCTTAGCTTCGCGGTCGGGTCGGACAGGGCTGGACTGGCCTGGATACTCAACTTCGGGAACAAGACAATTAAAACTAGAGCAAATTTATATTATTCGGACACGTCTTAGAGCACCGGGCTGTAAGTAGCGACATATAGCCGGCTACAAAACTACGATAATGAGTGTTCCAAAAGTTGCTTGTTGTAACACATCAAAAACTACCGCTACGTACCTTGGGTCACGTCTTTTGGTGCGTTCCAGTTGTAGTCAGAAGTAGGATTTTCCAAGTTCCGAGTAGGAAACTGCAACTGGAACGTCCCCCGAACGCCCCAGAGTCTTTGTCACCGGAAATACATTCTCCTCATAGCACCTTTAAGCCTTCTTGAGAGAGCGTTAACAAGCAATAAAAATGAGACCCAATATTTTTGATTATTTGCTTGTTACCTCCTAATCTAATTAGAACATTCCTTAGTCAGAATGGACATTTTTTGTAGTTTTGATCGAGGTCCTTAAAGAGTTCTTGAGATATTTTGTTAATGAGAAAGGGATAAACTAGAGGGCTGATGTACTACACCAGGGGTGGGCAACTTCAATTACCAAGAGGACAGCATTTTTTTTTTTCAGTGTCTGAGGGCCACACTGTTACACAGTGTTTCTCTCAATGAGGAAAAAAAATCTAAAAACTAAACTTCAAAAAGGATAATACCAAAATTAATTTATTTCAACTGAAACACAATTTATAATTTACATTTAAATGAGCATAAACATAGCTAAAGCCAATTAAAGCATCATTTTAAAGCAATAAAAGAATGAACGTTTACAGGTTTAGCACAAGTTTATAACCTTTATCATCATCTCCAAATAAAGTTTGCTCATTCTAAATGTTATAGTTTAATTCATGAAAGACATTCACAGATACAATCAGAACAAGTCATTTTTTAATGACTTGTAAAAAACTAAACATGTACCAGCAATCTAAGATTAGTAGAAATATTCTATTAGACAAAAAAATATATGTTTTATTATTTAAATGATTGGTTGGCCACATTGAGTGAAGGGAAGGGCTGAATGTGGCCCCCAGGCAGCCAGTTGCCCACCCCTGTCCTAGACCTTGAACCATTGTTGTTTTCAAGAGATGCTTTCTGAATAGTTGAAAAGGTTTTATGTGACAGGCATGTTATGAAAATGAGGCCCAATGATCCTGAAGTCTTGACCTATGACCTCTTATGTTTCATAATTAAATTCTTGTGATAGATTCAACACTTTTGCAGTCTGAATATGAACACTCAAAGTGTTCCTTAATTATTATGTTTGAAAAACAGATGAGCATGAGGCCCATTTCTTTGATCTTAGTGTCAGTCTAATCTCAGGTAAATGCTATAACTCAATCCCTGAGTGTGGGGTGGATCATTTTTACAAAGTTAAAGGAATAAAAATAACCCTGACATTTGACCTTTAATATCTAATTTGTCCATCCTTGAGGTGGAATGGACATTTAAGCCAAGTGTCGTGAAAATACCTCGCCCTTGACCCAAAGTGTCCTAAAGTTCTGTCGAAATATTGGATCTCCAAATAGTTGAACGGTGTTTTCATTATGTCTTCAAGTTACTTAGTAATAGTATTCTTTCTTTTATCTCAGACATGTCGATTTTTCACGTACCTTGACATGAAACTTCCGCCCTCCTTAGAAGTGTCACCAGATGATAGGTGTGACGAGTGAAATCAGCTGATGTTATGGGGGTGTGACCCTCCTGTCAAATTTTCTGACGGGAGGATCTCCAAATGTTTTGAAAGAGTAATAATTATAATAATAATAATTATTATTATTATAATTTTAATAATCATATTTAAGGGTGAAACGAAATTTCATGCCACGAAATTTCGCGAAATAAAAAATGACGAAATAAAATTCAAAGATGCTCGAAATAAAAGGACGAAACAAACCCTCCTCGCCTCCCGTAGCTAAACACTCGCTGCAATATGGAGGAAGACGAGGTCGAGGAATTAGCTGATGCTCCTTCGCCAAATAAATCGGTTGTGTGGACCTATTTAGGCTTCCTTTTTTCTTAATCTTTATTTCGTATCATGAGCCCTGTTTCGTATTTCATATCGTTTCGTGAGTTGACCATTTCGTTACACCCCTAATAATATTGTATAATAATAATTATTATTATTATCAGAACCTAAGGTCTCCTAAACTTGATGTTTGACTCATGACTTTTAAAATGTTATAAATTTGTACTTGATTACGCCTAGAAATTAACTTAAAGAAAATTCCTCATAGGATTTTTGAGATATTGTATTACAAACAGTAGGTGATCATGATTCAAAATAGGGTTTTCTCAATCCTCTGGATTTCTGAAGAGTCCTGGCTTAGAGTCCTTGTGTGTGCGTGTGTTTGTGTGTGCTTGGGTACATGACTTTGGCATGTGAGTGGCTGTCTGGGTTAAATGTGGGGTTTTCTATTTTATTCTGTATCACCTTACTGTGATCTGCTAGCTTATTTTAATGTACAGCACTTGATGACATATTTTATGTGTGAAAAGTGCTTTATAAATAAAGTTTGATTGATTGATTGATGAGCAACAATGAGCTTGACACTTGACCTTCAATATCCTCAAATATCCTATCTGTCCATCCCTGAGGCAGAGTGGGCATTATTGTGCTTCATTCTATGAACAATGTGAAAGCTGTAGAAACCGAACTTATCCTTTAAGAACAGGGAAAGTGAATGGAAAATTTCCCTCTTTTGTGAAGAAGTGCTTTTAAAATCGTTTT
The DNA here is from genome assembly GCA_036419115.1 of Scarus forsteni. Taxonomy (NCBI): domain Eukaryota; kingdom Metazoa; phylum Chordata; class Actinopteri; order Labriformes; family Labridae; genus Scarus; species Scarus forsteni. The sequence goes on along the minus strand of JAZDUH010000157.1, from coordinate 15,510,341 downwards.
AAACAAATCCATCCTGATGCCACATTTGACTTCGTACTACTGAACATTTTTGAGAAGATCTGGTGTGACAGCCTTGTTACATGTATCAGTTTTTCATGTATTTATAGAAAGTTAAATAATGATGGATGTGTAAGAGCAAAGATAGCATTTCCTCCCAACACTCAAACCCCTCACTTAAAAGGCAGCAGCTCTTGAGGCGCTGCAAAGTGATAGATTTCTCTCTGTGTGATTGTCGAACACTGGAGGCAAAATAATGAGTCTGGCAACGAGCCACTGCTCTTTGATTCTGCTTCTGATACCATAGTCTGACATTTGCATGGATTGTTTGAGAAAGATTTAAAATAAAATTGGTGACATAACTTATTACTATCAATACTGGAAATATGAATTAAGGCTGCTTATATTTAGAAAGAAAAAAAACACTCACAACTGGAGGCTGATCTACAAATCATATCATGAATGAGTTGTTTGTTTACAGTTCTTTTCTCTAAAGGGCAAATCAATCCTGAACAAGTGAAGAGTTATGGTTCAGATGCTTCTGAGCGTGCTAAACAAATTTGATCATATTTTTAATTAGAAGCAGTAAGTAGTGTGACTGCTGAAGGCCTGCCTTTAAGGCTGGCATTGACAACTGCTAAAGTTATTCCTTCGAAAACTTTGAACTCCCTGCTCTGATCAGTAACAGTTTCTGTACAGCTGGTTTCACAAAAAGTATGTCTTTTTAAACTTTTATGCATAAAAAGGTGTCAAGATTTTGTTTGTGTGGCATTTGTCACTGTTTTCACTATTAAATTATCTTAAATCATCTTCATGATCCTATAAAGTCTAGGATCACAGATTCATGGACAGAATCACGGAGTTAGACATCAAACATGGAATTGAATATAAACACAGAATATCATGGAAATGAACAACATTTTACATAAAAGAGTTCTTTTCTGACTAAAAAGGAATGCATCTCTCAAGAAAATGTCCAGAGGGGGTCACTAAGGCTGTGGACAGTTCACGCTTCACTCAACTCAACTCAAATTAATTTATAAAGCACTTAAAAAAAAACACACAGATGAAACAAAGTGCTGTGCATAAATATGCAAGACATAAAACAATTTAAAATAATGGATAAAAAAGCATGTATAAACACTAAAAGCGTTGTTTCATTGTTTTTTTTTTTAAAAGCAATTTAAAAACAATAAAACAAGTAACTAAAAAAACATAAAACACTAAAACAGGAGCAGAGTCTCAAGTGGGGTTAAAATGAAAGGAATAAAAATTAGTTTTAAGGTAAGTTTTAAAACTCTGCCCCTCCTTGCTCCCTCATTAATAATGTCAACATGTCACAGCAGCGGTCTGAGACACCGGCTGACCCTGTGTTCACACCAAAAGTGATCTGACCATCCTCTGTGTCCAGCTACTATTTATTTTAAAGGATCACTGGCGTTGAGGGCGACAAGTGATGCGAGCGACACGAGCGACCTCCAGTGGCATGTAGGTGGTAAAGAAGCTTTGAAACTCCCGGCTGACTCCAAAGTATTGGACAGAGCAGTTTGCCAATGATTATTTTGTATCAGGAGATCAAATGTTCTGCAAATTATGTTAACAAACTGTTGCCTGGACCTGTAAAGATGTGAGGACTATCTGAAGAGTGAGTGTCTATATTTCTTTACTTGAAACGATGGCTCAGGGTTAAATTTGCATGACACAACACATTTTTCATTTGAGATTGGGGGGGCTTCAGTATGTACCACCTGAATTCTGCCAGGACATGTTGCTCCAAAACCCGTGTTCCTCAACTTCTGTCTTTTGTTGCCCCTGTCCCAGCTTTTTTGGAATGTGTGGCAGGCATCATGAAATTGGACAAGAAAGTTTATCAGGTTGAATCAGGTGAATTCAATTGAAAGTAGGTTTAAAATGGTTTGCAAATAATTATCTGTTATTATTAATGTTTTACATTATGTCCCATCTTAGAAATCTTTCCTTCAGTATTATAACAAAGGTTGCATCGACACTGTGCTGCCACACTTCCTGTAACACCAACCACCCAGCAGCAGCTTCGGGCATTTAAATTTCCAATAATTTGATACAAGTGTTGCCTTTTATTGGTCTTGTTTGCTTTCGTTAGTTTTATAAATGAGTTAGAATTGATTTCAGTTTGCCTCACAGCCAACTTAAAACTCCCAACAGGCACTTCAACCCTATTCGAGCTCAATATTTTGGTTTACAGCCTTGAATTCTGCCAATTTGGTTGTACATTTTTGGCAACTGCAAATGGCTAATTAGCTAAAAAGCAAGCATAATTTACAACCAGGGCCCAGCTCCAATATCCACATTATGCCATCGGCAAATGAACTATGGTGGAGAATTTAGCAGTTGAAGTCAAGTATACCTCTCAGGAGTCAGTTAAAAGTGACAAGGGAAGTGAATATTGGGCTGCGAATACATACAACATGACACAAAATAAATATTACTATTGCGTAGTGTCTGCCCGATCTTTTGATATTGACTTTTTAACAATAAATCAGCTGCTGCGTGTATTATTATAGCGTGTTTGAGACTTTACTGCCAAACCCAAGCCTTCATTCAAAAATGCCCCAATACACTGCATGCTATACAGGCTGAAACCCTTTGTAAATCCGTCCTGACAGTCCAGGCTGAGCTCTGACAGGACAAAGACCTCGAGTCACTCCCCACATGCCAAACAATATGAGCTTCCTTTTCCTTTAAAAATGTCTTCACTTGATCTTTGCGTGCATGAAAATGGACTCCTGATGACCTGGCCGACTGCTTCAGCCGTGTCCTCTGTGGATTCAGACATTAATGGCCTGCTGGCTACGCCCCAAACAGTTATGTCAAAGCAGCTTTCTCATTTTACTGCTAATGGAAAACACCTGCTATGTGTGTGTTGCTAAAATTTTCTGTGGGATCAGCTGGGTCTCCATCGTATAGTCTAGACATTAACTTTGTAGCCGGTGGTCGAAGGATAATCTGCGTGTCCTCAAGTGGACCCTGAGGACCGCAGCCTTTTTAAAAAGCATCTGTAGCCCAATTAGTTTGCCTATCCGGAGGCTTAAGCATGCAGTGTTTTAAGAAGCTAGAGGGCCCGACTGTATGACAAAATACAGTGCAAAATAAGTCAATTATCCTTTGTCCCTCAGAAAAATCTCACATAATCATCTGCTTTGTGTGAAATAGGGAAAGTTGGCTTCATTAGAGGTTCAGGAACACGTCTAATACAATAGTGGGCAACTGGATGTAACTGGGCATGCTTAAAATCGTCTAAAATCCACAAATCAAACATTTTTTTGTGTTACATTTAGCAAAAGTTAGTGCATCAGTGAACACAAAATTTGCATGAAGTCAGAAAAAGTTTAAATAATAAGCTGTTCATATTACATTTGTATTTTTGAAATGCATGTACAATTCAACTTTTATATATCAAACTAAGTAGATGAACCATTAATACGTTTATTTTAGCCATTTCTTGTTAATCCAAATATAACCTGGGGCCTGCCAAAAACTTTGTGCAAACATAATGTGATGTCAAAGTGTTTAATTCTCATTTTTTTTCTTCATAAATAGTTTATTTCAATAAGACCTCACGGTTACATCTGGCACATTTTGGAATATTAGAATTTTTTAAGAGGATTGTGCTGTCTAGATATCTCTTTACAATAATGTGAAACCTGTCTTGTTAATATTTGTTTTTTTTTGTTTGTTCTTAACCATTGCAACACCTGTATTTTTGTTGCTATATTCACTCTTGCTTGATTTTTTATTGAAATGGCACATGAAAAACCTCACCCCTTTTTGACAGAATCACATTTAAGACATTTTTTTAGGAAATCAGAGCATTTTAGATGGAGTAATGCTAGTTTAATGTATTAGAACGTGTCACAAAAAAGACAGCGTAAAAGAGAGCATTAATTCTTAAAATGTGTTGATATTTCCTTTGCATAAGTATTCTCAAACAAATTGTTTTGTTGGGGTCACAAACTTGCAATTTGCTCTTTAACAATCTTTGTGACTGTACATACTGTCTCATCACCATTAATGTCTCTAGGGTTGTAAAACTCCTGGAATTTTCAGAGTTGTAAACTTTCCATGTGAATTAATAGGAATAAACGGTATAAGCCATAAATTTACCATATTTAGGATTGGCCCTTGCAGGGATTTGAAGCATAGTTGGGAAACTGTATTGTAATCTTGATTTAAATAGCCAGATTTCATTCAGATATATCTGAGAATATCTCAGCTATTCTTTAATCACATGCACATAGTACACTACTTTCTGCAGGGATATTAAGTCCATGAGCCTTCATCAAACACAGGTACAGATGATTCAAGAACCCAGGACCATTGAAGCCACACATTTGAGCTCATGAACAACAGAAAGTGAAGTTGATATTGATTGTTCAATAACATAATTAAAACTATAAATAGTTCTACTTGCAAACAAATCTGTTGAAGTGTTACATTTTTTCCAGCTGTAATTGTTAATTTGCATTGAAGTCTGCCTATGATCAAACAAAATATTTATGATTGATGTATGATACAGTTTGTTTAAACTGCCCCCAGTTTCCTGTTGAATCACATTCACATTCCCATGAAATATTTCCAAATTCCCCCACTTGACCTCCAATCTAAAAGTTTCCAGAACGTTTCCTGAAATATTTTGCCCCTTTGCGACCTAAATGTCTCTCTCTCTCTTTTTTTTTTCAACATATATATCTTTATTGGGTTTTCAAGCTAAAATATATGTTGAATCAGTAAGGATACATTTCCCCCTTTTTTCCCTGTTTTAAAACACCAACAACCCCCCAACAGAGGGTCACATTCACAAATGCAGAAACCAAATAAAAACAAGTATTGAATATAAGCAGTCTACAAATAGTTTTGTTGGTAATTTATTGTAAATCAGTGACAGCAGCTGTTTGGAAAACAATATAAGTGATGAAAGTCATCCTGTAGCTTTGACACATTTTCCTTGAATCAAGTTCTTATATTTGATGTTGATTACTGCTAGAGGATGTTTTCATATTCTATTGTTCAAAAAACCTTCAAACGACACATTATTATGTTCTTGAACTGTCGTTCAAACGCACCCTGTATGCTGTGTTTCATAAATGACAGTCAACATTCTTGCCTTGTATGACATCAGTCCCTGCTCCTCAGACTTGTGCTGGCAGCTGGTGAGAACACAGCAATTTGAACCTTGACTGCCAAGCACCAGCGTACTCTCTTTGGGACATATGTGCACCTCACACCTCCATCAGATGTGGGACATTTTAGCAGTATAACTGTTATGACACATCTATCATTGGGGCTTGGTGTAACACGAAGCTACATGGAGAAAATCTGGCACAGCAACAACAGAGACAGGAAGAGAAGACAAAGGCTGAATTTAATGTCATGTTAAACTATAGGGTTGTTCTCTTTAAACTGTGTTTTTCTCATGACAAAGTTGGATGCTTTTAAATATCTCATAGTCATGAATCATAGGTCATGAGTTGACAAATGGTGTACAAATTCATGTGAAATCATTTATTCCAGATTATTTACAAACACTTTACAAAATTTCTGCATAACTTGTCACGGATCACTTACATTTTGGGCTCATATTTCCAAATTACATGCTTTTCTAATTTGTTTTTAAAAGATACAATATATTACTTTAATACAGGTTCATATATATTTAATTTCCATGACTGCAGGAGTATGAGAACACGTCGAGTTTTCACATACTCTTTTTGTAGTAGACAGTAGTTTCTCAAAAATATTTTGTCAATGCTAATTGCTGTTTGCCTGTTTCCCAGTTTATGCATATTTTCCACATGACAAAAACAATAAAAGCACATCAGTGGCCTCCTAATAGCCGAAAAGTCATCATATTATTTGTACTTAATTTTATTACATAAAACATTTAACCAGGAAGCTTAACTGTTGGCTGTGCAAGCTGTTATAGAGCTTTATCTGAAGAACTGGAAGTGGGTTTACATCTTAAACCCACTGAGATAGTTCTCTGATCTCTAGTCTTTGTAAACTCTGTGACAGAAAACTTTTGATCCAGAAAATCACAGTTTGATGTCTGTGGAACTGTCACAAATGGATGAAAATCCTGCTTCTACTTTTTTATTTGAATCTAATGTGGCAGAAAATATGTTCATTTATATTTACGGCTCTGCACACGAATCATATTTCAAGACCTTAAAAGAGTATTTTATACTAAAGATGAGCTCTTTACCAAGTCAGACCTTGAGAATGAATTGACACATCCATTTGAAAAAATACTGAGTGGAAAATTATATTCAAAATCATATTTACAGTCTTTTATTGAATATATTTTAAAGAGCTTTACAGCTATAGGTCCTTCAGTGCAATTAAGTAGAACTGGAGAGAGTTTCCAGATACAGGATCTGCTAATTATAAGCTCTGAGACAGAATAGTGTTTCTTCAATTACACTGGATCAATATCTTTTCCATGATGTCAGGGTAAACTGAAACCTGTTATCATATTAACACGAAGCCTTCATCATTAGTCATGACTCCAGGCTCACTAGTTCAATACAAACTGTCAGATGAATACTAAACACTTGACTGTGGCAGGGATATGGCTCCACAGAGAGGACCTGATTTTAATTTTGCTCAAGTGCAAGTCAAACTGGTGACACTAAATGGCTGTTAATACAAAACTTGAAAGTAGGATTCATGTTTGATTCACCATTACAGGCACTTTTCCTTGTTGGGTTGATTTTGATGAGAAAATGACATCACATGAGTGTTTGCTAGCTTGGAAAATAAAGTACAACAGATAGCCTAAAAAACATCAGACCGTCTTTTGTTGATGTCTGTTTTACAGTATTGCCAAATTGAATGTTATTTGTCTTATCTGCAGGCAAGCATGCAACAAAATAGGGCTATCTTACTCAGTCAGAAGCTATCTTTTGATTTAAGGTAGGTAACCGTGCCCTTGTAACCTCAAAAAGTTAACTAAACAGTCTTTAAAAAAACTTTTCTCTGTTAAAGTGAAAGTAACAGTTTTAAGTGATTTGCTCAACATACAGTATAACCTGATAGTTTTATTTGAACACTACAGCTGTTTGGATTTTTTTCTTTTAGAGGCCTGATAATTTTTCCCAAAAAACCCAATAGACAGTTCAATAAAACTGTACAGAAGATTACTGATCGATCTGGGTAAGAGCCCATAGAAAGGCTTTTTTTGAAGGAGGACAGAACCTTCAAAAACATAAACAGCAGAGGATTGGACAACCACTCCGTCAGTCACATTAATTAGGGACCAATCACATGATTTATAGGCAAGCGCTACTGCCCTGGCGTAAAGTACAAAATGGAACCCACTTTGTACAAACTTGCAGAAAAACATGTTGGAAGCAAACCAAAATGTCCTTTCTAAGTTTGTAGTGTTGTTATTTTTTTTTTTGGCCCAGATCTGACAGAACTGCTGCCGAAGTTGTTGCTGTTGTCTCACTCATAGCTCCCACCTCTACCTGCTTTAAAAGACTCTGATTGGGCCGTGCATCTGCAGACAGAGCTAAGCTAGTCTAGACTGGGGCTTGATAAATGGATCCACCTTATAACAGACACTGAATCATGTGGATCCAGCTGCTGAGCGGGGTTACCATATTTTACACTTTCAAAAAATAAGACTGGTTCCTGCTGTCCCCTGCTTTTAGAGTTTCTTGCCTAAAATTCACTCAGATGTTGAATGTTGGAATACCCATTAACTCCACTGTTTCAGCCCTGCGCTCAATAGGCTGTTCTGTGGACCACTGAAGAAGACCATTCTTCAGTGTTTACTGAAGCTGTGCAGACGTGTCTAAATAATGTTTCTTCCTGAACAAAAACCTGGTTCAGGGAGTGTCTCCCACTTCCTTAGCATGTTCCCTAATACATAGTTTCCCAGCCACTGGGCGACAGCCATATTGATAAGCACAAATATTTATACACTTGGAAAAAATTGGAAAGCATTATTTCGATCAATTATTTCTCCCCTTACATAATACCACTTGGTATTGTATTTTATATCATTAGAAAGTCAGATTGGCCAACTTTACAACAAAGTACACCTTGTAAGGATCTTGCATTAATGGAATGAGCAACACAAAAAAACATGTGCATAAAGCCCAAACTAAATGTACCAGAAGCAGCTGCAACTGGAAGCTGGTGTGTCCATACGCAGAGTGGCAACATTGTTTGGTCTCAGCCCTGGTACCATCTTCGAACTTTGATTCACTAAGGAGTTGTAGCTTTCTTTTAGGAGAAGAGAGATCTTGGCACTTTTTTGGGGGGTGCGACCCACATGTCTAGCTGTGTTACTCATTCCACATATGCACACTCCTTATGGATTGTACCTTGTTGCAAAGGTGACAAGTCAGGCTTTCTAATGATATAAAACACAATTCCAGTTGTTTTTGTTAAGGGAGAGATATAATTAACTGAAATAATATTTTCAAACTTTTTTGAGGTGTAGATTGTCAGGATTTAATTCTCTTTACCCTCACAACATAGATTGGAAGACCGGTATGCTATCAAATTGCAGCCTCTCCTCAGAAAGTATAAATGTGACATCTATGCCCATCTTAGTGCATTGCTCCCAATGGCAGGTGTTTTTTCTCCCCAGTGCACTGACTTACAGGCATACATTTAAAGGACTTAACAGCAACAATCAATGAAAATTGTTTCTATTAAAAACCTTAAATGCCTTGATTGACAAGCATATAGAACCATGGAGATCATGCCAAACTCTTAAATATTGCATTGGAATTTCTTCCCCCTCCTAGTATGAACCATTTAAGTTGAGTGAACATTTTAATCCACCAACTACCAAATATTTCTTTGTTTTTTCCATTTCATTTATATAATTTCACCATGCTAATTGTCCTGAAAAACTCTCTCCATTGTTCTTTTGACAGTCATGTTGGTGTTATAAAACAAATCAGGATTGTTTCAGAGATTTTTTTCAACATTTCCTGTCATGCCAAACAATAACCACTTTTACTATGTCATTCCTTGAAGGGCAATAATAGAAGTCATTAGTACAGTTCGGCAAAGTTCATTTATTGCTTTGTTTTGATGAACATTTTTGGTAACACTGGTAGCAAAATGGCAGATAACACATTAGCTTACACCAAATTTGCATGGGTTAGATTAACGTTCTGCTTCTTAGTATGGATATGATACTAATTACATAAAAGCAGAATTTTTCAAAACTCACTCTTGTATTCTAACTGGCCCCTTTCACCTCTGACAGCAGCAAACACTGGATTATTTCCATAAGGGTGCATCTGGTTCTCATCTTTGTGCGTCAAGAAAAATAGAATCCAAACAATCCCCTCACTTAATCGCTGAAATCCCAAAAGTCCTTTTTAATTTTTTTCCCTCCTGGCCTTGAGAGCAGTGGTGCAGATGCAACATAACACTCACTACTCAGGATATGTGGGCCTGAGGATTAGCTGGAGATAGCTGGAGATCAATCTACATAAACCCCCCTGAAGCCTCTTCTCTCCTTCCCTCTCCTTCTCCTCTTTCCCTTTTTTTCTCTTCTCCTTCTCCCCTTTCTGATCACGGTGGAAAGGGTGCCTCCCCAGAGAGCATTCTGTGTATTCAAAAAAGCAGGGCGCGATCAAAGGGGTTAGGAGGCTGTGGACTCAGAGGCATGTGGTCCGCTGCGTGCAGTTTTCCCACAACAGAAGGTCCGTCTTGTAAGGACCCGCGCTTGTATGTGTGCATGCAGGATGAAAGCATGTGGCTTTGGGAAAACAACCTTTTGCAAACTGCTATTAGCATATTCTACATTATACCTTATTTTTTTCTTCTGAACCTCCAATCAATAAGCAATCAATCCTTTCTATGTACTCTTAATGTCATGCTGAAGTTACAAAGCCTATAAGCCTACCTTGGTTACGATTTGCAACACCGAGAGATGAAGCATTTGCTCGATCTGTGTGAAAATGGGAAAGGTTATAAATTACACCGAGTTGTCAGATAATTCATGCCGTTATGTGGTTAAAGAAGAGGGACAGCATGCATAGATTCTCCTTTTGTCGAGCTGATCTGCTGCAGAATTATTGGAAAATATCTGCCATGTATTTGGAGTAATAGATGTGGAATCGTGTGCATGCAACTTAAATGAGTGAATATTCCATGAGACAATGTACATATGGTGGCTGCTTTTGTGATCCAGCGTGAGGAGTCACCTTCAGGCATCAACATGCGAGGGGGATGCATGGGGGGAATCAGGTATTCATAAAAAATGGTTGTCTTGTCTTTGGCTTTAGGCAAATATCTGTCTGAGAAACAGGGTGAACAGGGATGAATATTTTCGTGTGGTGAAGAGGGTGTGAAATCTCTGTGTATTTTTGACTGATTCACTGACTTAAACATGCAGGAGTCTCTCAGTATTTCATCATTTATATTCAGCCGTATACTGTACCTGTATTGCATGATAACTATAAATGATTTACATGTTTTCTGGGAACTGCTTTGCAATAATCCAGAGATTTAGGACATTTTCTGCCTTTAATGAATGAATGCAATGAGGATAAGACCCATTTGATCCATATGTAATGTTATTCAAATATGTTTTGTTGAATATTAATTTGCCTAGGATATGGCTTTGTATGCTGTGACAAATTGACAAGGTTTTGGGCATTAAAGTTATCCATCAATTTTCTTTGTTACTATTTGGAAATATGTGAAAATTAAGGCACAAGCTTCTTTTGATTATCCGTACATGTGGGCAATCTGTTGTGGCTAAAAAAGGCAAACAAATGGCAAATCATTCTATTTCTGAAATTCTACCTGAGTGGGCCAGTGAGGCTGTAGTAGATTTTCTTGTTTTCAGAAATAATAATTGACAAACACCCATTTACCTTACTTTGTGTGCAATGTTTTGGCCATTGCCGATTGTTTGCCCCTGTCATCCACTGCAGAAAATATGAATGTAAATCATTTGATACATTATAAGAAAGGATCGTTTGCAGAAAAACTAGCAGAGATGTGGAGTTTGTAAAATTAAATATATATAATTATGATAGAGCTAACGTGTGCAGCCTTTGAGGTTTGTAGGAATACACATATTCGTTTGAAATGCTGCTCTTTGATTTCAGAAATCCTCTATGAATTTTACTTATTTCAAATTCATAACAGTGTGTCAAGATGTTTTCCTGAATGAATGAATGCCTTGTAAAGATGGATTTTCTTTGTGTTGGACTGAAATGGTAACGCACAGCACAATGTGTCACACAAACACCATCATCAAACAGGAGTTAGTCATCACTGAGAGAGGAAACCATTAGTCAGCATGCTGATTTTAAAAGGCTGATCACTTACGCACTGGTCCATGATTACTCGGGATACCTGCAAAGAACGGAAAAGAACAACTTTATTTGGGCGTTGATTGTTTAAAAAAATAGCCACACAAACACATGCTCAAAAATAGTCTGTGTTATTTCTGAGATGACCAACACTGCTCTTATCCTCCTCTGTGCTTGTTTTCCTTTGTGTTTGCTGATTAACACAAAGTCGCGACTCTGCTGTGAACCTTACCACGGCGCAGTCCAATTCCCGCCCTCTTCTGATGATAATTGCAGGTCTGCCGGCAATGAAATGCCAACGGAATCTGAAGTTCTCATTCATGAAAACCTTTTTTCATCTGTATTGTTAAGTCTTTCTGAAACAAAATGTTCTAGGAAAAGTTTGGTACAGTCTGCAATTTTCCTTCTGAAATATATTCTATATTTTTATTTTTTGGGGCTTTTATGCCTTTTTATCTGAACAATAAAATGGTGGATTGAGGTGGAAACTGGTGATAGATGCTCATTCTTTTGTCCAAACTCTGTTTAACATTTTCCCATGAACAATACAGAAGAAGATGAAGATACTACAAGACCAAAAAAAGGGACGAACGTTCCAAATCAAGGAATTACAGCTAAGACACAGACATTAATAAAATAAGATAAAATAAAAAGGATTTTTCAAATAATACCAGTAATAATTGTGAATCTAACAATAATAATAATAATAATAATAATAACTAAAATAAGAAATGATCACAATAATAATAAAGATAAATCTAATAATAAATAAATAAGTTATTGCTGGTCAGTCCAGGATCTGTCATGTCAAAAATAGTGTTACTGAGACAGCTATGGAGTCACTCAGGAATAACTGGGAAGTCCAGCTCACGAACAAATGCAAGAAAGGGATCCCATGTTTGTAAAATTTCCTTAGGGAACCCCTCAAAACACATCTGATCTTTTCTAGTTTCACAAAACTAAGAACTTCCTTTATCCATAATGTGTGTGAAGGAGGAATTTGTGATTTCCATTTTAACAAAATCATGCGTCTCGCTAATAAAGTAACAAAGGCTACAAAGGCAGCTTCTAAGGAGGAGAGTTGTTAATCACATTGCTATCAGGGCGTTGTATCAATCTAGGTTGTACCATACAAGATTAATAGATATAAATACAGAAATATCAGTGGCATAGACATTGATCGGTGGACTGACCTCACAGCAAGTTAAAAGATTATATTGACCACCGAAACTGTTAACCGGAAAATAAAAAAAAGACAAATACAACAAAAAACATGCATATTTTCCCCAATACCACCCCAGCAAAGCCATCTCCCCAACTGAGATAGATGCAAAACCCTCAAAAAGCTCAAACACACCAAAACACTCCATGGCAACACCAACAAAAACTTAACAGTGCTACCTGAGATAGAATATGACTTATGAAAAAGAAAACAAATGTAGATTGTACAATACCCATAAAAGGAACAATAGTCAGCCAAAAATTAGAAATGATTAAATTTTCAAAAAGAAATAAATAGAAAATAAAAAAGCAGATGAATAAAAATCTGTAGGCTTTACGGATAACATAGTCAAAATAGATACAAAAATAAATAGTAATAAAAAAAACAAAAACAACAATAGTAATATAAAAACTATAAGAAAATTAACAGTCTGTACATATGCACAGATCTATAGACACGTGAACACAGGTCTCACCTGCTCTCAAACAGGGAAAAATAAAAAAAAATAAAATAAAATAACAATAATAATAATAAATACAATAAAAATATTAATAATATAATAATAATATAAAAAGGGATAATAATGAAAAGAGCAAAAGATGAAAGTAAATTATACAAAAAAATTAATATAATACAAAACACAAAATTAAATTAAGTTAGAAACCAGGTCTATAGAAATATATATTTGGTTGAAAGATAAACCTGGAGGAATAAAGAAAATACTCAATAGAATGTAACTTAGCATAGACTACCTGAGCATCTGGAACAACTTTACAACCTAATCAAGTGGAAATGATAAGGTCTCTAGGAAAAGCGGCTCATACTCTTAGCAAAAATCTTGCTGAGAAATAAACCACAGCATGATCATGACCACCTCTGTCAAACATCAAAACTTCACATCTGGGTAGGAGCGTAGATTGCGCTTCACCGTGCTGAACGCAGCTCGTTTCTTGGCAACGGATGATGTGTAATCAGAAAACACAGAGACCCACTTGCCCTTTTAGAGAAGTGGAGAGGTCTCACCGGCCCGCTGTAGAATCAAATTCCGAATATGAAAGAAGTGAATCCTCACGACGAAGGGCCGAGCTCGCCATCTTGGGTTTTTCCCGGAGTGACCGGTTGGCACGATCGAGCAGAGGTTTCTCATTCAGTCTATGCAGGTCCTGTAGTAAGTGAGCGATGAAGTCAGTGGGCCGGGGTCCCTCCAATCCCTCCGGAACACCAAGCTCTCTAATATTGTTCCTTCTGGATCTGCCCTCAATGTCCTCGCACTTATCTTCCAGACGAGCAGCTTGTTTAGTTAGCGTTGTGTTCGGTAGCTGCTCGCTCCAGCCCATGTACCGTCACCTCTTGAGCATCGACTGCACGCTGAGGTGGTTCAACAGAGTTCTTTAGTTCTTGCCTGACAGAAGAGATTTCAGCTCGGAGGCTAGTAGACGGACTGTCAATTTTCTCAAATATGTCGCTCCATAGAGAGTCAATCACGGACTGTAGCAGCATAGCATCGAGGGTGTTAGCTTCATTAGCGTCCCCCGACCTCGGGGAAGCCGGGTCAGTTGGCTGCAGTGCTTTGCGGCCTGCTCTCATGGATTCTTTTTGACGGAAGTTAGATGTTATGGTCAGCCTGGACGAAGAATCAGAAAGAGTCTGAAGTTGGTTAAAAGGTATGTGAGACCGCTAATATGGGAAATTGTACCACTAAAAAGTAATTTAGTCGCATTCTCTCGGGGCGGTAAGGGAACACATCTACTCTCCTGTAGGCTCCATAGCACCCCCCGGATAGATGCTCACTTTGACTCGTATCGTGGAGACTGAGAAGTTTAATAAGTAAAACTATAAATGCTCCAACAAAAGAAACCTCTCTCTCTTGGGGTGCTGGTTTGGTGGAGTGGTTAGCAACCAGGCACCCCATGTACTTGCTTGTGCCGGTTCAGGTTTGAATCCCGCCTGTGACCAGTTTGCAGAATGTCTTCCCCTGCTCTGTCACCCCCTTTCATAAGCCTATCCACTGTCTCTCTCCTATCAATAAAGGCACAAAATGCCCAAAAAATACATTAAAAAAAAAAAAAAAAAGAAAAGAAACCTCCCTTAGGGCATTTCCAATATTTTTTGGGGAGTTATTGGGAAAATGTGGAAAACTGCCCTAACCTGCACTGTTAACAAATCCTTGAAAACATTTCAGTATCCTTATCCAGATTTGGATCACCACCAAAATCAAGTAAATTCTCTCGGCATTGTCTAGTGATGGAAACAGAAAAACAATTGTTGTTGAGAATTGATAGTATTATCTTTTTGCTCATCAATTCCCTTATCTATTCCTCCCACTTCGTTCTGCATGGCTTGCAAATCAAGGACAGCATGTTCTCATTAGAGACAGCAGAAATGGTGAAAAAGAGGTTAAATAAAGTTTCAATAAAGTCTTACCAATTCCCATCCTTTCTCCCTTGTGCCATGAACAATCTCAATGTGTGTATCTCAATGTGTTAACAGTTGACAATGTTAACAAATCCTTAAAAAAATGCAAATGTATGATTCTTTTTCATCACAGCAAAAAAAGGATAATGCTAAAATAAGTAGTATCCATGTGCTGCCCTGCTGTGGTGGCTTTATGTCTAGAACAGGGGTGTCCAAACTATGGTCTGGTGCCAAGTGTGGCCATTGGATCCCTATTAATGACCTCCAGATGGTCCTTAAACAAAATAACATTCATGCATAACTGATAATAAAATACAGGTGAATTGTGGCTGCAAAAATCAGCACAGACTACAGTAATTTGCTTCTTTACATGCCCCATCTCAAGGTTTTATTAACTTTAATTTACTTTACGTGTTGCATTTTGTGCAGTTTGCTCTTGTTTTTTGTCTGAACATGTAGATGAGCCATTAGCTTTCTCCCTCCCAACTGCACTGTTCTTATCATCCTTGCAAGGGTAAATTCAGTGTAGCCAGGGCTGACCAAGGCCCACAAATCTGATTGGCCATCCCATAATCCTTCATAATGACTTGATATTTGTGATGTCAAGCCAGTTATGGAAAGGCTTGCTGTAGCCTGATTTATTTTTTCTTGAAGCACATTAAATTGCTATAGACATCTTTAAAAGAAACTGACTTTTAGCCCCTTCCTGTGGGTTATGGAAATCAGCTGAAAGATAATCACTGATATGTGAGCTCTGTCTGCCAGTTTGGAGTAGACTTCAACAACCCCTGATGTCGCCTTTGTCTTTCACAAACATGCTATCAGTGTCTGCCTGTTGAATCGCCATCTTCTGTTTTTATTTGTCCAATCAGGGCACAGATTCCATTCTTTAATTAGTCGAATTTCTGGTTCGCTTTTCAAGCTTTATTTCTTTTTCCTTTTCTAATTATGTTTCAGCTTGGTTTCATAGTTTGCAGCCCATTCATCACTTCATTAGCAGTTTGGTGTTGTCACAACAACTGTTGGCATTCACACCAACACTTCCACAGCCCTGAAAAAGCCCCAAATTTAAGCTCCAATTTGCAAGCAAGCGAGCAAGCTGCAGTATCAAACCAAGAGTTGTTCTGTGAAAGAAACCGAGGGCAAACAATATTGCCCTTTGAAGCCAAAACACGTCCTACAGTCTGATCAAAGTCTGAGCTGCAGTCCTTCTTAACCTGTGAACCTGCTTTGGAACACCAGATGAGTTGACGCTCCCTGCAAAGTGGACTGTCAACATAATTCTCCAAGTGATTCCTCTTCTGCTCCGCAGGCAACTCTGAGCTTTTCTCCAGCTTCTTTTAGGGAAACCTCGGATTTGAATCACTATCAGTCACTTTGTGCCACTGACAGCTATGGCCCATAGCAACAGAGGGCTCCATTTTTGGCTCTAATTTATTAGATGAAGGGCCACATATGTCCATATATCTGAATGTACGGGGATTTAAATTTGTAATAGATCTCATCTCGTTCCTACCTGTGAGATAAATGACCTCCATGATTAAATAGGAAGACTTGAAGACTGATGAAGGCTATTAAACCATAATTACATCTTGCACATTCAGCATATTTATCTTTATATGAGGCCTGTATGTTTAATATCTGTACACCAGCACAGGTCTATCAGGGCTGACAAGGCCTTCTTCACTGGCCTTAACACAGTCACATTTAGAAAAGCATTGTGAGCATTAGTTTTTCATCTCAGCACAGCCTCTGGAGCTGTGTGTTTGACTTAGTTTCATCCAATCAGATTTCATTTTTGTGTTATACCGAAAATGAAAAATCTGTTTTAAAGACTTTCCAAGCTCACTTGAATCCCCTCTGCAGTTAAAGTGAATGAGGATGATTATGGTTGTCATGCTGATGAACCAAACACATTTTTAATTTGACATAATGGACCTTGACAAACCCTTAGCATAAAGCCTCTGTGCATGCAGTGCAGGTGTCTTTCCCATTTTCTGCCTGACATAAGTCCCTTTAAGCCATGTACTCATGCTATTAATAAAACTAATGGACATGCACTCCTATTAGTCCCAAAAGATGTTATTGTCTTAAAATATAGAGTGTTTTGGTGCAACATTGGGATGTTCCTATCATGGAGAATCGCAAAACTTCTGCACTCTAGATAGTAGGAGTGGAAGAAAAAATCGATTCACATAAGTGTCAGGATTTTTTGTCTGCCGATTTTTAAATAGATTTTTTTGTTCAAAAATCGATCCCCCCCAAACTATTTAGGCGCTAAAGTCGCAAAATTCCAGCAAGCGACATTGCTGAATAAAACAGGCCATAGCTGTTAAAATAGTGCTGAATAGTGTTACTACTTTTCACCAGCAGATAGTTGACAGGTGACAGGTTTCTATTAAAAGTTTTGGCGTATATTTATTTTGAAACACACACACCGGACCGAGGGACACGAGTGTGGCTGTAGAGCGGAGCACAGAGAGAGAGAGAGGGAGAGAGACACACGCACAGAGTGAAAAAGAGTGAGTAAGAGTACTCACGATGCTGGGAGTACTTTGTCAAGTACTGGCTGTCTCTGAATGAATCTGAGGAATATTTACTCTCTGAGGATGACGGTCAGTCGTCAAGTGAGGACGAAACTGGCGGCGCGTGTGCGTGCAGCGAAAGCGGGTCCGCGCGCCTTTACAGTCCCCGAGCAGCACATACCGAAGCTGATGCTTTGCCTCTCAATGGCCGAGGAGGGGACGTGGTCTGCGATGCAGGGAAGCTCAAAACACCTCGAAAAGTGACAGTGTTAGCAGGAACGAGAAAGACCGCTGGGCTCTGGACAGACGAGGGAGAAGCACTGTGAAAAGGCACAGTGAAGACAGCAGAGGCGTTCATGCTCAGCCCGTAAATTACAGTGATGATGATGGCTGGGAAAACTAACCTCTTTGAAACTTTAGCCTTTTTAAATCTTGATAGCAAAATTGAGTATTTTCTTGAAAAAACTCTGGTGCCTAAAGGGTTAATAAGCCACTTTTATATGCAATCCAGGCTTTTGAAAAGAGAGTATAAACAGCTGGATAAAATATTATGCTGTATAAATTCTAAAAACTGGCTCACAAGTGATGTGTATTTTTCCTAATATAGTCTGTAGGCATCATCATTGTTCATCTTTTTCGCTGGTGTTAAGAAAGCTGAGTAAAGATTGCAAAAAACGGCAATATCGTAGAATCGCAATATAAATAGAATCGGCACCTACTACATAGGGCTGTCGCAACATTTGGGTATGAACAAAAATGGCTTTATTAAAAAAAAGCGTTACTGATTTTGAGAAGGAAAATGCATATCATACAGTACTGTGTAGCTATCTGTTTCATAATTGGCGGACTCCTCAGGCAACCCAAACAAAACAAAACTTTTTCTTTAAGTTACAGGCTCGGCCACCCCACCCCTGCTTGTTGAGCTAAACACTTCTGCAGGCTTGTAGGTTTTTTGTCAGCCTTCAGAAGGACACACAATCCATCTCTGATCGCTGTACTCCTGTGATTTATGGTAAAAGAGAGCTGCTGGTGTGAGGATTGTTGCTCATCTTGCATCATGTCTGGATCTCATGCAAACAGTGTATCCCTGCTTGTTTGTAAGTCCTCAGGTGGACTGTTTGTTCCGTATATCCTCTCGGGTAAAGACTAAAGAGTGTTGATATGTACAGCTGGGAGGAGGTAAGAGCTATGATTATTGGTCAAAGTTGAGCTTACACTGAATTTGCAAGGATTGCCTTAATATGCATTAATTTTTGAGACAGCAAAGTTGCAATTTTCCTAGAGGGTCTGGTATAATGCAGCATTTAAACTGGAATATATGATTCAGTGGCCTGGATGCTTGATTGATAAACACTTGGCCAATCATAAGGTTAAGTACTGGCTATCCTTGCAAGCACAGATTGAAATACTGTACAAATGGAGTGCTTATGATGCTAAGGATATGTGCTTGTCATCAGTCTGAGCCGAACTGGTGTTCTATTGATCATTTATCAATCAATCAATCAATCAATTTTATTTATAGAGCACTTTAAAATACAAACAGAGTTTGAGCCAAAGTGCTGTACAGCGGGGGAAACCCAAGAAGAGTCAAGAACATAAAGAGTACACCAAATGATAAGATAAAAACATCATGAAAAAATGAGGACAGATGAACAAAGTAGAACACGATTGTGTCTGGGCAGCACAAGAACATTACACACAGACTTCCACAGCCATTATTAGACGGAGTCATGGCTGGAAACCCAAACAACCACGGAAGGCAGCATGAAGCCACTGTAACAGCCATCAGCATACACTCAGACAGACAGACACAGATGCATACATACACACGTTTTTTCCACAAATGACACATGGGCAAAAAAAAGAAATATGAAAACTTAGTTCCGCTAAGACTGAACTCATGAGAAGGCAAGAGAATAAAAGTGAGTTTTAAGGTGTTTTTTGAAACAGTCCAGGGAACCGGCAGATCTAACATGTAATGGGAGGTCGTTCCACAGCCTTGGTGCAGCGACTGCAAAGGCCCTGTCACCAAGAGTTTTTCTGTGGGACCTTGGTACAGTAAGGAGTCCTTGATGTGATGATCTGAGGGGCCGTGCAGTGCTGTACGGTGATATTAGTTCAGTGATGTAGCTGGGAGCAGTGTTGTGATAGGCTTTATATACAAACAAAAGAATTTTGTAGGGTATTCTAAATTGAACAGGGAGCCAGTGAAGTGTTGCGAGTATGGGTGTAATATGATCTCTTTTTTTGCGCCTGCAAAGCAGTCGTGCTGCAGCATTTTGAACCAGCTGTAGTCGCTGTATTGAAGCTTGGTTTATTCCCAAATACAGGGAATTACAGTAGTCAAGTCTGGAGGATATCAGGGCATGGATGACTTTCTCCAAGTCGTTATGTGACAGAAATGGTCTGATTTTTGATATGATCCTGAGCTGGAAGAAACTGGATTTGATTACAGAGCTAATCAAATCCAGGTTATGGGAACCTTCCAGAGCAGGAAGTGTACGCTCGTGCAGAGGAAAATATATTTACAATTGCATCCTGAGTACAGGGGGAAGAGTGCATAAGCACAAGGTTTTACAACAACTTCATCCACATTTGACCTTTTTCATTTACCACAATGGTGACAGAAGTGTTTATAGTTTCTGCAGTCAAGCACTAGGGTGAATATGCAAAAAACCTGTGCCATTTAAAACAAAACAATCTTTATCTCGTTTATTTAACAACAGTAATTTAATTTTTATTGGTTTCCCTGCAGCTCGATACCAAATTATCTTGAGTGGGGTATTAGGCTGTTGCATGTTGGTTTGAGCATGCACACAAACCTGGTCTAAAGTCTTTAGTCTGTTGTGCATATCAATACTGCTATTGTCTCGTCACTATGGAGGGCTGAACATTCAGCTGCCTGGCTCCCCAGTTATGAAACTCACTCCCCCCTGACCTCCACAACACTGACTTACCCCTCTTTAAAACCAGACTCAAAACTCATACGTTAACACTCCTCTACTCCCTCTGTCTGTTGTGCTGTATTGTTGTTTATATGCTTGTTTTAGTGTACTTTCTATTCATACTTTTGTTACGGCCCCGAGAGCTGGTCGTAACACTTTCTTTAAGGTGACCTTGTGTGTCTTGAAAGACATCCTTCATGAAAATTATTATTATGATTATTATTATTATTATTGCTATTATTATTATTATTATTGTTATTATTATTATTATTGTTATTATTGTTAATTATTATTTGAGTGTAAATTGAAAAGATGGGCATTCATATAAAAGATCACAATAGTCTTCCACTTCACTTGTTCCACACCCACACAATACATACAGTACTGCAGCTTTATAACAATTTGGGCTGTAGTGAATCTTGTTACTGTGATCATGACCCAAATTTTGACTGTGTGTGATTAATTTGCAGCCAAATACAGCAAAAGTTCTTTGTATGTACAATCCTGTCATAGTGTGTAATATTAAAGAGCCTACATTCTTCATACCTGACAGGCCAGACAAACAGTTATTTATCCATATATCCACCACAGAATCATTTTCTTATTTAACCTTTATTTATTTGGATAAACCCCATTGAGATAAGGATCTCATTTACAAGGGTGACCTGGCCAAGAGGTCAGTAGCACACGCAAAATATCAATAAAAAGGAAAAAAAGATTCAGGCAATAAATTACATCCAATGAAGAAGCTCTTTTTCCAATGTCACTAGTCCATCTAGAGTCACCAGTCCATCTCGAGAAAGCACAGACATTGTTCATAGGTGGTGGAACCTTCAAAAACATCTAAGCTGTTGATTGGACAATCGTTTTGCCAGTCACACTCATCACAGACCAATCCATATCAAGCCACATATGGATGTAGCAGCTGGACCCTGTTGTTAACCATTAGCTTAAACTATGTATCAGACTTAGACTCTGGTCTTACATAAAATTATACCACACAGATGTATCATGTACCACTCATATGTGAAGTGAACCATGTCGACAACAATCCCCACTAAATTCTCCCAGAAGAGCATATTTCGGCAGGTATAGTTGAGTAACCATGACTATAATGGACTAACTGGCATCATCCACGGAGAATTTCCGCATTTCTCCCAGTTTCTAAGCATTGATCCGCGGTTGGAAGAAGAGCAAAAACATGATTTTCTGTGAGAAAAGATTAAAGTGGTGTTCTTTGCTCTCCTTCTAAAGAGTCAATAGTTGTATTGTTTTTTGATGATTTGATTGATTTTATTGTTGTTTTATCCTGTACAGTGACCTTGGGTGTTTTGAAAGGCGCTTCTAAATAAAATGTATTATTATTATTATAAAGAAGTTTAGTCTATTTCTGATTAAAACTGCAGGTTGTGCAGCATCCACAAAGACTGCTTCAGAGGCCGTGATTGTTTTCAAACATGCAGTCACTTTCCGCTGTCATCACATCTACAGTTTCCACCCCTGTCACCTGATTGGCCATCCAGCTTTTGCCCAATAAAGTCATCAGAGGTTGGAGCTTGGTAAGATGGATCTGGGTGACTTCAGACAATGAATCAGGCAGGTCCATCTGCACTGCAAAGTTAAAATTCCTTATGGTTTTAAAATGTATGTTCATATATTCAGTGAGTGTATTTGTAGTTCTTTGGTGTTAACATAAAGACTTGACAGTTCCATCAAATGTATGGATATCACTTGAAATAATAGTTGTGGCAGCATGATGAGGTTATCAGCGGATGGTTTGACTGCAGAAGGAAGTCCCTTGTGTAAAATGCACAGTCCATTGCTACACATGAAATATTAGTCCATCTAGCATAAAGGAATGAGAGAAAGGAGAATAATTTAGAAGAAAAATACTCATTGAACACCTGGGGACCAATATTCATAGTTGTATTGTTTTTTGATGATTTGATTGATTTTATTGTTGTTTTATCCTGTACAGTGACCTTGGGTGTTTCGAAAGGCGCTTCTAAATAAAATGTGTTATTATTATTATAAAGAAGTTTAGTCTATTTCTGATTAAAACTGCAGGTTGTGCAGCATCCACAAAGACTGCTTCAGAAGCCGTGATTGTATTCAAACATGCAGTCATTTTCCGCTGTCATCACATCTACAGTTTCCACCCCTGTCCCCTGATTGGCCATCCAGCTTTTGCCCAATAAAGTCATCAGAGGTTGGAGCTTGGTAAGATGGATCTGGGTGAGTTCAGACAATGAATCAGGCAGGTCCATCTGCACTGCAAAGTTAAAATTCCTTATGGTTTTAAAATGTATGTTCATATATTCAGTGAGTGTATTTGTAGTTCTTTGGTGTTAACATAAAGACTTGACAGTTCCATCAAATGTGTGGATATCACTTGAAATAATAGTTGTGGCAGCATGATGAGGTTATCAGCGGATGGTTTGACTGCAGAAGGAAGTCCCTTGTGTAAAATGCACAGTACCCCATTGCTACACATGAAATATTAGCTTCACATGCTGCATAAAGGAATGAGAGAAAGGAGAATAATTTAGAAGAAAAATACTCATTGAACACCTGGGGGACCAATATTGCTACGTCACTTCCATGTGCAACATTATTGCATTTTATGCCGCAGCCAAACAAGTGTGCTAATATTGCTTTTGATATGGCTAGACCCCCAGTTTCATCAGTTCGGTGCAGATGCGGCCAAGTGTGGGATTTTTTAATAACGGCCTGTCAATCTGACGGTGAGCAGCACATTGCAGGGAGGCTCATAACACAGAAGAGGTGCAGAGGTAAATCCAGCAATATCTCCTTCGAGTTCACAAACTCATCACAAAAACAAACTCCCACACGCAATCAAATGTGCACACACACACACACATACATGCAAGCACACATGGCCTCATAAGACGCATACTAATACAAACATGTATAATCCCTTAATTCATCATCAAAAATAGCCCAAAAAAGAGCAAGACAAATGGCAGAGCAAATGTTTATGTGTGCTCAGTGGATCAATAGCAATATCATATCTGTGTACAAATCTAATCGCAGCATCCATGTCTGAGAATCTGAGTCAGACAATCAAAGTGAGCATCTGAAAAACCTGCTGTCAATCCCCGCAGACTGCTGCCACGTCGAGTTTCAAACTGTAAGGCTGAATCAGTGTGAGCGTGGGACCAGAGGGCTAGATCTTCCACCATCTGGCCCTCCTCGCCCGGCCGTCCACCACCACATCCCTGAGTGGCTGTATTAGATTTATTGAGGCAATGAGCCCCCCGCCTCAGGCGCAGGATTTGATAAATGTGACTCAACTCCCGTCCAAGATTATAATGGGGATAATTCAAAAGAGCACCTTCTGCCTCAGAGATAGCATGTGAACGGGCAGAAAAATATCCAGCATTGCTTCAGCCTTGTTGTGGAGTTTTGGAGGAAATACTGAATTTCATGTTACAGAAATGAAATGATGGTTGTTAATTCTTACTTCATACTGAATGACATTAAAGATTTATTTGAAATGCCCTCCTTGTTCTAAGGAGGTGAATAGGTACACATTTCTTGCAGTTGAAGTATTATTTATTAATTAAATCAGCCAAAAATTCATTTAATGCTTTGACATATGAGCTCAAGGCCCATTTGCAATGATTTGTGGAGCTTAAACTTGCACTTTTAGGCCATTTCAGACCAAACACTTGCAGTCTCGAGAGTTAAAATAAGAATATTCTGAACTGCATCCTCTGGTGTTGAAAAATTAAGTCAATGTAGAGGTGCCAAAACCCCTTTCATGGTGCATTAACATGAAAGCTCAGCAACAAAGCTTCATCCTTGTTACACCTAGAGGCATTGGCATTAATTCTGCAGGGGTGTTATATTTGTGTCAATTCACAGTATGATACGTCTTTTTGGGGGTGGCAGTTGCTCCGTAAGAGAGGACTTGAGTTTGGGACTCTGTGTCACTGACTGAACCATGTTTGGAAGTTGGTTTAGTAGCTGATGAGTTGCTAAACTGGTGTATTGGACACTGACTACATGCCCTAGAGCAAGGCACTGATCCCTGAATACTGCTTAGGCAGTGCTTCTCCACGGGTAGCAAGCCATCCCTCTGACATCTCTTGGCCAGTGCATGATTCTTTGACCTGTTTGTGAATTTAGGTCCACTATTATACAGCATGTTTCAGCAACTTTAACAAGTTCTCATCAGGGATTATAAAAGTATGTCTTCTTCTAGTTTTTCTTTGAATGTGCACAAGAGAGCATGACAAATGCCTGTTTCACATCCACACAAAGGCTGAAAAACATACACAGGCGTAAATATTACATCTCACAATGGCGACATAAAGAGGGCCTAAAACTGTAGGGTCTTGGTTATGTGCTTAAAGGTGCTATGAGGAGAATCTCTTTCCGGTGACAGAAAGACTCTGCTACCCATGAGCACGCGCGGCGACTGTCGTAATGCTGCGCTCCACGAACCACAGAACTGGGAGTGACATCATCTCCGACTTATTGGCGTTCCAGTTGAAGTCGGAAAAAAACATGCAGATCTACCAGGCTATTGTTAGCTGTTGTGAGCACGCCCTGCGTTGTTGTTCAGAAATATCACATGAAGAATGTGATTATCACTAAGGCAGCAATTTTGTAAATATAAATCTAACAATACTATGTATACAGATGATCTAGAGCGACACACCCCAGTCAGAAGTGCAAATAAATTGATTATTACAGGAGCTAAATAACTGTTCACACTGGGGGCATCCATCTTCGATTGTCAACTCGGGGGTGGCGAGGTTTCACCGAGTTCCCAGTAGGAAATTCCGACTTCGGGGGGTGTTCCAGTTGCACTTTCCCACTTGGAACCCGGAAATTCCTACTTCTGACTACAACTGGAACACACCAAAAGACGTGACCCAAGCCAAAGCGTGCGTTTGTTATGATGCTAATAAAAATGCAGCTCGGACCTTCCACAGAACTCTGCATTGCTTTACAATTTCTTTTTTCAACAACTTACAGGATGCAAAGTGACGAGGTAATGTGTCTCTTTCTAGTTACGTAGCGGTAGTTTTTGATGCGTGACAACAAGCAATTTTTGGAAAACTTATCATAGTTTTGTAGCCGGCTGTCCAACCCGACCATGAAGCTAAGGAATAGCATTTATAGATAACCTACTTTGATGCTATAAAACTCATCTTAAAGTGTGTATTTTGATCAGGCATACATCTAAAAGTAAGACTTTTTTGTAATTACTTAGAAACTCCTCATAGCATATTTAAGGCTTGCAGCAGAAAAACAAGGAAGTTACATGAGAGTTTGTGGGGAAAAGACAATTTTTAAATAGCCAAAACAAACATACGGTACTTACAGCCTGGTTTAACCAACATCTACATTCTTAGTATCTAATTTCTTATGCTTTCTACTGCATCAGGTTTTTTTTTTTTAATTTTCCTTGTTTGATTTCTTGAAGAACTTCTGGTTTTGGAAAGCTGGGATGTACTTGACTTGGCCTGTGTGGTGTTGCTAAGGGTCAGAAGACCTTGAGTCCTCCCTTAGCTTGACTCCTCTGTTTATCAGGAGGTTGATCCAAAATTAAGTTGGGGAGTCATTTACAGTACGGCTGTGTATTTGTATTTGTAATCAGTATTTGCCTTCAAAGCCTTCCAAAGGCAGTTTTGATAATCAAACAGCTGATATCACACGGGGCGTCAGTGTCCCAGTCTGATAGTTTGCTTGCTTGGTAATTGGAAGTTGCAGGGTTGAGCCCAATTTCCGCTGTCAGATGGCGATGTGTCCTTAGGCAAGACATTTAACAATAAGTGTGTCAGTGGTGTGTATATGGGCATGAATGGGGTTGAATTTGTTAGCTGATACTGATGGACAACTGAGATAGAAACTCCAACCAATTTGTGAACTGGTTGGAGTTAATGTGAGGATGAATGGGTCTGGTAGGTGTGACCTGTGGTGTAAAGCAGCTTTGAGTAGACTATAAAAGTGCTATAAATTCAAGACCATGCACCATTTACACTGCTGTGTCCAATTCTCTCCTCAGTAAGTGGACATTTTAGGGTGTACCTGCGTCCTGCCCATTCTCAGGTTCCAGCCCCCTGCGACCCTTAAAGGGATAAGTGGTATAGATAATTGATGGACAGATCAATGTATGATCTTACATAGAAAATTTAACCTCTGCTTTTAATCTGAGTTGTTTCATGGGTGGCAAAACCTGCTTGACTCATAGTTACAGCAATGGTGGCTGTGACATAATAGTGTAGTGGCAGAAAACCTTTGGTGGGAATCAGCCTGGACTCGGCCCACTTTGAAATACTGCTGTGTCATGATGAAATGATCCAACGTACTGTAAATATGCAAATCTAGAGTTTTTTTTTCAACTGAATAAAAACAAATAAGTATTTCTTCCTTGCACCATGACCAACATTCATCAAAACATCATCAAAATCTGAGGAAAAGAGAACGTTTTGAGTGTTCTCACTCACAGTCAGACAAGCAAACAAATGGCAGCAAAAACATAATAAATATGCTTTTAAAGCTACAAAATACTTTGTCCTAAAACTCTGAATTTGATAATGTTCTGAGGAGCGGTTTAGAAGCCTTTGGGGTCCTGATGTGGCCCTTGCACCTCCAGTTGATGATCACTGCTTTTTATAAAGGGGGCAAAGACCTATGAAACAGGATGTGATAAAGCCAGCAAAACCTAAAATCCAAATTCCTTTATCATTCAAAACAACAAAAAAAGATTGTTTCAAACAAATTGATTAATTTATTCTCGCCTTCATTTCTCCCTTAATATGCCAGCCAACCAACTGACAATTTGTACCTAATTTAACCAGCTATCTTTGCTTAGGGCAGACTGGTTAATGAATCAGGTAATGTTATAAAACCAGCCACTGGCAACATCACAGAGGGACTTCAGGGCCATGCAATTAGCAAGCACAAGCCAAGCTCAAATTGAACTTTTCCCTGCTACATTCTGACTCTCGCCTTGAATTTTAGTTGTGAAGTGTCCTTTACTGTCTCATGAACAGATGGAGTCTGCTCAGTTGTCATGGAGATGGTCAGGTGGTCATCACATTGACCTACATGTGGACCTTGGGTCAAGCTCTAACAGGTGTTCCTGTAAAAAAGTGTGAGATTGTTGACCCTGTGTCTGCTCAAGAATGGGCCTGGCCTCGGATGTGAAGAGATCAAACTGATGAGCGAGGAGACAGTGGACGCAGAGACAAACATCAAGGAGGCCTCTCACATCCAGCATCAAAGACAGGTGTTACAAAATGTTTCATCCTCCTGCCTCGCTGTGTGTTCAGACGAAATGTGGAGAGAATTTCACAGAGAGGATGATTGCATAAAAAAGATGTAAGGAAAACACACAGGATGGTGCAAATGGATGTAAAAGCACATCAGTGTAAGTTGGAACATCTAAAGAGAAATATAACCTGAGAATGTATGATTCCATAGGCTCTTTCATATGAACTTCAGTCCTGACAAATCCCTTAAATTTTCAGAGGGAACTGAACGGGAATACAAAAAGCTGACAACTTCGCTCATAGTTTGAAGATCAGTGTTAGACCACATCACGTCAAGTCTGCACTCTGTTTCTTCAACATTTTCCTGCGTCCAAAGTCTTAACTGTCTTGATTTTAAGGTTTTACTTATTATATCTACTTCAGATTAGATTTACTTTACCTTAATTGTATCTTTAAAGAGTAAAAGAACAGAAAAGCAACACTTAAAAATGGAACATAATGGACTCTCCTTCCAATCTCACATCAATAGCATCACTCGATCTGCTTACTTCCACCTCCGCAATATCAATCGCCTCCGCCCCTCCCTCTCTCCTCACAGCACCTCCATTTTTGTCCATAGCCTTTTTACCTCCCGTTTAGATTTCTGTAACTCACTCCTCTTTGGCCTTCCCCAAAAGTCCCTCCATAAACTCCAACTGGTCCAGAACTCAACTGCCTGCATCATCACCAGAACTCCTCCAACCATCACATCACCCCCATCCTGCAGCAGCTCCACTGGCTTCTAGTCAAGCTTAGGATAGAATTCAAACTGCTCCTGCACACCTTAAAGGCCATCCACAACCTCGCCCCTCCATCTGTCTGACCTCCTCTACATCACCACTCCAGCCCGTTCCCTCAGATCCTCCTCCTCCACCCACGTCACTGTGCCCTCTGCCAGCCTCAGCACCATGGGGAGCAGGGCCTTCAGTCACTCTGCTCCCCAGCTCTGGAACTCTCTCCCACCAGACATCCGAAACCTGAACTCCCTGTCTCTTTTTAAATCCAGACTCCAAACCCACCTGTTCAGGACTGCATACTCTCTACTATGAATTTCCATTCTCATCCACTTATCCATCATAGTCTGTTGTATTTTTCTGATTTTATAATTGTATTGTTTTGTTGATTTTATTGATGTTTTTTTAATCCTGTACAGTGTCCTTGAGTGTTTTGAAAGGTGCTTTTAAATAAAATGTATTATTATTTATTATTAAAATGTGAAAGGAAAACTAAGTAAGCTGTAAGCAGCCTGTTGAACCAGTTCTCTTTGATTTCAACAAAAAGCCCTCCTTTGACAAGTAAAAAATCCAATTAGAGCTTAAAATTTTATGTTGTTTCATGTTTATACTGAAACAGGGATTGATTACTGTGTTCAAATATATTCAAACAAACCATGTCGAACAGGCAATGCCCACTTGTGTAGGAACAACTCTCCCAAATGACCTAGGTGTAGAAAAATATTTTAATTCTACCTCTCTCTTCAACAGATTTAGCAAATCAAAACAGCCCAGTGGCTTCGAGCTAATATGAGAAAGAAGGGCAAAAAAATAATACTTTAAAAAAGTAGATGACTCATTTTTGCAACCGTCCTCAAATGCAACCAGATCAGAGGTGAATTTTCTTCAATCAGGAACACCAGTGTCGCTTAATGACTAGATGTAATTTCGATCTTTATCTATGCAATGTAATGAATGATAAATACTTACATATATTTGCTGTTCCTTTGGGTATTGGGAGATAGGAGCCCACACTCCAGGCTCTCCCGTGGTAGTGCCTCTTGCAGCGGCTGCAGTCTGGCCCTGTGGTGTTATGCTCACATTCACAGCCCAGCTTCCCCTTGTCAAACACACAGCTGTTGGCATGCAGGTTGCACTTGCACCTGAGACAGAAAGATAACAACAAAAAAGAGAGACAGACACATGAATAGGCATCATTCTGCACCGTGGAATCGATGCCCTCTGGAGGGGGGAAACACAAAGTCTGCCCTTGCTGTGTTTATTTGTGCTTTTCATATTTTGTGACAGGGGTAAATTGAAATCCTGGTGGGTTATCTGACTTGGATCGTGCCTCCACAAAGCTTCATTATGCTCTCCTTTTAAAAAACAAGGCCTCATTTGTTGCTGCCCCTGCGGAGAGAACAGCGATGCAAATAAGGCCACTTTTGCCGCTCTGAGAGCGAAATGAAAGGCACTCTGTGAGATTAACTAATTGAGCACAAAACAGGGATCTGATAGGAAGATGATAGCTTAAAGAGAAGCAGCATAGCCTCAGAATTTTTGTTTTTCCTTTTGCTTCAAAGTTACCATGCTATTTGGCAAGGGAGCCTTGAGGCAGGAAAGCCTGCCGGTCTGCAGAGCTGGTTTATTAGACAGAAGTGTGGCAGAGCTGACAGATGCTCCTGACAGGAGAGGAGAAGAGGCCGACGGCTTTCAACACTCAACCAAATCCACCCCGAGATTTGACCACATGGAGCAGGCGTGTGTGTATTCCCAAGTGTCTGAGAGAAAACTCAACAACCTGGGCAGTTAAAGTTGAGCTTCTGTTTCCTTCAGTCTAAATGAGGAAAGTTAAACCGCCCTCCCTCTGAGTAAAACCTCAGTGCTTTCACACATGCAACCCAATCCTGAAAGTTTTAGCTCCTGAGTAAAGTTGAGCACGGTACAACTAATGTATATCACTGTCAAGAAGTCTCCAGAATTATTAAATCAGGCGAAAGAGCAATGGTCATACTGCATATAACCAGTGGCTGACAACCAGTTTGATAACTGTATTTGCTATGTTGTTGCTGTTTAAATAATAATAAAAAAAAATAGGGCTATTTGACATGCAGCACACATGTCTTCCCTATTTTCCACCTTATGTAGCAGGAATTTTCAATCCACCACAACACAGTAAAAAATTGGGAATATCAGAATTAAACATGTCAGAGATCATTTGAACATCCAAAGTGTTATTTTAGTCTATTTAAATAACACGTTACCCTCTCTGAACCACATACGACTGTCAATTTGTTAATAAATATAAATTTTAGTTTAGTGATTCTAAAGCTATGTAGAACCACAAAAGTGCTTAGATCAAGTCTTTTAAAAGCAAAAAAACAGAACTTCTGTTACCACTAAGGGTGTGACTGTATTCATCATGTCCTGAGTGTCCACTAAGCAAGGATTTAAAGGATACGTTTGATTTCTACAACTTTCACATTGTTTATAGAATGAAGTAGAGTTTGAGTTTTTGGACGATTAATGCAGTTTTAGGAGCGGCGCTATATGTGCCCCGTGTGCTACCATTATACGGATGTCCGCCGCTTGATTTTGGATCTAAATATCTCCTGAAGCACTGTTTGGATCAGGAAAGCCTTCTGGGTGAGTATATTGTTCTACTTCATTCAATAAACAATGTGAAAGCTGTAGAAACTGAACTTATCCTTTAATGTCTCTCGTCCTACAAAGTCCCTTTCATTTGCTTTAAATGTTGTAACTCTCAGTTCAGTTCAGTTCGGGCAGCCAATCAGCACAGAGCTCATTATCATAGTCTTCCTGTCCCCTCAGATCAGAGTGTTTCCAAAGGGAGAGAAAAGAGCTGCATGTGACCCTCTACAAAGATGAAGCGCTTCATTTTTGCGTATTCCACTTCAGCCAAATCCTTGCTTGATAAACACTCTTCCACATGAGAACTTTAAGTTGAATTTAAAAAATAGATTTTGCTTTCTTAAGAATTTTTTGCACCAGAACATGCGTATATGCCCACTTGATCTAGATTTTAATGGAAACAAAACGTATGCCTATTTTGATAAGAACATGTGAAATTAGAGATAATGTCATCTAAATCTGTTGAGAACTTCTTACATTATTACTGAACATGTGAAAAACTGCCCTATTGCCCAGTGTTAACAAATCCCTTGATCCACTTTGGCATTGCGATCACCCTTAGAATATAATCATTTGGTCTTTGGCCCATATAGCTGACTTATTCTTAAAATGTAACAAATCCTGTCAAAACTTTTTGAATTATTTTGTTCACAATCTAACAAACTCTGATGTAAAGGTGCACAGACCACAAGTGACAGTTGTCATCAGAATTACTTCACTCGAGGTTTTGTTGTTTTATTAGAGTAACTCCAGAGAGAGGCAAAGCTTCTTTGCTTTCTGCCATGGGACTAGCTCACCCTCGAGGTCTCATACTCCTATAATCACTTGATTCTTGTGTGTTATGCCTAACATAAATCATGTCTATTCCAAATATAATCCTCCATATTTGATTTTATTCCACAGGGGGTAAAAGGTTACAACATGTGACCTCAGCTGCATGGGAGGTTGGAGGCTGATATATAAACAGACGTTGTGGGAGGTGGGGGGGTAGTGGAGTTGATCTGACACCTGACCTGTCCACCGGGATTCGGGCGGCTTGGTTGCATATCATGACTGTTTGTTTTCACTGAGCCCTTCCGAAGGGAGATTTCTCCTATTTGAGAGGCAGCAGACGGGTATCATTTGCCCATGTTCAGCAGTGAACATGAGACTGAGAAATGACAGCAGCAGTCAGAAATACATCCATTTTAATTGACTTCCTGGCCTTACAGTGACATCCCACATTAATGATAGATAACTGCTGGAAACAAGGGAAACTGAAACCTGCTCTGTGCCACTGATAAGCAGCAGTAAAATGACAGGTATAGTCTAAAGTGAGCAGATTTCTCGTAATATGCACCCATGGGTGACACCATGCTATCTATATGTCTGTATATTAATCTTTGTATGCTATACATACTTTTCTTACTATAAATAATACTATCTGTACATCTACATACTAACTCAAGACCAGCTCAGTGTACTACATACAGCTTCTAGATGCCTGTTTGTCCCGTGTCCTCTTATACAGCCAACAGTGTTCCCACAGCTGCCATCTGCAGCCAATGCACCCTGATATAACAGGTGAACACCAGTTTTGTATCAAAAATTTGCATATTCAACACATTAAATGTAATTAACTCTGATTAAGCAGTTTTAGCCTATTTAAAGATTAAACATGGTATGTGGCATTATAAAGCATTGATGAACTTTAAAGATTTCACGTGCAATTTTCAAACACATCTAATGGATCACATACATTTTAAT
Source organism: Scarus forsteni (assembly GCA_036419115.1). Lineage (NCBI taxonomy): Eukaryota > Metazoa > Chordata > Actinopteri > Labriformes > Labridae > Scarus > Scarus forsteni. The sequence goes on along the minus strand of JAZDUH010000157.1, from coordinate 15,477,504 downwards.
GTGATACGTTCATTGAGGCTTTGGAAAAAAATTAGTCATACTCTCATGATTTGTTGTTCTCAGCCCTTTGTTGACACTAACAAGGTCTCACACTTTAAGTGTCTTCATGTCTCACTGGTCTAATATAACAAGCTGTAACATGGACACTAAATGCTGTAGGCAAACATACATTTTACAGTTTATGTGAAATAGGTTAAGTTTATTTTTTTAGTCATTTCAGAAAATTTCCACATGTTCAACTGCAATTTTTATGAGGAGAATCCTGTTGAATATTCAAAGCCATTTTTGTTCTTTTCTTGTAATTACACGCTGTTTTAAGCATGTATAACAGAATAATGAAAAATAATTGAAAGAATTACTTTTATTTCTCGTGAAAAAGGGTAAAAAAAATGTTTTCAAAGGGCAATCCCTGGCACATTTATTGAGAAAAAAGACCAGGTGGACATTTATTATTATAGTGTTAACTGTCATGTTTTCACTTTTGTACTCCATATGCACAATTAAGTGATTACTGTGCATTTTTTTGTTTTTAGATGGTTGCTCAAAAATATGAGATGGCATACCACATACTGTGTATGTTCACATTGGCATCAAAATTTAAAAAAGTCAAAAATTGTCAACGGGTACTCTAATTTTCTGTGTATTTCTACTTCTTACTGAATCAGTACTAAATCAAATCGCCACTCAAAGAATCGTGAGGTTCTTAACAATACCCAGTCCTTGTTCATAATGCACAAAAACAGAATAAAAGTTGTAATGTATATCTTGAAATGAAGGTCTATAATGATGTACATTTTCCATAACTTATACTTGAAACCCAGAGAAAACCCCTGCACATATCTACAGTATCATGTAAATCTTCAAAATCAATCCAAAAAGTAATCACCAGATACAGTGAAGTTGATTTCCTCAGCTGGAGAAACATACTAAAAAGATAATCATACAACCCGCCTAAGAATAACTCCATATATCTTGAGGTTAAATGCCATCTGATATTATAAGCAGCAATAACAGATGTGACTGAATAATAGTCTGCACATAGCATCAAATCCTACTGCCTCCCTCCACGCGTTCCCCACAGTCCTTAACTTTTTAATCAATTATAGTCCCTGCTCTATAAAATTAATGACAGGGTGTAGCTCTTCCGCCATGCAGACAGCAGCGGCTCCCTGAAGAAAAGAGCGATGAGATTTGACCTTCCACTTAATTAAAAACCAGCAAAATTTGGATCATTGAGCCCAGCCGGTGTGCGAAGCCCGCTGATGGAGTACAGGATGTGGACTCATGGGGACTCCAGGATGTGATGCTTTTGCCACCGGCATTGTCAGATTAAAATCAGAGAGTTTTTTTTTAAATCCCCAGTTTTGGTCACAGGTGGGGGGAGATCTCCTGTATGTCCAGCCCCCTGAACCAGCAGCATCACAAAGACACATTTCATTAAGTTTTAATGACCTTTTCTACAGCCCAGTAACGTTTAGTGTTTATCCATTATCCAAACCAGTGAACCTCCCTCTGGAGACTCTGAAGATCATCAAGTGTCTTTGTCCTTCCAATCAATTGCGTTTAGCTGTAGGTAAAGCTAAAGTAAAGAGGTGTTTTTGTACACAAGGCATAGGGAGTCGTAAACATTGTGAGTGGGACAGCTCATTGAAATTTTAATCCTGTGTACAACTATGGCTTTCATTCCTTCCTTTATCTGCACACAATGAGCATGGACAGAGGACTGTTAAACCAGAAGCATAGGACGCTTGTTATAAAAAAGTGGATGCTCTTAGAATATTTACACAGAATGCTACCTTATTTACACAGGATTTAGACCTAAGACCACGGGTTTACCAAACAATCCAGACATATATTAATGTTTTTCCCATTTTTCAAATATTAGAGGCCGCAGGGTGTTCTCATTTGAAATCCAAAAATGCTCCAAGAGCAAAATAAGTTCAAAATATTCAAAGGGATGATTTGAATGATACATGCCAAACAATTCTGAACTAGAAAGCACACAGAGAGCACAAAACCTCTGGCAAGGCAGCTCACATATTGCTGTTACATCTATAAGCAACAGTTTCATGATAAAGTTACCATCATAATATGATTCCTTAACCCTGAAAATCCACACCTAGCACTCAGAATCATGTTGATAACATTATTAGTTAGACAGTTAGTTAACAAAAATGATTGTTTGCTGATGGCGGTTATCTGGATCACCTCCAAAGTCGGATCATTTTTATTTTGGGCCATTACCAACATCTCCTGAAAATTTCAGCCAAATCTGTCCAGTAGTTTTTGTCTAATCTTGCAAACAAACAACCAACGAACATACAATGGCAAAAACATAACCTCCTTGCTGGAGGTAACTCGAGGTGCTTTGAGACAGTAAACCCCCACCAAAGCATTTCCAAAGGTAACATCCAGCAAGTTAATGTCAAAAATGTGGAAAACTGCCCTACATTCACTGTCAGCAACTCCTTGAAAAAAAATTTCTGCATTCACATCCAGATTCGGTTCACCACCAAAATCTATTCACTTTTCCCTCGTGCCATGACCAACATTCCCTGAAGATGTCTTTAAAATCCACTGAAAACGTATTTGGTTTTAAGCAGATATGATCATGTCCCTATCTTGCAGTGCTTATGAATCACTTTAAATATTTCTGAATCTGCTTTTGTATTCATATAACTACTTAAATCAAATTACTTCAGCAATGACATGCTTACCTTTAAGTATTATAAGTAATTCCAAAATCATTTCTTAACCGTGCCCTAATGTACTTATTGCAGCTTATATGGGATCCAATTAAGATTCAGTGACTTCTAGCAGAAACCTCAGGTCGACAGGTGGATCTGCAGGATTAAATGATCGTTTGCTGTCTCTGCATTGATGCATTATCATGTATGTCCCCATCAACTGAAGGGTTATTTTCAACACACTTTGTTTTAAAGCACTACTGGGAAAGCCCTTTTTGCATTTTGTAGAGAGCCTTCATTTGCAGAGCTGGGGGTCTGGTAGTAACAGTTCAGGACATGAGCCTAGTCGATTTGGAGTTTTGAAAATAAATACTGCAACCTTACAGTCAATCACGGAGCAACCCTGCAGCCTGTGTAGTTGAAGCTAAATTGGGCTGATGTGGTCCTGCTTCCTGTAGCCTGTCAGCAGCCTGGCTGGGTGTAGTGACGCACGGTTTTTGGTGCCAACAAAGCTATTTGCACCTAAGCTGTAATAGCAGTGCAGTCAAAAACCACCCAAAATAGGCCCACAACAAGCACATGCTGGTGGGAGACATTTTCTCGCAGATGACTTCTGTTTTCAACCACTGTCAAACCAGACATAAACCTTAGAACATATCTGCCCATTTCCTGATCTTGTTTTTGACCTGAGTGCTTTTTGTAGTACCCAAACAAAAGGCAGGGAATTTTCTGCCTGCCTCTGTCCAGCAGTTTAAACATTTTACTCTAGAACTGGGCTCTGCCAAAATTTAACACCTCAGGCCCCAAATTACCATCAACAGCAGAAACTTAACTCCTGCTGCCAAAAAAGAGATCTCCATCAGCTTGAGCACAAATGCAGAACTGTTGACAATGCCAAACACCAGCCACTGTCAATAACCACCCTCTGTCCACAATCAACACCCACAGCTGAAACTAAACGCCCACGACGGTCAATAATCACCTGCTGACGACACTCACGGTGGGTGTAAAGAGCTGAATAAACACACCACTGCTGTTCTCACCTTGATGCAGATAAACAAACAGTGTAAACGGAAATTACAGCAGTTATCTGTATAATATTTACAAGTTGTGCATAATAGTTATGGCTAGCAGCACTGTTTGGTGTTTGTTCTGCTTTCATAAGGACATTGCTCTTCTCATTGCTGGAAAAAGCAAGGGTTGTCAATCCTTCCATCTCTTGAGGGTTGCTCTTCAAACTTGGCACACAAGTTGTCTCTGATTCACGGAAAACAGAAGATTTATGAAATCGCAAGTTAGGCCTCATGATCATCCCTTGCTCCAATTCAAGATATCTTAAGAACCTCAGAGGGGATATTTCTCTACTTTCACATATTAACTTTAATTAAAGTATGACATGACTAGATTTTGGAAGTTGTAGTCATTGGTTCTTATGTTTTGCTTTTAAAAATCTTATTCTAAGAAGAGTCTGATTGACTTTGTTTAAACTTTGCAAACATGTCCACTCTCCATCAAAGATGAACTAATTCAATTATGCAGGTCAAGGGTCTCTATATTTTTGCCTTATATTCACCCCTTGCATACATTTTTGAGCCCAAGAACCCTCTGCAAGACTTTATTCCATCTTTGAACACCTTGACTTAACACCATATCTCTATTGACCACTTGCAAACACATGAGTAAATGACATCACTCAGTTCTGTTGACAGTGGAAGTACCACTGTAGTCAACAGACTGTGATGCATGTCAGCCGATAATTACCATTGTAATGAAAATTATTTACAACTGAAGTAACAGAAAGTATCGTTAATACGAAACAAAATCTAGCTCGGTTAGATAAGTTAGCCGTTTGACTCCCTGAAGCTAAATAACCACTGCAAATTTTTTTTGGTCAAATTGTACAGTTGCTCCAGCATAGTTTCGTGGCTTGTTTTTATATAGAACTCACACAATTACATTTAAAACTGTACCTATCAAAAGCAGTGTACCTTACTGGTAGCCTGAGCTTCCTCTCCTTAATGGTACAGCACTGCTGGGAGCCTTTCAGCCACTTCACTCACTACCAAGTACCTGAAACAACTCAACTTAACATATACTGACCTACTCCTTCGATGCTGCAAATAATAATGACATTTTAAAAATATTAGTCTGGAAACCTTAGAACTTTAGGAAATAAGTCTTATATGTCCTTGGTGTAACTTGAATAAACCTAAGCTTGGCTCATTACAGTTTCATGATCCTCTAAGTCACTAACAGCACGTCTCCAATAAAATCTGCCCCGCTAGATGAAATAGAAAATATGATTTAAAAGGGGAAGGGACGTGCTGGCCATCGGGGAAACCGGGAAAGCTTCCGAACGGCCGGCACACCTAGATGACCGGTGGCCACAGTGCACGCCACTGTAAATATCAATCAGCAACCGCACCCAGTCGGACCAACACAAGCCACCACGATCGTGGACAGTGCAGCTGACAAAATTAGATGGCCGGTGGCCGCAGGGCGGGGCCACTGAAAACATTAATCAGCACCACTATCACCCCCTCCAACCCCCGCTCTAATGAACGACATTCAGCCGGTCTGGTCAGAAAAATTCCCGGGCTGATTTTCAGCCTCAGCACGTCCCCGAAAAGGAGTATTTAAAAAAAGTTAAATTATTTAGCTACTATCACAAAAATGACAATCATAGCCCAATCCTGAAAATCTTTATTTATAAATCTTTATTACAAATGTGTTAGTTGGCCTCAAAGAAGTAGTCATTTTCAAAATGGAAATTATTCATATTTTTATTAAATGTGCGGGGGAAATATAGTTGGCTATGGCACATTTATGATGACTTAAAAGACAGTCTGTGTAATAAGTTGCTGATTTATGACAGCAGCTTTATTATCACCAAGTTACTATTATAAGCAGTTTTATAACGCAGCCACAGTGGAGCTAAAGCAGTAATAACACACTAATAGTCTGAGAAATAAAGTTACTTTATTTAAAGCAAATTACTTTCCTAAATTAGCCTACATTTTGTATACACACGATATAATAGTCGCCTATAGAAAAGGGGATAACTTTTTTTCTTTTTTAAAGAGAGAGAGAGAGAGAAAGAAAACATATTTCTGATTGATGTGATGTTTTGGCCCACCATTCAGTTGCTCGGAAAAATTTTGGCCCAAGGCCAAACTTACCTGCAGACCCCTGCTCTAAGTCATACATTATCTTTTTATTTTCATTGAAAAACATGACAAAACTCTGTGATTTTTGCAGCACCAGTTAAGTAATGAGGCACAGATCCATGCCTTTATTTGTATGAACTGTTGGCCTGTGTGTGTGTAGGTTAAAAGTAACAAGCCACAGATCTGTACAGTGGAGTAAGGTGAGTTGGGGTCTAGGTTATGTTGACAGGCCGAATCAGACAGCAGCAGTGCCCTGTGTCTTCTCCTCTGGCTGCTGCCTAACCTTGGCTTCTCCTGGCTGCTTGGCACGGTGTTGACAGGCTCACGATGTCTAACACAGCTTTTCTTCCCCGTGACAGCTTCTAGCATCTCTGATTCAAGACAAGAGAGGTGCACAGCACTCGTTAAAAAGAAGCTCAAAGTGAAGGAGCCTAAGCTGACAGGTTTGGGAAACTTTCACTTTTGCTCATATTTTTTGTGTTGAAACTTCCTGGAAAAGTCCCATACTAACCCCATATATTCATGAAGTCTAAGTTTTTCTTGGGTTTAATTACTTTTAGAGTGTTGTTTTTCTGGACACATATTTTTTTCCATCCAACCTTCATTTTTTGTTAACTAAATATTGCCCATCATACCAATACATGACTATAAAATTCTATTCACATGTGTTCAAACAGAACATAATGTCCTGATTTGTATCTGGGCGAGCTGCTTGTGTGAACATGAAGGTTCATTCAGACATCACTCAAAACTTTTCCTTTCCCCATGTCTTTCCTGACTCCTGTCTTTCATTACCTGAAATTTGCTTGAATGTTTCTGGAGTGCAAAAGTGAAAAGAGTCCAAGAGAATTACCCAGATTTTGCTCACCAGTTGTTGCATTTTAATTTGGATCATTGCATTTATCATTGGTGACAGAAAACTTTGCATCCGGATGGTCTTCAAACTTTTTTATTATGAAAAACATGGTTGTGAAAGCCTGAAGTATTATGCCCCTTTGAAAATGTAGAATATTGAAACTACGATAGTGGGTCAAGAAGAATGCCATGCTGGTTTCTGTGGCAACATGATGTTATTTTTATGATACAGGTTCATGCTTTGTTATAGGACGGGAGGTCACAGTGACTTTTGATAGTGAAGGGCATTGGTGGCTCAGTCTGATAGTGCTGGTAATCAGAAAGTTGCAGGCTCTAGCTCACAGCCATGATGTATCCTTGACACTTATGAAAGGACTGTGTTTGCTTTTACTGATGGAAAACCTATATAGAAATTCTTAACACTATCAGTGAGTGAATGTGATGGCTTTATAAACTTAAGTCCATTTACCATTTTATCACTTTATAATTTCTCAGAGTGTTATTTTAGATACCAGGGTCTGAACAGAAGGCCCTACTGTCTTGCCCTTGGAGGGCCTCTGAAATGTAATTATTACAGACAAGTTTCCCAAGTTACCTGCAATTTCTACATAGTCCTGTCTGCTCTGCAGCTTTGCCTTGGCAGATGCTGCATGTACTTGCCCACTGGTGGTGTATTTTAAGTTCTGTACAGTAAAGCAAAGCCTTAAGCAGCTTGAAGCATGAGATCAGTAGACCACAAGAAATGTACAACTTTACAAAGTAATTGCAAGATCACAAGATGAAGGGAAGAGGAACATGTAGACAAAAGATCATATTGCCTGCCTGATTTGCTTTCCCCGATTAGTTTACCTAAAAAGAATCGGAACAGCTGTGGGATCAACATATGAAAAATTTAAGTCATGTCAATTATATTTATTAAGCCCCTTTAAGATGATAGCTCTACACGGAGTACATTTAAGACATGTGAAAAAGAACCCTGTGTTATAGGTCTGTAAATGAATCATGAATAGAATCAAAAATGGGCTTACAGTGCTAAAGTGTGCCCTTAATGGGCTATCATTGCTTTGGACAATATACTGTATGTTATCACCATATTTTGACAACTAACAGACCCTGGGTTGATATACCTACAGCTCCTCCCCAGGTTGGGAACTGTGGTTTTAGAGGATTAAATGTAAAAAAATGTTTGAAACTATCCTTATGTGTGTAATGTTTTACCCTTTTCTTTAAGACTGAGTGTATACATATTCTCAAACGTTACACTAATAGCAATGGACAACCTAAAGAAAATATTGTATAATTTCCCTTACCATAGCTGTCACAGGACAGGAAAATAAGGCAAACAGAGTAAGTAAAGTTGGAGATAGCCATAATACCTTTTTGCTTTGATAAAGTCTGATTAATTGAGATCATGTAAATGCATTTAGGAGTGCTTAATCTTGAATACATGTGTGGAGAGTTCTGGCCTTAAAGAGCACAAACATAATCACTCAAAAATGTTGAATGTGAAGTAGACTAATTTTAATGGTAATGCCTTTTGAAAACTTTTCTAAAACATATTTGTGAATATTTTTGATAGCTGTTAATGTCATCTTTTGGTTGACCTTACTTACTGTTTGCACTGTCAGTAGTGTGAAAACTTAGAGGCTGAGATTATGTAAGATATACACAGCATATTTTTGATAAAAATGCAACAACTTGCACAAAACCCTTCTAATTCTGTTGGCACCATTATAGAGAACTGAAAAGCCTGAGCAAGTGGTTCTGCAGTTTTCTGTCTTTTCCATTTGAGATTTACGCCCTGACTGGCTCTCTGACTGATCAGACTGGCCGAGCACAGCAGCCTCCCTCAGCTCTGTATCTCACCTGTTCCTGCGCACAAGAATCTCATGGTCAGAGTCTGTAATGTGGCTCCATGCTGAATAAATACATACTCAGGCCTCCTAAAACTTTCCTCTACAAGACATTTAGAGAGTCTCGCACATGCTGGCCGGTGATCGCTCTGACAGGTGAGCAGACATCAAGGCTGAGGAGAGAAAGTTTGGCCTTGTTGGAAGTTTTAAATGAATGTCAATGTGCTCCCTGGACCAACATGAATTACCCATCCAACACTTAACACGGAAGAAGAGGCTTTTAAATGTGTGAAACATAAGGGGGAAAAGCGTGATTTAGCATGTTTACTGACCTTCGCAGTTAGTGGAATCTTATGTCCTATACCCTCATAACTGAAACTGAATGTAAGGTATAGGTAATTTCATTAACTTGAGACTATGAACTTGGTGTAGACCACGAACAGGCAACTTTGTGTACCAAAAGAACCACATAAAAACTATCCTAGGGAAAATGTAATTAGTTCTAATAAAAGGGTATTTATCAAAATTTATACATAAATACAAAATTGAATGCAAGGGGCAATGTTATCTATTGAGCTAAAGTCTGGATACAAGCCAGTTTCAGCTACTGTTTGACCTAAGTAACAGAGTGTGTAGTTTTTCAAAATATATTTCATAGACAGTGTTACTCCTGGATTTACAAATACATAAAACAGAGCACAAATCTATGTCAGGGTATTTTCAACGCAGTGAGTAATTGTGAAAGTGTAGAAAACTGCCCTATCACATTGTTAAACCTTTAAAAATGTTTTGATCTGCGCTCACATTCAGATCACCAACAAAACCTTACCACTTCTTTGAGGCAAGACCAACTTTCCTTAAAAATGTCATCCAAAATTTCATGAGAACTTACTGAGTTATTGGCCAAGATGTGGGAAACTGACCTCATAATATTAACAAATCATCATCAAAAAAAAGAAAGGCCCACCACCAAAATCGAATCAAGTCTCCCTTGTGCCATGACCAGCATTTCCTGGAAGCCCCATCAGAATCCCTTCATGATTTTTCAGATGATCGTGTTCACCATCAAACAAAAGAAAAGAAAACAAAACTAGCACCAGTAAAACCTAGCCTCCTTGGCAGTGGTGAATGTATTAAACTATAGCTCCCTTTTTGTTGGAAATGTTTCTACTTGAATGAAATACTTAGGTTTCATGGCAGATTTTGTCAGAATTTCTAGATGTGCATCCATGTTATTGACATCTTGAACCGGCTCCTCAACTGCCAGTTGCCCACTCCTGACATGGACATAGGCTTTGTGACATCATTCACTGGTTTCTAAAGAGGAACTACAAAGTCTATGGTGGGTCAACAAAAATAAATTCCAATTTATTGGATGCAGTTGCCTCTTGCTGTCATGTTTAGTTCCCACCCTTTTCTCCTCTAAAGACACTGATTTGTCAGTGCTTTTGTAGACTGTGCTAAATTGTTCAAACTTTGAATCTTTTCTAGATGGTTCTGCTTGATTATGAATGGATATTGAGTTAGGAAGTGCAGCTGCACAGCAAATTTAATGGGTTTGATTGTGTTAAGATGAATAAATAATTTACATCAACTTCAGTTTCAATACTTTAATGTTTGTAGACATATCCATAAAGCTATGTAGAAGACAACACAAACACGCCACGGAACAATATGTTGATTTCGGTGTGTACCTTATTTTTAATGCTTTTTTTTTGGCATAAAAAGCATTGTTCAAATGTTCCAAAGTTTCCCACATTAGCAGCAGCACATGAGCATATCCAGCCAGCACAATGAGTTACTGTGTTATTTTTTATACTTGTACATTTGTTAAAGTGCTGAAGTTTTGGTAGAGACGAGGAGGGAGAGTCATAGAGTCACCTCATTACACCGGCCTGTGTCACCGTGAAATTGAAGAGTCCGATTAGGCTTGTTTTCGTCGCTCTGTGCTGTGGCCAATTTTGTCATTCTTTGGGCTGGTAATGTAATACATCTCAAGCAAATTGTTTGCGTCCCACCCTCGAAATATAAAGCAGCCCTGCCAGGGCTCCCCAAATTGTTGGAGAAATATTAGGAACGGATCACAAGTTAATTCCCCCTGCTTCAATTTTCTGCCGGGGCGAAATGAAATTTGAATTTGCGAGGCTTGGGCCACTGCCACTGAAAGCCTGTGATTTGTTTCAATGACAGGGCCTATTATTGAAGTTGTGCATTGATGTAGGCATACAGTATGGTAATGGGCCCCCCGCCTCGTCCCACCTTGGTCCTCGTAGTGGAGGGCCGTCTCATTCATGTGATGTAAGCTGCTGAGACAAGGAGGAAGCCATGAAGAAATCGGCGATGGGGAGACTTATTAATATGGAAATCAGAGCCCGGCTGCATGCTCTGTGTACAATTTGTGTGTGAATGTGAGCACAGAGGCATGCAAGAGCTGCTGACTGCATGCACTCACCTAGTACAATGTGAAGGGGGAAGGTATAAAAATATCTATTTTTACAAAGCCAGTAAAGCAAAGAAAAGAAAACAAGCTACACATGCCAACACATATACACACATACACACCTTCTGAGGCCTGTGCAAGTGTCTTTTAAGTCATTCAAGCTATATTTGATTGTCTGACTTCAATAGCACTTACAATGTAGACTACACAGAGCCGTTACACAAAGCTGGTTCTAAAAAAATGTGTACATTGTAGTCTAGTTTTTTTCTGATGTTTCATAGCGCCAGTGTTGAATACAAACCTTGTATCTCCATTTTGTTATGATTTTCAATTTTTTCCCCCGTAAAATAGTGCTATTGGTCACTTTTGTAAACTTTTAATCAAATTCAAGAACAAAAAACACTTTTGTAATTAGGAAAATACAATATTCCTATTATTATTTATTATTTAAGTTCCTGAAATGTAGCATTTTTGTTGGTTTGTGCCGGACAGCAACAATAAATTTGTGATCTATGAAGAGACTGTTCATGCTGTGTTTGAAGACAAAAGCTTTTGCAAACTTGATCTGTTTTTGGACCTGTTTTTTTTTTTCAAAACCCAACTCTTGGACACAAACGTTGTAACCAGATGGACTGTTCAACTTGATTTGCTCGTCCATCTGGACAGCAGCCCATAGAAATTATTTAGGGATGGCAGAACTTCAAAATCATATCCTATAGGTGACTGGACAAGCTTTCTGTCACTCACGTTCATTCACATTCATCACATACCTCTGATTATTTCCTTTCCAATATCTTCATTTCCTGATTGGCAATTGTACCTGCCTCCAAGGAACAGGACATGGTGTTTGTTTATTTGTCTTAATTACTGTACTTACATTGTTAGGGACGGGAATTGGAAACACATTCCAGTCAATAGATATTTGTAGTTGTTTAGATAACAAACAGCTTATGCATCAATATGTGTGTTTGCTAAACAATTTCATTATGCCCCACAAACCAAGGAAGTTGCAATCTCATCACATGCAGTCAGCGTGAATGGCAACAAAGAAGGTAAAGAAGTTATCATGTCAGACAGAAGATATAAGCAGTCAAAAGTGAGCCTTATTTTAACACAGTATGAAGCTATATACACAAAGTCTGTTTAATCTTAATTAAGGGTGGTAACACAAAGATAACAGGAATGCTATATGATGTTGACCTTAAACTGGTGTAAGCCTTCTCATTTTCCACACAGAGAATCAATCAGGAAATTGATGAAGAATTTGACTGATAGGTAGAGTTGATAACAGCACTAATCCTCCTCTTCCCTCCATCTCTCTGTGCCCTCCGCCCGGCTCAGCACCATGGGTAGCAGAGCTTTCAGCCGCTCTGCTCCCAAACTCTGGAACTCTCTCCCCCCGGACCTCAGAAATATTGACTCCCTCCCCCACTTCAAATCAAATCTCAAAACCCATCTGTTCCAAACTGCATATACTCTTTAATTTTCCACCCTCATTTAACAGTGTCACTCTTGTATGTTGTTTTTATTTATTTTAATTGAGGTTTTAATGCACTGTGCTTTTATTATGTATTTTGTAAAGTGTCCTTGGGTGCTAAGAAAGGTGCTTTTAAATAAAATGTATTATTATTATTAGTATCAACAAAATTTTGTCAGTGCCCGACACACTGTACAACAGGAATGTCCAAACTTTTTACAATGAGGGCCACATTAAGAGAAACACATGGACAACTGAGCCACTCATTGCATCCCACTTTTAGTGTTTTTAAGTTAAATTTTTAGGAGTTTAGGGTGAGCTATAACCTATCAAGGGGCCCTCGTAACTCAGGGCTATCACTGGATTCACACCTAATGAGGACAAGAATGACCCTCTGAGACACAAAAAAAGAGTAAACTGCAAGAACGTTGTTGCTTGAAGATGACATTGCAACAAACATGATGTTTGGTACTTGATGCTGTAAACAAAATGTCTTTCAGGGGCCATTTCAAAATGGCCTGCGGGCCGCATTTGGCCCCCAGACACCTCTGCTGTACAATCTGCTGGTTAAACATGACAGTAGAGGCTAAAGTTACACCTGCATGTATTTCAGCCAATTCTTTAGCAAGGCACAAATACACACACCAACAAACATGCTTTCTTTAATGGTGCACCAACTCGTATGTACCAACATAAAGTATCATCAACAAAAACAATTAAAAGATAAATCTAAACAGCGATTACTTGTTAGCTGAAGCTCAATATACAGTATATTCCCTACTTGGCAATATATTCCTTGATACAAGGGAAGGACATGTTTACTATAACCGGAGTGATTTTAGACACTGTCTTACAAGCAAAAAGAAAACAAAGCGTAGAGGTCGAACATCTGCCCATGGTTCTGCTCCCACTGCATGTGGATGCAGAAGAACTAAAACATAAGTCATGTCAGAAATCCATCCAAACAGTTGGAAGCAAATGATTGGGCCAAGATCCACCATGGTGTCCCGTTGTATGATGCACAGTCTGCCTGATATCAAGCTCAACTTTTAAAACCAGTCCCACAGCTTAAACAATGGGTTAATATTACACTAAAGTCATACAGTATGTGCTTTGCTTTACAGAAAATAGTTTTGAAAAAGTAAAAGGAACAAAGCATAAGGCAGCTCCCAATTTAGCTGGAAATACTGGCCAAAATTCAAATTGGCAGTGTGGATTGTTATCCACTCTCTTCCATAGATTATTCTTCAAACGGATGCAGCAACAGCTGCTTCGGGTTGGAGCCAGATACTTGGATCTCCTCCTGCTGACTTTGTGAAACACAAGTCATAAATTCCCAATCCGCTATAATAATAGAAATAAGACAGACATTGAAGTTCTTGTCAAAGCTGTTACCTGTGCTGCTAATGTGATACTTTAGAGTTGATTTTCATGAGTAATTTATTTTATAACACAATTGAAAGACTAGCAAATCCTTTTAGACTATAAGAAATGTTATTTAGTGTTCCAACTGATAATCTTTATTTTGCAAATATTCACTCATTTTTGATTTGATGCCACAACACTTTCCAAAAAAGCTGAGACAGGGGCAACAAAAGACTGTTGAGGAATGCAGTGGAATATTCCACAGGTTAACAGGTTAATGGGAAACAGATACAGTTGATATAGTGTAAAAGGAATTACCAAAAGGCTCAAGCCAGGCAAGCAAGGACTGGGTGAGGTTCACAAATTTCTGGACAACTGCATGAGCAAATAGACCAATTGTTTAAAAGCTGTGTTTACAATTGAAAGGAATTTAGTAATTTCCTCATCTACAGTTCATTATATAACAAGATCACATCCAAGTCGAGGCTACAAAGCAATGAATGCCTGCGTGTGCTAGTTCCCATGGCATGGGTAATTTTCACACCTGTGAAGGAACCATTAATCCTGAAAGGTCCATGCAGGTTTTTGAACACATTTCTTGTTTGCCAAGCCACATTCTGCACATATAACAACAGTGCGGCTTTGTCATGAAGGGTGCACATACTGGACTGCCCGCAGTCTGGACCGGACTCCCATTGAAAATGTGTGGCACATAACAAAGAGCAAAATATGACAAGAAAGACATTAAACTGTTGAGCAACTGAAGTAATACATTCAGCTAGAGTGGGAAAGAACTCCACCAACAAAGCTTCAACTATTATTGTCCTCAGTTCTCCAATGCTTACTTAATGTTGTTGAAGACAAATTCAAAATGAGAGAACATTGGCAACAAAACAATGACATTTATCTGTTTGAACCATCAGCTTCTTTCTTAAGTGTCGTATTCAATCGAATATAACTTGGCAAGAATCTGCAAAATCACTGTTCTCTGTTTTTCTCATTTTACATAATGTCCCAACTTCATTGGTATCGGCATTTGTACTTAAATTTGGTTTGCAATGATTAATTACCCCCCAGTTAAATCATTTTTGATGCTAGTATTTGTGTCTGATTATATACATTCACAACTAAGATATTTTCAACTGTTGTATGCGACAGGTTAATAGTTATTCCAAAATTTGCTTCCCCTGTTGTGTCAAACTGGCAAATTAGGCAAACAAAATAAAACCAAAATATTGCTGATGAAATTTCATATTTTTCTAGAACATCAAGTACAAGGCTTTAGTGCTTTCATCAGTCAGTGTTTGTTTAGACAAGTACATCCTGAGATTCCCACCCTGATCGTAAATCCTGCCTCTGAACTCATAAACACCAAACTGTCTGCTTTACTACCGCCTCATCTTGATCGTACAATAAGTGCAGCTAAAGGACATGTTGACGATTTCGCTCTTCGTGGCTGCCGGCCCACCAGAGGCAGCTTGTGCTGATGTACTTTTCCTCTCCATATATTATTTACAAAGAAAGAGCGGGCCTTAATGAGCTCTAATTAAACGCCTGAGACGGGGAGATGACTGGCAGGAAACATCGTAACATGTGACAGGCATCTGGTGGAAGATAAGTGAGCAGGCATTTGGCGGTGTGGTGAGGAGCGTGTGATGGTGGTGGTGGAGGAGAAACACTGAGGGTCGTGTGAACTGGCTCCTGCACCCGACTTTCAGACTCTGTCAATCAAACTGGGCACAGCTGCCACGGTTCACAGGGCACAGGCCCACAATCCGAAGTATGTGTGTGTTTGGTGTATGTAAGAGCCTGGATAAGATTCAGGGAGGGTGTGTGTGCTTGAATGTGTACAGTTTGTATTGGATCATATGGTAATGTGAAGTGTGCAAATGGCAATGTTGTCGTTGTTTGAAGGAACAACAAGAAATATTTCAGTCTTGTCCCTGAGAGGTTACTGTGTCCTCCTGCTTGTATGAGGATTAATTTGGCTTTCTAATAATCAAATTTCATTCTACTTATTAATTGACAATGTAAGATCTGGTCTTAGGTAAGTAATGCTGTCTGATCTGAATTCTTCTGAGCATACCTTCAGTTTAAATTGGACATTATGTCATGAACATTTTTTCCAATAAAATCACACCCAGCAAAAACTGTTCCATAAGAGGATAAAACAATCAGTAAATCAGTTAAAATACTTTGTGGTCTGACAATGCATGAATCTGTGTGTCCCCTGGATGCACACAGACTGCACATTCACACTGCAGGTCATACTGATGCCATCAGGCACACTAACATGATGCTCAGCAGTGTTAGTTTTGTCAACTAATTATTTCCGTCATACATTTGTCAACAGCCTTTTTTTCTCCTGACAATATCTAGACTACAACTAAACAAACAAGTGTATATCGACAAAAACTAAAACTCAATTAACTGACATTTTCATCAACAAATAATAACTAGACTGTTTGAGAAAGACTAAATCCAATCAAACCTAATTTTGTCATGTAGAAAGTAGGGTCAGTTTAGGAGTCACAGCTACTTTGGTTGTGTGGAAAGGTCGGATGAGTTAAGAGGGACATCCAATCACAGCTGCCTTAGCTTCATGGTAGTGGGATCCAAGTGTAAAACATGACTTCAGAAATTCAAGGAAACCTAAAAAAATGCCTTAAACTTTGCAACTCATATTTAAGTCAGTGAAATTTACAGTAGACTTCATTGACTTAAATGTCATGAAATTTCATCAATTAAAACTGGACTAAAATTAAAACAATTAAGAGGACTAAATATTTTAAAACAAAATTATATTTTAGGCAAAAGACTAAAACTAAGTTTAAAAGTGCTGTCAGAATTAACACAGATGCTGAGGGCTGATTACAAAGGCCTTGTCCTTAAGGTTTTTTCTGTGTACCATACATTTTTTAAGTACAGAAGTTGTTTCTTCAGTTCAAACCAACAGAACTTATTCTGAATGTCCACAAATGGATTGGAGTTCCCCTGGAAGAATAATGCACCTGCCATCATTTGGTAAAAAACAGATTCTTCTGTTTTTGTCCAGCAGAATGCTGTAAAAGGTTTTAGAAAATGATTGTGCAGCTTAAAGTTAGTCATGCTATCATTTTAAGTGTAAACTCTTATGTGACCTTCATATTGTCTTATGTAGTTTTTCCACCTACGACATACATATTTCTTTTAAATCGTTTCATGTTCATACTGCAGTTTTTTTTTAAGCAGGACGAGTCCAGACTAAAGGGCCAGAGTTTTTCTTGCAGCATTACATCATAGCCAGCGTTCCTATGAGCATGAGATGTGCTGTGCATTATGGGAAGAAAGTAAGCAGGTTAAACTTCACACAAAACTTTAAAATAAGAAGATAATAGCAGGTTATTTGTCAATTTAGGACAAGCCTTGCAATGGAAGTGTGAACAAACTCTTCATGGAGGAGACTGCTTTTAATGCTCACAAGCAGACCATAGAGGACTCCACATAGCATGGGAGCTTATTACAGCGTAACACCTGCATAGGTGTCTGCAGATAAACTGTCAGCAATGTGGAGAAGGCAAAGAACAGCTTTGAAAAAGATGCATACACCTGCTAGAACAAGATGAACCAATTCAGGCTGGGGCTCTTGACAAGGTTTTGAATCAGCCACTGTTGTTGAGTTCTGGGATGATGTGAGTAATGTTAACCTGTTGCTTTTTTCATGGTGTGTTGTGCCTGTGCACAGAAAGAGACTCTATTGGATTAAAAACATCATTTTTAAGTAGCGTGTTGTTATCAGCCTTCTGCTGCTGCTATGTCTGCTTTAGCAGTGTGATGAGTTAACTCGTCACCCAAGTTTATCTTGTTCCTGGGCATTTCTCACTGCAAATAAACCGTACCACAGGTCAACTGGAAATGAGCCAAGACCACCTTTTTCAGGTGAGCTTGAGGTGGGTGTTCATACTACAACTGGGATCCAGTTTAGGAACCGGTGTTCATAAACCATATATGCAAACGAACCATGAGGAGCAAAGAACACCTTCTTAAACAGGAGCAAATCTCCCAAAAGATCTAGGTGTGAAAATGACCTAAGAATCAAAATATGACTCAAACTCTCATTTGCAATATGGGGAGAATCCCCCTGAAATTTGGGAAATAAGGAAAATTCTCCAAACATTTCCATGGACATGGACACAGGCAGTGCACTGCTACCACCTTAGGGTAATTTTTGACCTGCCACTTAACTGCAGTCATAGTTCAAGTTACATGTATTAGACACAGACATAGAGACCGCTCTCCTTCTACTTTTTATAAAGTGAATATGTCTAATTTTTAATGCATTGATCTTCGGACAAAAACTGACATGACAGTGTCAGATTACTACTGGTCACTATTTTATATGTCAAACTAAATTTGTTTTGTGCAGCACACGTTATCAGGGTCATAGTTGAAGTTTGAACCATTCCAAAACCAAAGTCCTTAAAAACAGTGATTGATATATTGGACAATACAGTTAGAGGTTAAAAACAGCACCTCCCCTTTACACCATCCTCTGCAGGGCCTGTAAAAGCTCTAAGAAGTCTCAACCTTGTTCTTATCTACTTTGGGTTATAGATACTTCAGCTAAGAGGGAACAAGGGGAGCTCATGTCGTTTTTGACCCCAAAGAAGAACCGTATAACCAAGAAACACATCTGCAAAGTCACAAACTTACGCTATTCTATATATTGATTTCGTACTTTTCTTTCTTACATTTTTTATTTTGTTATCGTATCCTTAAGTCGGGGAAGTGTTTATTCTGGTAAATGCATGGGAGATGACTGGTATTTTTTGGCTAAATTTTGAAGAATACTATATGATGATCTGTTGTGACAGCTTTTAATCACATATTCTATACTGCATCAAGCCACACAAGTATTTCCAAAAAATATTGTGAAAGTATGTACTAAATTCAGAAATAATTGTTATAACTTTAGTGACATTAGACCTTTAATTCAGGGATGAAAATAATTTGAGCAGAAATACAGAAATAGAAAACAAGTACTCTTTATTGATTTAATTCATTCTTTTTCAAAGTGAAGAAAAATCTAAATATTCACAAAGTTTGTAGTTGCTCCTTCATGCAAAATAAAGGTTAGGTTTTAATTTTGGTCAGCTGCTCTTTAGAGTTTGTGGAAGGCAGATCATTTTTGACCCACGGGATGAGGGGAGTATACAGAATATTAAAACATCAGAACAAAGTTAGACAAACAAACATTGTTATGCATTTCTGATAGCATCTACCTTGATCCTTTGCTTGAATTTACTAAATTTTGATTTGCGTTACAGTCTAGTGCTACCAAGAAGTGGTCTGCAGAAGGGGCTCTTCAAGATCAAGGACTGTTACAGAAACTCTACTACATACCACACAACGTAACCATAAAGCACTGTTGACAGCCTGTTCGTGATTTCAATACAAACAGTGGAGTTCAAACAAATGATCTCTGGCAATAAGCAGTTGGCTTGACACAGACTTCATCAGACATGAAAAATATCACCCATCTGAGGCAACAGATGTCCAAAGTGAAGACAAACTGAATCTGTTCATGAGGGTGAATCTGGGTTCAAAAACTATTTACATGAGTAAAACTTAAGAAGAAAAAAATGAAACATGATCAAGGCATATAGATGAAGAACTTTTATCTGAATTACAAACAAACCTGAAACATGTTTATGTGCTGTCAACTCTGTAGAAGATCAGACTCTCCATAGTATCTGTCCATAACCCCTGGGGTCTGTTTGCATTAACAAAACAGAAGAGGTCTGGCTCCTAAAACAGGAATAATGAGTGAATAATGACAGACTGCCATTAGTGAAAGAAAGGGGAAACTTTGTTGTAGCAAACTGGTATAATGACCAGCATGTTAAATAAGGTGCTGTTTCAAGAGTTGAGACAATCTTATATTTGGATAAAAAATGACCTCAGAGGTTGCACTTTTTAAATTGGAGAAATTCTGAAATTATAATATTATGTTCACTTTACACAAGTGTGAGTTTTGCTTTTCTCAGGAGCCGAATCGTATATGATCAGGACATTCTACAAATAAATATTTTTTTTTCTAAAAACTTTGCTATTTATCAGTTGACTCTTTGTAATACACGTCTTTCTTGATTGATTTTAATACTTTGTAGAAACATTGGCACTTTTTGCCTTTGCAAGGAACATACTCTTACCTTATTATCCTAGAATCTGATCAGTTTTGGAAAATGAGACCCAACTACCTTGACCTTTTACCTATGATCTCAAAATTCCAATATTTTTTCTGACAATGCAATTATAGGTGCTGTCAGTAGGTTAAAAAAAAAGAGTGATTAATTAATTCTGACCTGTAATTAATTAATCTAATTAATCTATTCTTTAATCTCACTTTGAAAATAGCTGAAAAAAGCCTCCTTTCTTGAGATACTGCATACCTCTAATGAAGGACGAACAAGTTCATTTGACTTATGAAATCCCAGAACCACAATTCCTCTGACCCGTCAGTGACATAAACATTTTTGCAAAGTTTATTCTGTTTGTTTGGGACAGAACAAATCCCCAAAAATCTTAGGTATAAACAAGGATGAGAAACTTCTTGGCACATTGTGCAGCAGGATATGTGGTGAAACAGCCTTATTCTGCTTTTGCTTGAGTTTCCATATGCAACCATTGGAAAGCAGATAGTGTAGATATCCTCAGGGTTTAGATCTTCTCAGCATGGTTCTGCGGGGTGCGATGCCTGTCATGTGAATGCACAGTGGAGGAGTTATAAATTTAGACTCTTTTTAAGTGCAAGATACAGTTGAAGAGCGTGATACTCCTCTCTTATGAGCGCTGAAGTCCCACTGGGAGAGGGAGACACAGGGTTTGTCTATAGCTGGAGGGGAACATTGGGGAGCATATAATAACAGTATAATATTTCATCCCTTATCTCAAATTATTATTACCTTGAACCCAAATTGTCTTTGAATAACTCTCATGTATTCCTCAGAGGGGAAGTTCAGGATAAAATGTGATCCTTTTTGGTCTTGAAATTTCCTTTTGTTGAGCATCTGTCAGTAGAAGAAGTCAGCGGGGAATAAAACATCTCTCTCTGTTTAATTTCTACAAGCCTGCAGTCAAGTTAACATAAAATATTTTCACTTTTTAATGTGTTACATAGCAGACGTTTCACCAGAAGCTGTATTGCACAAGATGTGAATGTGAGAAAAAAGACAGATTGTGTTGAATACAAACTGTTTAAATACTTGATTTTTGCAAACAGGTTCTGGCAAATATAGCAAAATGTTTTTGCAAGTGCTGATTCTTACAAGCTGGTTGCATCACCCGTGAATTCTATCATAGAAAAACTTCCTACATGCAGCTAATTCAACTGAAGTAGACAATTTGTACACGCAAATTGGGAAGAGTTAAATGTTTGATGTTGGCAAAATTTCGTCAAGTGCAGAGTTAATTGTTCTCTGAATGGAGTCAAATCCCTGCAGAGAATTGGTGTCAAGAACAACTGTAAAAAAATGTTTCAGAGAATCACATCCATAGATGTCACTGTAGGGTCTTTAACTCAGATTTTCACTCTAAAACTCTTTGAACGTACAAGCAGTCTTGTCCAGTCAATCATCCTTCCTATCCCACATTAAAAGACAAGTGTATCAGCAGTTTGGCGATGAACAGCTATTAGGTTACTAAAAGAGATGCCAAGGCTTTTCTACAAAGGCACAATGCTAAGTGGAGACGCTGAAAGGGGCTAGAACAGTGAAGTGAGGGTTGGTTGGTGAGTGTATATATCTGAAACATTTGTGTTGGCATGGAGAAAAGACTTGAGAGCTGCAAAGGGGAGTGCAAAAATGGCTTTATTGTTTCTAAAAAGCTGTTTTGAAATTGACAGCAGCAGTAGTTTCTGTAGGAGCCCACCTTCTTTCAAGTGATTGCAAAGAACATGCAAATCACACACCTTGCTCCTCGCCTGGAATATGAAAACACAGCAATAATGCATAAGTATCAGAAATAAAGCAAAGTAATGAGGCTGTAAGGTTGTACATTTTTAACAACTCTGTTTTTCTGTTTAACTACTTTCAATGCCAAAATAAATGGTTTAGATATGAATGTTTCAATACCAATGTTTCCTTTTTTATTCAGATTTTGTTTTCAGTGCCAACACTGACTCTCACTGTTTAAGCTCAAAGAAACGTATTCTTAAGTTCTGCATTTATTATTAGCCTTCAGTTGTTTATGGTTGTGATTATGTTGTCTTGTCTTGGATTTTCATGTCCCTCACCACATTTTTTTCATGTTGTGCTTAAAGTTCTTTGTCCAAATGAATGAAAAATGAAAATCAGGTTCAACTTTAAGTTTCTACGTTTCACCCAATAATAAGCTGGCTGTTTTTTAAGGGTAGTTGTCTAGATTGGTGTAGTTTATCACAGTTATGGTGCAGTTTGTGCAGCATAACGTGCAAAAACTTTCTCTCTCTTGCTTTGATCATGTGCATCTGGAAAATCTAGCATTAAGATGTCCCTTACATGCAGGAATCTCTCTCAACCATACATTACAATCCAGAGTTTAAAATAGGAAAAAACAGAAAAATGACTTTCCTAGTGTCCTAGTTCCTTGTGTCCTAAACTGAGATCTGCAAACTTATTTAGACCTGTACTGAGAGCTTGGAACAACAAAAAGGAGTTTCACCGCTGTGCTCTTTAACTCTCTTAGATATGTTACATAAGGTGTGCAGCTTATACCTTACATTTGATATTTTACTTTTGGGTCATGAGTCAGAGCCAACGTTGGCGTGACTGGATGCTACAATAAGTTTTGTCAAGTTTAGATTTTCCTCAACAAAGCCCCTGTGATTAGAACTTTTGTATTTCTGGACATAGGAGTTTTATATCCCTCTGCCATCAGCTGGTCAGGTCAGAAAAAACAATCAGTTAGTGCTCCAGTGACCGCTACCTGACCCGCTGCAGCCTGCAGCGCTCTGACCTGAACATCTAATGCGAGGAGTTGCTGGTGGAAAGAAATGTAGCCCATACGTTGCATCACAAAATAGTTCCAAACACAGGGGCTTTGTCGAGAAGAAGTGAAGCGCTGAAGAACCTTACTGTAGACAAGCTGTATATTTTGGTGTAGTTTCAACCTAAAAATGGGTTATTTAAGAGGCCTTCGATGGTAACATTGCCTATTATATAAAGTATGTCCCCTATAGTGTGGCAAGCTGTCTTTTTCCTTCCGGGGACAAAGCTTGCTACGTGCTTTAATGGCAATCATTTTTCTTTCGCCATAGGCCTCATGAAACCTTACTTCAAAAAACCTAAACTAGCTCTTTAATAACAATTTGAAAATGACTTCTATCTAAATGATCAACTAATTGGTTACTAAGTCATATCTATTAGTGATGAAGCTAAAATGGAGTAAAAAATATTTTAAGCTTTGAAATTTAATAAACAGGATCTTAAAGTATATAAGGTGTAAGGTGTTTCTGTAAAAGAAAAGAAAGAAACAGGCACTGAAGTAGGAAAAAAAGGGAAAGATGAGAAAAGGGGAGAGAAAAATAGAGAATGACACAGGGGATGAGAGAAATAGCACATTAGCACTTATGGATTAGCTGCCTGTGATTCCCAGGCCCCGCTGCAGCCCTGTAGACGTGCAGCTCTGACCGCGTGGCCGGCCGGCAGCGGTCATGTCTTAATTAACGAGCAGACATCTGATCAATACGTGAGGAACGATGGAGAGCCAGACGTGAAAGGTGGGACAGCCTGCACGGTTCAAGGTTTTTGTTTTCCGTTGATGTGGAATAACATTAGAAATCAATAGCGCAGAGAGGCCCAGCCGAACACTCTGATGCTCCACTGAGAAGGGCTTGAAAAAAAATAAACCCCCTTACCACTTTTGCCTTATAGCTCCAATATCCCATTTCTATCAATCAGGATCACTGTACAGGATGGTTTGTACCTTCTGTTCTTTATGTGCAATGGGATCCTGAGCCACGAAAAGCCTTTTTTTATAACCTGTACTCTGTTACAAAGCTGAAATTATTGAAGGGGGATCTGCTCTGGTTCTTTTGCAGAAACCCACTCCTGAAATATTTCATGAAACACTATTGATGTTCCAGTTCTTTAACCTATGTTCTTTAGCCTCAGCGCTTATTTTGGAGCCTTCTGGTTTCTTCCAACGACTTCACAATCAGCCAATCAAACTATTTCCTATTATGCTGGTTCATGATAAAATAATTTCAATCCCTGCATTACTCTAATCAGGGGACCCTTGAGCTGAAAATGTTTATGAAAAAAAGTTGCTATAGAATCATCATACATTAAGATCCTTTTCTCCATAAATCTTTGAAACCACTTCAGCTCTGGTTAAAACCACCAGAAACTCCAAAATTTTTATGATTGAACCCTTTTAAATGCCAGTTTGAGTATATTTTACCACTTGTTTTAGTAAAACAACAAAAACGGGATTTTTATAATAAAAGGAATAGTAGGGATGGGGTATTGCTAGTGATCACAGCATTGGACATGTCAAAAAATAGCAACAATACTGAATTTGAGACAGCAGTAATTTTTTTATGATGTGAAAACTAAGATTTCGCACCCCCATGAGTTTTCCCTGCTTGCTGCACTACTATTAATTTTATGGACCATCTCATTTTTGTTTTGTTTTAATAAAACAATTGACAACACTTATTTAAAGTGCAACTCCATAGGGTTAAAATCCCTGAAAAAGTTTTGAATAATTGTTAGTTTTGAGCAGATCTAAAGTAGTTTTTGAGATTTACCTTTAAAAAAGAGCAAAAACATATAAATGTTGCTTTATAATGATTTTATATCATTTTCTTTGCATGCTCATTTTAGGCTTGATGGTCGCTGGAGGGTGCAAAAGTGACAATGGATTTAAAAAGTCAAAAACAAGAGAAGCATTCTTGCAGAGTTTCGAGCCAGAAGCTGTAGCACAGCCTAAATGATCCCCAAATTTAAAAAAGAAATGGTAAAAGAGTACAAAAAAAGGCAGAAGGGGACCGAGTTAAAAGTTATCGAGGAATCAATACATTTTAGATCAAAGTCTCATATTATGGGAAAGACAAGCACTTTTTTTTTTGTCTCTAAGGCTTATTGAGTTTTCCCCAAACATAAGAAACTTCTCTTCTTCCACCGTTGCTTGCTCTACTTTTCAGAAAATTTGCACTCAAACTGTCTGTATGAAAAATTTCTCCTTACTATGTCATTAGGGGGTATGCTACATCCCCTGGGAGTCCAGGGATTTCTGTGCAGCCACAGTAAACACAAAACACAAACTGCAACCATATTCACTTGTGGAGAAGGGACACAGCTTTTAAGGATTTACTCTAAAACAGCTGATTCTGAGCAGGGCTAAAACAGAAGGGTTAAGGGGAATTTCAAACTCCATCACCTTGGTGGAAACAAAAAAAAATGTGAAAAGGGACTTCTGGAACCAGTGCAAATGTGTTGACAGAGAGCATAATATGTGGTCTTTGCCCTCAGTTAGAGGTAGGTAAAGACTCTGGTCAAATTATTACGACACCACCTTAGAACGTCACTGAAAGACATTTGCAAAAAGCCACATATGGAGTGAGGTAAATAGACTTTAAAAATAGTAATAAAAAAAGCATTATCATAGTTGTAAGTGTAAATTATGTTCTTTCAGAGAAAATTGCCAAATTTTGAAGCCCTTCTGAAGAAGAATACATTACAAATTCTTATTATCACTATTGATGTCATAACGACCAAAGAATTCAGAGCCCATTGTGAAAATATAATTTGGTGTTTCTTAAAAATCTCAGTCTCCATTCATCCAGAGCTATAGCAGTCATAACCATTTCCTCAGGTTACTATTGCAGATATTGGGCTGTGTACTAGTGAAAGTTTATCAGCGTTTGTGGAGCATTCTGGGAATTCTCGGACAGGATGGCCATTCTGTGATAAGGCTTTCATACTGGGTTGTAGCCAGGAGGCTGCCAGGGCTGCTGGGAACTCTAATCAGTCTCTCCCCACCTGTCTCCATCACCCTCTTTCAAGTGAGTTACTGATCCACCTCTGGACACAAATCGTATGTTTATTTTCTTTTCTTTCTCACTGCAAACTTTTGGTGGAAAATTGAATTTGATGCCCAGGGGCAGGATGGAAAATTGGTCAAAATAGCTTATTTCCCCCCCATCCAAACTTTGCTTCTCTTTCTAATGAATGGCAAAATAAGATACGGGTGGGAGATGCTATGCTGCGCAGGGTGCCGGGCCATGCAATTTAGAGCTCATCAATTCATGTTTACAGTATGAGCATGAATGCTGGAGGAGCGTTTCAGGCTGGAGAACATGCCTGTGTCTTTTAAAAAAAGGTTGTGTTGGGAATGTCACAGTGCCATCGCAAAACATGTGATCAGAAACATAATGAAGTGTTGTCAGATCTTACTGCCCGCAGTGACACTCATGACTGAGTTTGGGTTTTGCTAGAAGCATGAAGAAAAGAAAAAACTGAACATGTCATAAGGCATATTTTATTAAAAAACAATTGCACACCTGAAACGAAGAAACCTAAAATAAAGGTACAGTATGTACAAAACCCAATACATCTGGATTTAGGACACTGTGTAAAATATATACTGATAAACCATATATAATAAAAGGAGCATCCCTGAAAGGTACAAGCAAGCAAGGATGGGGTGAGATTCACCACTTTGTGAACAACTGCATGAGCAAATAGTCCAACAGTTTATGAAAAATGTTTGTTTATATGGACTCTCTGTTGACTCCCCACATATTAACCCTATACTGTCAGACGTATTAGCCTTTACATCTCTTTTAGCAAGACGTCCAATCTGACTATCATGAAAACCTCCATCCATCTCCCTCTGGCTCAGGGATGTTATGTTCTTCCTTAAATAGGATAGGATAGCTAAGATAAGGCTTTCTGTAAAGGGTTCTCCCTTTAAAGGAGCTATGAGGAGAATCTATTTCCGGCAACATAAAGACTCTGCTACCTGCTGTGTTCCAGTAACCTCGGAACTGGGAGTGACATCATCTTCGACTTATCGGCGTTACAGTTGAAGTCGGAAAAAAAATGCAGATCTATCAGGCTATTGTTAGCTGTTGTTAGCACGCCTGCGTTGTTGTTCACAAACTTCACATGAAGAATGTGATTATCACTATGGCAGCATTTTTGTAAATATAAGTCTAACAATACTATGTATACAGCTGATCTAGAGCGACACACCTCAGTCAGAAGTGCAAATAAATTGATTATTACAGGAGCTTAAGAACTGTTCACACTGGGGGCATCCATCTTCGATTGTCAACTCGGGGGTGGCGAGGTTGCACCGAGTTCCCAGTAGGAAATTTTTCCTACTCGGAACCTGGAAATTCCGACTTCTGACTACAACTGGAACGCACCAAAAGACGTGACCCAAGCCAAAGCATGTGTTTGTTGTGATGCTAATAAATGCAGCTTGGACCTTGCTCAGAACTCTGCATTGGTTTACAACTTCTTTTTTCAACAACTTACAGGATGCAAAGCGACGAGGTAATGTATGCTCTAAGACGTGTCTGAATAATTTAAATTTGCTCTAGGTTTAATTGTCTTGTTCCCGAAGTTGAGTATCCAGTCCAGCCCTGTCCTGTCTGACCCGACCACAAAACTAAGGAATAGCATTTATAGATAACCTATTTTGATGCTATAAAACTCATCTTAAAGTGTGTATTTCGATCAGACATATATCTAAAAGTGAAACTTTTTGTAATTACTTCGAAACTCCTCATAGCATCTTTAAATTTGTTCATACATGAAAATCCTTCATAGATTATTTAAAGTCAATGCAACCTTTACCCCCCAGATTTACCCTCCCTCCCCCTCTTTATTTTTATTCTTTCTTTTAAATTTTATGTATGATATATATGTTGCTTATTTTACTTTTTTTTTTTTTTTATCTACATATGTATTTATTTTTTTGGTCCATCCATTATATATAGATGTTAATGCCGGATTAGTATTATTATTTTTTTGGTTGTTTTGTTTTGTTTCATCCACCACTATTTGGTACGTTACATATTTGTTACGTCTTGAGTTTATTAAATCTAATTCAACAGTACAGAGATTTTGTTCCACTGTTCATGCTGTTGACCCCCTCTTGTGAGGGTCTGGAGTTCTTTTGAGTTAAAAGAAGAAAAAAAAGTGGGAAATATATATGTATCTATAAGGGGTGTAATGAAATGGTCAACTCATGAAACGATATGAAATACGAAACAGACTCACGATACAAAATAAAGATTATGGAAAATCTCCAACAGAAAGAAGTTGTGCAAAAATCTCATTTTCTTTATTTTCTCCCTAATGCAGACATACAAAAATATTGCTGCATCAGTACAAAATAAATGCTCTTTGAAAAAAACCCAAAATTATGTTTTTTTCCCCTTATTTAGACTACAGTGCAAATACAAACATAAAATCTCAATAAAAAGTGCTCTGTTGTTGTAACAATCAGGATAAGTACAATCTTAAATGAAAAGGAAAACAAATAGCAGTCCTCAGAGCTGCAGTATGATCAAATTCTGTCAACTCAACAGTAGATGCAAAAATCAAATATTGTTTTTTATGCAGACTGACACAAACATACAGTTGCTGCCTGTCTGCAGTTCAAAGTAGTTGGTAGTTGTACTCGCCGCAGTATACGGCGAACTGTAGCGGCATATTTTGTACACGGCTGTTTTGTCTACCATCTTCTCACTGTTCTCTCGCCTTTTACATAGGAGGCCAAAATAGGTCCCCAAAACTGATTTATTTGATGAAGGAGTGTCAGCTAATTCCTCCACTTCGTCTTCCTCCATATTGAAGCAAGTGTTTTGCTACGGTAGGTGAGGAGGGTAAAAATCATAGTCGAGCATAGTGTGCCCCTTCGCGTTTTTTATTTCGTGCTTTTATTTCGTGGGTCTTTGAGCTTTATTTTGTCATTTTTTATTTGATTCACCCCTAGTATCTATATTTTTTCTGTATCTATTATTGTATTTCTGAAAAAGATTGATAAAAAGAACAATGTTTCCTAATGTACAATTGCACAGAAATTGAGTCAGAGAGTCCTGGAAATCCTCTGCTTGGACTCAGGACAATTTTGAAAAAGTATTTTTACTTTTACACAGTTTGGCGCTACATCTACAAGTACAAGTCAAAATGTTACCATCTAAAGTGAAAGCAGTAAATCAACACGAAGAAATGCTGCCGGTTTCTCTTCGTCTAAGATAGATTGATGCAAAGTGGAAAAGTCTGCTGTGACGTGATGAGTCAGCATTTCAAAATGTTTTAGGAATTCATGGACGTGGACAGAATGCGTACATTAAAAAAAATTAAAATTATTTCATTAAGAACCAAATATTGTTGTTCTTGTATCACCAAAAAAAATCCTCACTTTGAGAGGATGAGGTCAATTACAGAGGAGTAAATTTAAAATTTTCATCAAAAAATGCTTCATTGTTGCTCTCTGCTCTTCATCTAAGATGTATGGCCCAGTTCTGACAAAACTGCCGCTGCATCAGCTAGCACTCATGCTAATCTATAAACAAGCAGCCATTGTTTGCAGGCTTGGGGTCGCCTCCTGCTGTCATCATGCTCGTTGTCTCCTCAAAGACGCTGATTGGGCCGTGCCTGTACAGCTTGGGCTCATTCGTTCAGCTCCGAGCTTTGTTAGATGATTCTGTCTGAATGCAAACACAGAACCAGTCCACATCCATTGTCTCTCTCTCTCTTAGTTCTTTACAGAAAGTGTGTACACATCAATATCAATAATGACATTTATAAGCTGAAATGAGGTGGTAAATAATTCTTCATCTGCTGCATTCAGAAATTCAATATTGTGCATCCCTGGTTGTGTCCATTAGCTAATCACAAAGTACCTCGAATAAACGCCCAAAGGTGACCCCACATTGCTTAAAACTACATTTTCCAACTTCTATTTTCCTTCCAAAAAAAGCGCAAAAGCAAGGACAAACTCCTGGTGAGCATACTGAAACATAGGAACACAACTGTTTCACTGGTGACGCATTTCCAGAGGTGCATCTCTGTGTGATTTAGCCTTTTTTTTCAACATTTTAATGATGAAATTTTACATGTTGTGTCTCTAAAGCAACACTTATATGCTTCTCTAAATGGAAACCTCCCTGGTCGAATCATAAATCTATTCATCTTTAAACAGGGCAGGTCTAAATTTGGAGCCCCAGCTTGGCAGTGCTGCATGTCTCCACTTTTCACTGATGTGTCCCCTATGATTACCATTTAATCAGCTGCAAATGCTCTTAATTACAAGATTAGTCTCCTACCAATTAGCCAACGTGCTAATGGTTCTAATCTGCCATTGAAGTCGACTGAATCCTAATTAGGGACTAACTGTTTGGAATCACACAGGGCCCATCTGATGGGTCATTACCAACCTAGTTATCCTCATATAAACCAACTGCAGCATGCAACACAGGTCCCATTTAGAGAGCAGCTGTAGAGGCTTTACGGCCATCATGTGGGCCGTTTCCATGCATCATGAAACCACAATGTTTCCATTCCCTGAAAATCACAGAGGCATTGTGATGACTCACTGATGAAAATGTTGTGCGCTGCAGCATGGCAAGCTGTGTCAAAGACATATGCTCAGGAAGTCTTCCTCACTTTACTGAAAATGGTTTAAATGTAGGAAAACCTGAATAATGAAATTCTACCGTACGAGGCTGGAACAGAATCAAACTGTAATATCTTAAATCAATTTTTAGTTTAAAGGTTATCTTTATTTAGTTCTCCCTTGAATCAAAATGGATAAAAAAGTATGTGTCACAAGAGTGCAGCCGTTTTTAGTGATAAAACTACAGAAGAGAATGGTTAATTTGTGTCCCACTCATCTGCAGGATTTCTTTTTCTTTGTATTTCAGGCTTACTGATGAAAATGAAACACTTGGCTTTACACACTATATGGTATATATGTTCATCTCATGCCCATCTCCTCAGCTGTAAATTGCGCTCCTTTGTGTTATCTCTTCACCCATGACACCATGACTTCTGCTGTGGTTCCTGTCTAAGGGTGGGAGGGACTGGTCGTAAGGGATTACTTTACTTTATTTCACTAATTTATTCATCCTTTTTTTTTCTTAATTTTACTCATTTATTCATCCTCTTTAAATGTTTTTCAATTTTTTGTTTAATGTTTTTTTTCTACTACTGTTACTTGAATTGTTGATTTGTTGGTTTGTTAGTCTGTTTGATATGTCTCTGATCTGCCTTAATTATTCTTATTCTTATTATTCTTATTCTTCTTCTTCTTCTTCTTCTTCTTATTATTATTATTATTATTATTATCATTATTATTATTATTATTATTGTATGTTTGCTATCTTATTTCTCCTCAGTAGACAGTTTGTGGAAAATACAATAAAGAGATTGTCAAAAAATTATACACTCTTTCCCATACTCAAAAAACACTAAAATGAAGGCCTCTGATTTTAATGGCATGGCTGTTCAACAACATAAACATGTACAGCAAGGTGTGAAAATCTGCCGGGAGGGACCTCACGACTTAATACAACCAATGATGAGTCAAGACCAAAGAGTGTACACAGACAGAGAGAGACCAACTGTCACATCATCCATCCTCCAACTGTGTACTGTGGTTTACATTGAGAAATCTGTTTAATAAAATCTGCTCTTTATGAGGTGTGTATACTAAACAAAACCAGCATTTCCTTCATGTGGATAAACTTCACATAATAAGAGAGAACAATGTTTATAAAGGACTTCCTGATTTGTGCTTTGAGACAATCACATGCCATTCTGGGATTGCTCTTCGTGTGGAGTTGGTGTCCACTTTCAAAGCCATTTTCTTCCTCATTATCCTTGAAACCGAACTGCTGATTTGCTGTGCAGTGAGAACACCTCATGGAGTGCAATTCCTGTCGACCAGAGTCCTCAATTCTGTTCTCAATTCTAAAAGAAACACAAAATGAAGGCACACAAGGAGACAGAAGATCTCCATTGAACTTGTAAACCTCTATTTACAAGGGTCGGGCAGTGGGTTTAGGTGATGGACTCCAGGTAGAGACCAATGCTGGTCCATCACAACTAGCCACACAAAGAGATAAAGATAGAAACAGAATATGGAAACAGAACAGCAGCAGAGGTGGGTCCCAGTAGCCTTTCCAACAGTCTTTCTTGCATTACTTCTGTATGTGCAGCCATGGCAACAATAAACAAAACGTCAGCCATGACAGCTGCTGCCATTAAAGACATGGCCCATTTAACTATGAATATTAAGAATTGTTGTCTTTGAGAACTTAAGGTTAAATCTGGGTAAATATTCTTGTTATTAGACAAACGTTTTGAACGTGAATAAGGTCTTGCAATTAAATGAACCTTTTTACACCCAATTTTGAGCCACTCACTGGACTACTCTAAGAAGTAAGACATTAACCAAGCATAATGTTTAACCAATAAAACTATTTTTCTGTACAAGAATACAGGAAAATAGATATAACTTATCAACCTTTCCTTTTTTGTAAAACCAAAGAAATGAATGAATGAAAACTATAATAAATATAATTTAGGCATTCAAAACATAAATTGGGTTATCACATTTAGTGGTGGCCTCATGAACTTGTTATGGTCTGAATGTGACAGGGAATCTGTAAACAAATTTATAAATTAAACTTCTTCATACTTTAAAAATGTTTTCTACATGAATGATTTAGAAATAATAGTGTGTGTTCTTTAAGGGGTAAAACAATTAAACTGAAAACTAAGTTTTCTGTGCAAAAAGCTGCGATTGTTTTTGTTTTGTTTTAGTTTAAACCTTAGTTTTCTGCATAATTTGGGACCTTGATTACCATCTGGCAAAGACTGATGGCACTGTTAGACTTACAGTTATGTTAACCATTTCCCAATAATATTTAGAAATATGTTCTAAAACCAAATAGAAACGTAATTTAATCCCCACTTTACACTATGAGGCTGCATAGACATGATCAGCACAGCTTTTTTAAGCCAGATTAAAACCCTTCTTATGCCTGGAGCAGGAGTCTGCTTTTTTAACATGGGATGCGCAGACTGTAATACTTTTCATGCCTCTGTAGCTGCCTCCACTGGACACTTGAGGAACTGCAGGTTTTGACACATTTGCATCATTTGTCAGGGTCTCAAAGTACTGCTTTATCTTTGCTTTGCTGATTGACCTTAGATGGTAATAAACAAGTAAACAATCTGATAAAACAGATGTTTCAGCTTCATCTTTTATTATTAAGTTCTCAAATGACCTTGAATTGATAACTTGCTTTTCCAATTTAAACTTTAATCCCTTGCTCATAACTGCACAAATAGAATACCTGAATCAAATGTGTTCACTCTAGAGAACAACTTTTATAAAACTTCAGGAGGAACTTGTCCGCAACAAAGGACATTTTACCAAAAAGTTACCACTATCCCATCAATCACAATATCATGAGCTATTAAAGATATGACTTTGACTTCAGTCTCACATAAATCAGGATCTTTCACTGGCTGAATCTGAAGTTTATATAAAGTAAGTGAATGAAACCCTCTGAATAGAGATATTTGACTTCAGGGCAAAAATCTGATTTACAGTGCACTGGATATTTCATCAGACTTTAAACTTTCTCTGCAAAGAGCTTACTTTTCCTCTTGTAGCACCATGGGGTTGATGCTAAAAGATGATGCTTTCTGTGTTTGGACGGGCAGGATATTTTGAAGGAGACACTGACCATGAAATAGAGATGTGAACAATATTTGATACATAAAACCTTTATAGTTGAATTATGTTGATTGTGATAATATCTGTAGGTGCACATGGTGGCAAAGTCAATCTTTTATGGCAAAGGAGAAATTTTTTAACTACCTGAAGTTAAGGAAAATTCCAGGTCTAAGAAAACTCACAGGAAATAACCTACACTGTTCCTTGGTCGCACCGACAAAAATGCTCTGAAACTAAACATTTATCCAAATTATCTACTTCCTGACCCGATAATAGGGAACATATATTATGGGATAATGAGACGTCTGTGGGATCTTGATGTGTGTCGGCTATAAAATATGCAGAGAGACATGCATTAAAACTTGTCTCCCCGCCACGGTTCACAGGCAGCGAGCTCAGCCCTCTGTCCTTGTCAAGTTAGGGTTATAATAAGTAATTTAGGAGAGTAGAGTTCAGTATCCATTCCGGCTGCAAGCTTTTTTTTTCCTGATTTAGACTTTTTTTAGAAAGAGAATTCTGGGCTGGGTTGAACCTGCTTAAGGTCATGAAACTCTCTGCCCTTGTTCGCTCTTAAAAGTGGACTTCTAAAGGCTAAACAAAGGGAGGGCTTTGTCCCTGCTCTCTTTTGTTGTTTAGAAAGTTTTACCAAGTTTATCTTTCTATGAAGCGTCCATCGATTATCCTTAATGTTTGCATTGACAGTTAACTTGTCAAGTAAATTTAGATAGTTTATAAAATTATATAGCAAATGTGTTTCAAATCTCTGTAAAGTCCACAATCAGTGGACCTTAGGACAACTATGTTGGGACAATTACAGCAAAAAGAGAAGGAAGTTATTGCTATCAGGCATGTATTAGACACAGAAGTTGGTAGAAAGTGGTTTTTACTCATAAGTTTAACAGATTACCTGATGTGTGCAGATTTGTATAGCAACTGATTAATGAATTGCAGAATTTGTGGCTTGATACGGTATAGTAAAGGGATGCTGATTTCACAACCTTTGGGTTCAGATTCTTGAGACAATCATTGCAAATCTTTCACACTCCAGGACCTGATGTGGAATACATTTTGGCATGCAGCACAGAGGCCTTTCCAATTTTCCACCTGATGCAGGTGTCCTTTTTATGTCCATGTTTTTTTAGAAGTAAATAAAAATAGGCACTTTTTAGAATCAATGGACATGTTTGTCTCAAGGTGAGGCATATTTGTTTTACCTTGAGGATGCAGAAAAAGACTATGGCAAAAATCACAACCACATTTGTTTTGATGGATATTGCTGTTTTGATTTTTACTTTATGACATTTATTTTTACATGGTTAAACGCTGGTTTACAACCTCCACCACATGGTGCTGGTTCAGGATGGGGCTCAATATAATAACCTTTTAAGGGGTTTAACAGTTCGTGCATCACCTTTGGTTAGATTGATAAACAGAAGTTATTCTAAGTTGCTAAATCTGGGCCTGTCAGGATAATTAGACATCTAATCATGAACCTCAGAGCACATAACTCATTGGAGGAAATTTTAATCCATGACTTACTTCTCGTTACATTAAATTTGATATATTTCCTAAGCTTTTTTGTCACTCTCAGTGTTGGAGTTGTCCAGGTTCAAACAGTCTTTCGATTGTGGTAGAAGGCAAGGGAGCTTCTCTGGCCTTTATCGGATAGGAGAGAATGACAGTGGTTAGAGTCAGAGCGGCAGAAGACACTCAGCAAAGTGTGCAGACCGTATTTGAACCCAGGCTGGCTGTAAATTTTAGTTCATCGGACGTGTTTGCTAACTATGATCAGTGTCCTTGGACTCTTCATGCACCTTGAATTGCTTAGTGTGTAAATGGTGCCAAATAAATGAATAAATAAACTCACCCATTTTTGTAGAAAGACACTGAATCCAAACAAAGCTTTCAATTTTGTAGTGTTATTGTCACCTAGGTTCAGTGGTATGACCATGTCCCTGTCTCCATTTCAATGCCCTGTGCCCAGTTTCCTCTTATGATTATGTGATTATCTTTGTGCATTCATAAGCCTGCTTAACCTTTCATCCTCCATCTCATTTGTGCAAACTTTCCTTCCCTGACCCATCTCCTCTTAGTAC
Source organism: Scarus forsteni (assembly GCA_036419115.1). Taxonomy (NCBI): domain Eukaryota; kingdom Metazoa; phylum Chordata; class Actinopteri; order Labriformes; family Labridae; genus Scarus; species Scarus forsteni. Next base: position 15,441,836 of record JAZDUH010000157.1, on the reverse strand, counting down.
AGGAAACACAAGAGATGCTCAAGTTACCTCGACCCTACCTCTTTACCTCGGCCCTTGTCAACCCACTTGCTCAACTCTTCAGTTTATTTCAAGTTAGTAGGTTTTTGTACTGTACAATGGCGTAGTCTTGATGTTAGAGAAGTATTCAGGGCATGCTAAACAAGGTTGTGTTGAAGAGGGTTTTAGATTTCACTTAAAGGTACTTCAAAATCTTATGATTGCTTACATAAAACATCCAAATTCTGAGCGTTGATTTGAGTTTTAAGGAAAAATATTAAAAATCTAAATGAGGCTGCTCCTGTCTATCGTTCTCCAAATTGAGGTTTTATGAGCCCAGTTGAAGTAGCTTTGCAGTGCAGATCAATCCACCAAATTCAATGTCTGTAAACGGGCAGATCCATCTTGCCAAGCTCCAATCTATGAATGTGAGCAGCCCAAAGTGGTGTGGCCCAATCAGCATCCTTAAGCGCAGGAGAAGGTGACTATTCCAACAGAGATGATCATAGATGCTAACAGCTTCAGAAGCAGTTTAGCAGATCTTAACTGTCTTTCTGTATCAATTGGAATCAAATAACAACACTACTATAGAACGGATATTTTCATGCAGCAGTACATCAAACAAATCTTCGTTCTGTAAGAAGGACCTGGACCCCAAGTGACCACATTCTCTGATGGGATGTTTTGCTCATTAGTTGGGGTGAACTGGAAAGAATCTTACCTGCCCTGCACCTTGATGTCAGAGATGGCGTAGAAGTATCTGGATAGATTATTCTCATCCACCATGGTGGCTCCGGTAGCTGGCTTCAGTAGCCTAATCCTCAGATCTGTGATGGTGAAGAAGTCCCTCAGATTCTTCGTGGTATCCAGCTGACCATACAGTGAGGCCATGTTGTGAAGCCGAGGCCCAGCAAACAGGGCAAAACGGTCCTTTATCTCAAACCGCACTGTCTTGTCATTCTTCCACACGTAGCCTCTAGAGTAGTCCTCGGTGCAGATGATATCCAGCAACGTGCGCTGGGTGAGGTCGTTAACAGTCTTGGGCTCCATGGTGAAGGCGTCCAGGCAGTCAGTGGCATAGAACTGGTAAGGGGTCCAGGTCCGTCCATAGTCCAGTGACTTTTCAAGGACCATCTGCTCAGGTCGGCCTGACTCAAAGGTCAGTACAATGTCATCTGTCAGCTCGATGGTTTTGTTCCATGACAGGGTGATGTTGACCTGGAGGGGCTTTGGGTATTTCCTCCAGGAGGTGGACTGCCAAAACGTTGTAGGGTTGCGACCCTCAAAGTCAAACATCAGCTCTGGAGGATGAGCTAGCTCCTCGGTGCTGGCATCACATTCATTGTTGCACATGTATGGATTTTCCTGTAGCAAGACACAGATTAGCACATATTAGTGAGGAGGTTACCAAACTTGACCCTTTAGCATTACCCATTGACAGGAATCCCTTTGTCAAAATGTCTTTAACTGCTTGCTTGCCATCATGGCAAATATGAAAAACAATTGACTCCTAGAATTTTTACATATTTTTGTTCATTATCTTTCTTTTGATTTATTCAAGTTGTTGTCTTTTGTGAAAAATGTTTCCTGCATATACATCTGTGTGGATTCTCATTCATCCAGGTCATGGTTATCTTGAAGATTCGGGTCCACTCGAGGCAAGTGGACTGTGTTCTATTGAACACATCCACTTGCCTCTTTGAAGTTTTTGGCATATCAGTTCACCATTACAATAACAATACATATATACTTTTTAGAATCGACCTCTCTTGTTATGTCATTCATGGTACTTCATTCTTGTGAAGTAAAATAGGGGCATTGAAGATAAACACATGTGAAATTTACTAAGTTACAGTAAAATGTCTTACAATATTTCAAAATGTCACTAATCAAATTGTCCCAACCCCAAGTGCCCCCCCTGCTGACCATGAAGGTTTCATGACCCAAACTATGAAAAACTCATGGTCAGTTCATACTGTGTTCAAGACTGCCTTCAAAGCAGTTCAGGCAGATAGCTTTTAGTTGATTTAATACTTACTGTGATGTCATTCAATCACCTGAAGAACACCTTACCATTTAGTGGTCTATGTAACGTAAAATTCACAGTGTGAGTTGCACTGGCATTTAAGCCACGTACAGTTTTTAGCAGCCTTCCTAGAGCAAATGAGACGTAGCTGCCTGTCTATGTGATGTTTTGTGCTGTCCAGATTAAAGTCCACATCATGCAACTTCTGTGCAACTGTCACTCTTTATGTACATTGGCTTTTGCCATGTTGACCTGTGCTACTGCCTCCTTAAATGCTGCAACTGAGCACTCAGCCAGAGTGTGGGGACTGTTGTGGGAGTCACATTGCTCCCTCCACTTGTTGTCTTTCACTGACCAGCCTTTTCAAACAAATCAGTGCTTTCCCACCATGTATCTGATTTATGCTATACTAGCATTATATTTGAATTGCAATTAATGACAGGGGGATACTGTTATACAGTTGCACCAACCCTGGCCAGCTCTGTCTCAGCATATTTGCTCGCAAGTTTTAAGCAGCCACTAGCAAAAGCTGTAAGCAAACTCTTGCTGGATTGTGAGTGGTGTGTAATTGTGGTACATGCCAGTAAATATCTAAGCATTTTTAAATGGTATATTGGTTAAAGTGTCTCATACACCTGAATTTACGAGTGAGTTGCAAGCTTCTAATAATAATAGCTAGAGTGCTCTCAAACCAATGCAGAGACATGATCCATGCTTTTATCACCTGTAGAATAGATTATTGTAATGCTCTTCTTTCTGGTCTTCCGCAAGAAAAAAATCTCCCATCTTCAGCTGCTGTCAGATGCTGACGGGGCCAGAAAGAGAGCCCATATTACACCAGTTCTAAGGTCTCTGCATTGGCTGCCCATTTCTTTTAGGATAGATTTTAAGATTCTTATACTGGTTTTTAAAGCTCTTAATGGTCTTAGTCCTTCATATTTATCTGATTTGCTTTTACCGTATGAGCCCATTAGAGCCCTCAGGTCTTCAGGAAGTTCTTTGTTAACAGTTCCAAAAGTTAAAACAAAAACTTACGGTGAGGCAGCTTTTTCTTACCATGGCCCCCGCTTATGGAACAGCCTACCTGAAAACCCGAGGGCTGCATCTAATGTGAATGTCTTTAAAAACAAACCCAAAACCTACCTTTTTAGTCAAGCTTTTACCTGACTTACCTTCTAGTGTTTTTATTTATTCTACCTACAGCCCACTCTTTTATTTTATCTTATTTTATTTTATATCTTTGCTATCTTTCCTTATTTTATTTTCTAGTTTTTCTATCTTATTTTTTATTTTTTTAAACTTAATTTCCATTTATCATTTTTTCTTATTATTTTTTAAAATTCTTTTATTTAATTTTGTTTTATGATATATTTAATTTTACACTTTTAACCTAACCTCCAGTGTTTTCTCATTTTTAAACCTTTAAGATGGCGTTTCCTCAGTACGTACTGGGTACATCAGTGTGCTTTATTATTGTCTTTTATTTATGATGCTTTTCATCAACACTGTTTATGGATTGCAGTGTGAGTGGGTTCAAGGGCTGGGTGGAGTGGGTTTGGGTCATATATCCTTTATTTTAATCTGTCTGTCTGTTTGTAAAGCACTTTGTGCTACAATTTTTGTATGAAAAGTGCTATATAAATAAAGTTTGATTGATTGATTGAATAAAAATAATAATAATAAATAAACCTTTGATTTAAATTGACAGACACAAAAAGCATAAACGCCCAAGCATAAAAAGAATGGGAGGAGAGGAGAGCACCATCACTTCAGGTGTCTTTTAGACCAACCTCTTCAACCTTCTACCATCCCAGCATCAACCTGTGGGTTCTGTTTGGGCTTTAAGGGGTAATGCCTTAACTTCTTAAATGCTGCACCGTGCCTTTATGCAACGGCGCTTCAGCAAGGCTCTACTGTATTTACAACTCGAGATATTCACATCAATCCCACGAGGCACACACAATGTCGCGTTGTAATGTTACACCCTGAAACAGCAGTATGAATTAGGCTTAAGTCAAAGTCTGGGTGCCGCATTGAAGGTATCAATTGCAAATAAACAAAATGTTTACTGCCTGATTGAAAAATTTCAGTGGTTCAACTCTTTGGTTTTATGTCTTTGCAACTTGTAATAACCCTTTTGAAGGCTGTTTTAATAAACAATATTTCCATAATCAAAGGACTTTTCTTTCCACTGGGTGGTTACTAGATACTTAACAAAAGTGGTGTAGTGATGTCTATGAAAAACAAACTCTTAAAGTTCACATGTCATGGAAAAGACAATTTATAGAAGTAGATATTTTCTAGTAATTACAAAATAAGTGGGTATACTTCATGTAGCGTGAAGTACATATACCTGCTCATATGACAACATTTTGGGACCCTATTTTGAAGTTGAACGTAATTTTTGGGTTACTTAGTTCTTTAAGCATTCCCTGTTCAAGTAGCAGTTAATAATTATTGTGCTTGCCATAGTTATACATTTTTACCTAGAAACCATCATCATTTATGTGTACCATAATGTCAAGAGTTGCTCTTGAGTTGATAAATTTCAAGTTCAGAGGAGGGAAAAGCCACAATATTCAATAAAGAAATGTACACCTCCTCTGGTTTGGGACACACAGCTCCTCTTGCTAGTTGGGGAGAGTAGCTCCACAGCAGAACTCATGAAAGTTTGATCAGAATTGATCAGCATGGTGGTGAAATAAATAAGAAATCAAGACCCAGGCTGAAAATATCTAAAATTTCTCCAGCTCAACCATTTTTGCAAGAGGAGTTTGGACGAAACTGATATAAGAAAAGGTAGTAAAGTAGTCAAAAATATAAATTTAAGCAGGTATAAGTTAAAAGACACAATATATGTGGTCGCTTCTGAACCATTGCAAACAGCTTTTCCTCAATATTGTTGATTTGTCCACTCAAAATGCTTGAAAGCTGTTCTGCCCTTAACTTAAGCAGTTGACACAAGGCCTATTGTGCCTTTATAAGCAATGTCAAATATAATAATAAACCTTCAATCCAATATGCGTAGCTCTTTTGCAATAGTTTTTCAGAACAAACTACACTCACAAAGCCCCCTTGTCCTAACGTTGTGGCCAAAAGTTGAATCAGTTGTAATTATGTGATGTTTCTCAGACCTCCACCACAGTGACACTTCATTCAGTGTCTCTGAGTGGGCAGGGCTGAGCACCCCTCTAGGAAGACTTACAATAAAAAATGGAGAAATTCAGGTAAAGGAAACATATACATAAATAAGTTAAAGGGGTATCCTCCAGTGTAAACATCAAGCTAAGAGTAACAAAGCCAGCTGGTACACATGGGCCGACCAGGCTAGTCCATGTCTTTCTGTACAATTCAGATCAGAAAACCATTCCTAAAATAAGGAATAACAATTATAGCATTTTCTTATTATGGTGGAACCTAGAGTGACAACTATGTCTCATTTCAATCATCTGTTTTCTATACTGCTTATACGGCTGACATAGGGTAAGAGGCAGGGTGCTCTGCAGTCATAAGCTGCTTTGTTGGCAGCAGTCAATTCTACATTTGACTCTCTGCCACATGTATTGTGTTCATTATTTTCAACAGGACAGACCATAAAGTTTATCTATCCTCGAGGAACCATGCCTTATATGGATAACTGTGTGTCTTTTTCATGTAGAAATGTGGGTTCTTCATATTGTTAAAAATTGAAAGATGGGCCACTAAGAAAAAAAAAATGTTGCCCTAGTCTGCCAATCACCCAAATTTTGTGATAAATCATATTGACACCCCTCTATGATATGCATAGACTTTCACAAACGTACCTTTTGCTGCTGTGTCTGTCATTTTATTGCCACCCTTTACAAGTCAACACAGGATGACCTAATTGGCCCAGTGGACAAGCCTGCAATGTAACCTCTCACCCATCAGCATTGGATCAAAACAAATATGTCACTTTGTATAAAGTTAAGGAGACCAGAGAAAGAAACTTTTTTCAAAAACAAAGTTCTCAGTGCATTTTAGCTTCTACCTTAGTCAGTGTTTATCTCCTGTGTCCCAGCTTGTAAGTGCAACTTTGTGGCAAATCAATTTAAAAAATACTTTTGCCATGAAGAAGAGGAAATACAAGAATACAAATATAACATATTCATTTTCTAGATTGCCTGTGCTTTCGCAATGATACAACGATTACAGATCATTGGTAACATGGTGAGGAGACTGTACAGGCACAGTGTTTGAGTGGATGTAAATGTCTATTCAAACTAGAATTTATACAACAGTAGCAAACACAACATTAATATTTTCTTGAGCTGCCTTTGGGCTGAAGTCACAACTATGCAACATCATTGTTCTTTGCTGGGTTGCTGCTGACATTGCTAAACTGTTTTAATTGGTGGTGATTTGACTATTTACATCCTAATCCATGCTTTCTGTTGTACTTTCACAATGACACTGACAATATTTATATTGTATTGTTTCACAGGTGTTGACTGGTGACCCATGGCCACTTGTGTCTGTGGTTGCCAGTTGTTAAAACCAAAAGGAGTACCCATGAAACTGTAGTGATATCATTTGAACAAGATTAGCAGATATGTCTCTAATTTAAATATAAATGAATTCACTCAGTTTGTCTTCTTCCACCAGTTAACACAGCCACAAGTTAAGCCGTAATACTGGTCAGATTTGTTGTTGGAGCAGACAGGAAAATAAAACTGATTTTGCATGGGAATTGCAGCTTTATATCGTGGGCATCACAACAAGAAAATAAACAGTGTTTAAACTTGTGGACAGATTATTTTCCAAAACCGAGGATCCCAACTATTGTGGACATAGCTAGGGGGCACAGCGCCTTCAAGTGATGCAATATGATGCACTGTTGGAAAAAAAATAATTTCTAAAGTCTTTCTTGAACATAGGTAGCTGGTGTTCAAATAGGTGCTGCTTTCTAAAGCACCCGGAGTCAATTCTTTACTGATTAAACAGCCTATCAAACAATGCTTCCATCTAAAACAAGCTCATCTGCAATTTGCTCTTTAAGCTGCAAGAACTGCGATTGCTATGCTAGTGCTGTTCATCCATTAATAACCTTTTTATGATGTGTTATCATCAGACTCATAAATTCAGACATACTGTACACTGCTGGGCCCATTTTTGAAAAACTGTGTTTCCCTTGGAGAAAAATGCACCAGCCATTACTGCCTATTGGTTTTAAAGCACAAATCCAGAGGTAACTCCCAGGTTAGCGGTTGGTCCAGGTTATTTATTTTCCAGAGTCTTGTTACCCTGCCATCCCATCACAATTCCAGCTCCATACTCAAAAGCATTTCAGCCACACTCAGACCAGCATGTATTTTACAATCTGCAGTAGGAATGCTGCCCCCAGAGCTTCTGCCAGCAGTGACCCTCTCATTAGGATGACACTGTGGATCCCAGAATTCCGTTCAGCGACCATTCCCGCCTACACTGCCACCCAAATTGCCAGTGTAATTGATATTCCTGTGTGGTATCTCTGCTGGGATGGGAATAGAATCCCGATGAGTGTTTCTTATGAAACACGCAAAGGGACATGCATTTTTCATGGGCCTGCGTCTGCTCTGTACCACAGACATCCAACTGGAGGAGTCTGGCTGTTTGTGCGAGCGTGTTCGTGGGGAGAAAGAGAAGCTCTTGATGCATTTGTGTTTGTTTGCGAGAGGGGGATAGAGAGCTTGGGATGTGTTTGTTTGTGTGTGCACATGCAAGTTGTATCCTTGTGTGGAAGTGTGAAGGAACGGCAGAGAGAGAAAGAGAGAGAGAGGGCTGAAATAGAGCCAGAGAGCACAAGACACACACCAATTGACATTCCTCTCACCTCTGCACCAGGAACAATGAGGTTAAGTGCAGATGAGATTCAGATCAACTGTAAAGCGGTTCGATAATCAGCAATCATCCGACACTCTACACGCAAAATTATCTAAAGGTGAGAACAGTGCTATCTGCAACATTACTCGCTTATCTCTCCGTGCATTCAGCTCAGTCTGCCACTTTGTCGGGCGCAGATCGCTGGCAGGAATACTGATAAGGAGACACCATTATATTTCATTTGAAAGACCAATGGCTGCTTTTTTGTCTTTGAGTAAAGACCGTAAATTCCTCTTGCTCCAAGAAACTACTACTTGATGTTTATCTCCCTCTCAGAAAGATGAATGTGTAAGTTCCCTTTATTTCTAGACAGAAAACATTTGATTCTTATTTTAAAACATAAAAAAGAAAATCACAAACATAGGGATAAAAAAGTTTGTATTTTAGTTTGAATCACCACTATGATACCAGTACACAGGCAAAATGCATTTCAACATGCTAACTTGAAAACATTTCAAAAGTAGCCCTAAAATACTCGATTATTTTATCCTCTCGAGGACATAAGCAGCACATTAGCACATAAATGATTTCTGTAAAGGTCTTTTATGAAACATTATGAGTGCATTTGGGACAAAAGTAATTAAAATAAAATTGAGTAATCATAAAAATCTAAGATTTGTATTATAACCTTTGATGTTAAACAGCACAATTTAGTGTATTGCATTAAAAGGTACTTTAAATTAGCATGAACTTTATGCATAGCTTATTTAATTAACCGTAACTCCGGTTTTTAGCTTGAAAATACATAAATAGACATTCTGAGAAAAACATAAAAAAATGTTTTGGTAAATTACAAGTATTCTTTCATATTTATAGTCAGTACAAGCTATTATAGGAAGCTACTGGTGCTGTAAAGCAGAGGAAAGAGAGTAGTCCAAATGCCACTTACTCTTTATCTTGTGTATAGAAGTACTTTTTCACATGGCAGGGGCATATAAAACACACCAGAGGATTATAAATAGAGGGGAAACACTAGATGGGATCCTTAAAAATAAATGTATATAGTCTCAGAAAGTCTAAACTGATGAAGGGTTTGATCCAAATTATGGATTTGCCATATAATAAGAACAATATTGGTTATCACACTTAATTGCCTAAACAAGTGATGAACAGTATTGGGAGATGTGGAAGTTTTTTGCTGATATTTTGGACATCTATATCCCATATACTGGCTGTGATATTAGCAGAATGTACAAATGTACCATAAAGTTTTCCCTCATTTTCACTGAATGTCCACTTTTATAAATCAAAAGTATAATTTATGAAAAATTAAATGTTCTTTTTCTTGCTGTAAATATATTTCTAACAGAAATGGTTAGTCACAAAAAAAGCCTTAAAACTTAAAGGGGACATATCATGCTTGTTTCTCCTTTTCATTATGCCAGACTGGGACGCCTGTAAAGCAATTCTGCCCTCAGTACAAGTCATTTAGTTCCTTCATTGCCCCACAATAGCGTTCTCAAAATCCTCATTTTAGGCCATTACGAAGCGCTCGTTGAAACACGAAGATCTGAGGATGACCTAAAGTTACCTCGCAACGTCACAGCCCTTTGTGCTCTGATTGGTCAGTTCTATCGGGGGTTGAGCCAGCCTGTCCTTCTTCTTCTACTGTATTTTCCAGCAGGCTCAAAGCAGCGACCGCGTATTGAGTCCCCCTACAGGCCAGAGCAGGTAATGAGTGAATGTGAGCTAGGGATCTATATACCCCTGCTGGATGAATGTGTTCCTCGGTGACGGTTTTGTGGCTAACGGACATCACAGAGGAGGAAGTGTTTTATCAGATTACTCCAATAAAAAGAAAGGTACCTCGTGATGTCACAACATTTGAAATCTCGCGGACATCTCGCAATGACCTATTTTCAGAGGCATCAAATCTCGTTCTAGGATATCAGAAAAAATACAATATCTCATTTTTTCAAAATTAAGGGGGTGTAAGGTCTTGTTTTCAAATTGATCATAGTATATGTAAGTATTAAATCATGCATCAGCATGATATGTCTCCTTTAAGAGGGGTTTGTGATCTTGACCAAATACTTATGGGTATCAATACTGGTATTGGCAAATTTGAGTTTGGAAATATTGTCATATCTGATATCGACATCGAAATCTTGTTCATTATCTGTAGATACAGTACTTTGATAGTTAAGGCTCCTTACTCTGAGTACTGAGCTCAGTGGATGAACCAAAACAAACCTACACATTGTGTTACCACAGATTTAAATTCTAACCACCCTTATTTTATTACCTCCACCAAGGAGGTAATGTTTTCACCAGGGTCTGTCTGTCTGTTTGTTGTCTGTTAGCAGCATGACGCAAAAACTACAGGATGGATTTACCTGAACATTTTACCACATGTGGGTTTCATCCAATGTAAAAGCCATTACATTTTGGTTCTGATCCGATCAAGACTGATGTCACAAAAAAACACTGAAGTTTATAATGGCAAATCCCATTTATTTGTGTCATTATGGGAACTGTAGTTTATTTGCAAACTGACATGAATGTTTTTCAAGCCTGTGTCACTGCATTTCCCAGCTTCCCTTGCAATACCGGTGGAGGAGTTCTGCTAAAACAACACCCAGCAGTAGTCTGGTAGATAAGCATGTTTTTTTCAGGCTTCGTAACTGGAATGCTGATTACATGGAGACCACGTTCTTCACATTCATCTCTTCCCAGTTCCGATGTAAACTGAATGTAGCATTCTCCACATGGACAGACGTGAGAGGACACACGACCGTCCAATCGTAGTGGAAAAGCTATACCTGCCATACATGAGCTGCTTGGCCAAAATCTGCACCCTCGAGGTGCTTTTCTAGTTTTGATTTGCTTTGTTTACATGCAGTTCCATACCTACTGCAAGTTCCGTTTACCCTTATTAGTCCTATAATTTTTACCAAAAGAAATTACTCATCTCGGTATGCTTCTTATCAATTTTATTACCTCAGTTTGCCTGTCCGTCTGTCTTTCTGTCTGTCAGCATGACAGCTCAAAAAAGTTCTTGACACATCTTGATGAAATGTTCAGTGAATACTGGCCATGACACAAGGGAAAAGTAATTACGTTTTGGTGGTGATTACAAATCAGATGCAGATCCAGGAATGTTTTTAAAAGAAGCTGTTAACATTGGGCAACTGGCAATTTTCTACATTTTTCCTAACAGCTCAAATAAGAATGTCAAAGATGCCTTAGCAGCGGTTTGTGCTGTCAGAGCACTTCTAGCATACTTTAAAACTCTGATGTGCTATCAGTTACACGCTCCTTAGCTGCAGGCAATAACTTTGTGCCAACATAGAAGCAGACTGAAGGATTGTGGGTCACTGGTCTTGCTCTGCTGACTCAAAAGAGTGATGCGTGATCAAATTAGGAGGGTAATCAGGGTTATTCTGCCACAAGACAGAGAGAGGAAAAGAATAACAGAGAGTGGGAGTGCAATAGTAGAAGCCTTTTAGCAATATGTTTCTTTAAAAGAGAGATCTTGGTTGCTAAAAGTGCTCTTGCACACCCACACAGATCCAGCGAGGAGCTTGAAAGGCTAAAAAGTGTAGCCTGAAAACAGAAAGAGGAGAGAAACAGAGAAAGAGATCTTAAAGAGAGGATAATGGGGAGGATGTTTGCAGCCAGAGTTTGGCCACAGGGACAATAAATTGTACTTGTGTCAACTGTTTGCAGATGATGTAGCGTGCTATATTTGTTATTTTTCCCTTTACACCCTTGGAGGTTTGCTAAGACCTTGACCGTGCAAGGAAAAACAGAAAGAGTAAGAGAGACAGATTACCCCCGTTGTCATTCAAGAGCATGAATTTTCACTTATAATTTCTTTCATTTGTTGTCACAGCAATGTTCAGGGCGAGCAGCAGGGTGGCTGCCTTTGCGTCTGGCAGAATGGGAGCCTCATTCGCAGATGATATAAAGAACTCAGACCGCAGCATCCGTGGCTAATGAGAAAAACAATTTCCCCGCTGAACAGTGAGAAGCAGGGTAAATAGAGGCTTTAAAGGGAGAGGAATTTGCTTCATCACACTGGCAGAAGATGTGCTCAGAAACCAGTGGAAAACAGTCATATATTAAATCTTTAATCATTCCCCCTCCATACATTTGTCCTGTACAATAGGCCCTCAGGGAAGTGATCATTCTTTCCAAGCAGCCAGTTCATTTATGGAGGCTGGCTGTGGACAACAAAAAATTTAATAAAAGCCCTTTTCATCATTAATAACACTTTTCAAATCTAACATTAAGTGAAATGAGCTGTGTTTACTGTTTTTTCTCCCTTGAATACCAGGGAATGCTTTCATAAAATACAGTGATGGTGGAGTGATAGTGACACAGAGAAAGGTCAGGACCTTTCATCGGATTTCCTGTGGAGGTTATTTAACAACAAAAACAATGCATTATGAGGATCAATAGTTTCTGTGGTCATTTAAGTCTCAGGGCTACAGTACTATGCCAGGGGGCAGCTATTGGAAAACAATAAGCCCTCTCAGCTTGATCCTTCTCCTGTGATCACGGCTGAGGGAGAGAGGAATAGTCAGCAGAGAGTTTGAAGGGAACAGGAGTTTTGTACAAAAAATGAGATATCGACCAATAGAGAAATGCCCTTATAAAAGAAATGCTGCCGTGAAAGCATGATGCTGACTGGGTTATTATTGAACTTGAAGGTTATTATTGAATCTTTTATTTTTTTTAATGAAATTATATGATGATTGTGGAGTTAGATGGTATTGATGTCATTACTTTCTCAAGACTTTTTTACTTTAATAAACATTGTTGCAAGTTTAGTAAAGCTAATGTCTGAATACTGAATGGGGCGTCGGTGGTGCAGTCTGAGGTTGCAGGATTGAGCCCAGCTGTGGCAGTCACATGACGATGTGTCCTTGGGCAAGACGCTGAACACCAAGTTGCGATAATTGATGCATCAGTGATATGTAAATGGGTATAAAAGGGTGTGAATGTTTTTGGTGATACAAATGGACAACAGACATAGATACTACAACCATCAGAGACTGAATGTGTGTGAATTGGTCTGAATGGATAGGTGTGACCTGCAGTGTTAAGATACTTTGAGTACTCAAAGAGACTAGAAACCATCAACCTAACTAAACTCAGTAATTAGCAAGCATCCAAGCATACAGAGAATGAATGAACTATACTAAGCAGATGAAAAATAAAGAACCACATATTCAAATCAAGCCACCAGCTTAAATTAGAAAGTAAATAGGTAAGTAACTAGTTCATTTAGTTATTAAATAGTTTTATCAAACACTTACTAACAGGTAAATTTACAAAAAATAGTCAACACATTAAATAAACCCCCAAGATAACAATGTAACCTACATTACATCAATAACTGATCAGAAGACGATCTAAATAACATTCTCGAACTAACTCACCAATTGGCCAACCACATACTAGCCTGGAAACTAGATCACAAAAAAACAATTTATAACTCATCGACAAACTACTCATGGACTAAGTCATTCACTAAGCTCAAAGACAATCCAGCTGATGAACTTACTCATTTACTCACTTACTGAATTACTGATGGACTTGGCAGCAAAACAGCTGACAAGCAAGCCTAGTTACTAATTCTGACTAATTCTTTCTAACTTCTTACTAACTTGCCGACTGATAGCTTACTGACTAGTTACAAAACAATCTAGTCTACAAAGTAGCCTACAAAAGCTAATCTCACTAACTAAAACTAACTTATTAAAAAGACCCACACCAAACTGTTTAAAGGTGCTATGAGGAGAATTTATCGCCGGCGTAATGCTGCGTTCCTGTAACCTCGGAAATGGGAGTGACACCATCTCCGACTTATCGGGTTCCAGTTGAAGTCAGAAAAAAAAGATGCTGATCTACCAGGCTATTGTTAGCTGTTGTTAGCACGCCCTGCGTTGTTGTATGAAAAATGTATGGCAGCATTTTTGTAAATATAAATCTAACAATACTATGTATACAACTGATCTAGAGCGACACACCCCAGTCAAAAGTGCAAATAAATTGATTGTTACAGGAGCTAAATAACTGTTCACACTGGGGGCATCCATCTTAGATTGACACCTCGGGGTGGCGAGGTTTCACGGAGTTCCCAGTAGGAAATTCTGACTTCGGGAGATGTTCCAGTTTTAGTTTCACACTCGGAGCTCAAAATTCCTACTTCTGACTACAACTTGAACGCACCGGAGACGTGAAGCCAAATGTGTTTGTTGTGATGCTAATGAATGCAGCATGGATCTTCGTCGGAACTCTGCATTGTTTTACAAGTTCTTTTTCAACAACTTACAGGATGCAAAGCAACGAGGTAATGTATCTCTTTCTAGTTACGTAGCGGTAGTTTTTGATGTGTGACGACAAGCAATGAGGGGTAAAGTTATTATCGTAGTTGTAACCGGCTATATATCGCTACTTGCAGCCCAGCGCTCTCAGACGTGTAATATAAATAATAAAGTAATATAAATTTGCTCTAGTTTTAATTGTCTGGTTCCCCGAAGTTGAGTATCCAGGCCAGTCCAGCCCTGACCGACCCGACCAGGAGGCTAAAGAATAGCATTTATAGATAACCTATTTAGATGCTATAAAACTCATCGATACTCATCGATAAGTTCGTATTTCGATCAGGCATACGTCTAAAAGTGAGACTTTTTTGTAATTACTTAAAAACTCCTCACAGTCTCTTTAAATATTTGCTTACATATCTATTTTAACTTGCTAATTTGATAACTAAAAATCCTGTATTTACTTACCAAATTATTAACTTGCCAACCAACCAGCTTGGTAGTAGGAAAACAAATATAAAACAACAAAAACAACGCAACAAACAAACTCCCAAGCTAACAAATGTGTATGTGACTCTCGATTCTTGCTGTTGGCCCCAAGTGGACACTCAAGGAACTGCATCTCTAGAGATGGCCACTTGATTAGATAGTGATGTCATAACTATAAAATCAGCCATGGTTTAATAAAATACTTCATCAACTAATGGCAGTTGTCTTAATGCTCCTGTGAGAAACCTTCACACAGCATGTTTAGTCTCTGTAATATCTGTCTTTTTTATCAAGTCAGTTTCCCGTTGCTTTATTAATTGAATATCTTGGTTAGTAAAATACTTTGCCTTTGAAAAAATCCAAAGAAAAGAAGCAGTGGACAGCTATGTTTTTTAATACCACCATCTGAAACAGGGCTGGACTTTTCAGTTATACAAAATGTGATGGAAAAATTCTTCTGCTTTCCCAGTGCTGCTTTCATAATGAAGTCATCAGGATGATGCTTTTTTGGGCTTGGAGATGTTTGCTAGGTGTCATGGGGCTGTATCCTTCAGGAGTTCACAAGTGAAGACTGATTTCATCAGAGGTGCATCAAAGGCCGTCCGATTTTGAACCTGCCTTCAAATGCCCAAGGCTAATGAAGGATCCGTCTGGTGCATCCTTTGTGGCCTGACATATCACTACATTGAGTACGTGCCAAATCAACTCAGAGCTCGCTGACTCCCAGGTGTCTGATTAATTTACTTTTGAAAAAGAGAAAGTGGCTCCAGCTTCCTCATTTCTATAGCAATACAAGAACTAGAAATGAAATGGGCCTTGAAAAAGTAAAATCTTTTTAAATAATAGGTGTAGTTTTGCAATGTTATGGTAGAAAATTGGGTGCAGATGTCGAGGTTGTAGACATGATACCAGTTGGCTGCAGCATGAGTTTGTCTCTTGGCTCTTATTTTTTCAACAAATAATCTGATAGTAAATGGTAGCAGTGTGGAACTGTGCATGCCATGTGAGTGACCAAGTGTGAGTTTTGATCTCAGCGATGTGCGCCAATCTCTAATGCATCCTCCAAATAGCAGCAACATTCTGCGCCACAAAGTCTGGACTTTAGACCAGGACTTTGAAGCACAGTCAGCTTCTGCATTCCCAAGTTAGGAACACATCAGCTTTGACCTGAAACTCCTCACTTTCAGAGAAACACACCCCTGGCTGAAAAGGGAAGCACACGATCATTTGTTGTTTTAACAGCAGGAATCTACAGAGTATAAATGACACATGCGTCAAGTGGAAATTAGGGGAAACACCTGGGCTTCACCCTAGAACGCTGTTCTCTGGGCATGTGATAGAGACCGATGTGTACATAAATCCAAATTTTCTTACCAATCTCTCCAGATAAAGTTAGTTTCTGTTGCTATATATTTGATTTTAAGCTAAAGGCTATAAATTGTCATGGGACATAGATTGGATAGAGCTTGCTCTGGGTTTATCGTCAACTTAATACATGGTGTATGAGAATGAAGGGTAAAAATTACGGCTGTCAAGAGATTAGAATTCCTAATTTTGAATAATCTCCACCTCTTGATAGTTACTTCCAAATTAACCACATGTAAAAGCACATTAACACTTTCAGCATTGAAAAAACAAGGTTTTGAAGATGCTGCTTCATGTTTGTAATCCTCATCTGGGTGAGGGGCTAGGAGCTCTTTGGTCAGTTAGCGGCATGTATCAGTTTACCAAGTATGTGCACAGTCTTTATCAAATATTTATTGCATTTTTAGACTCAATGGATGGATCTTTAACCATCCAATAAACCAAAGTATTCCAGCTAATACAATAATTTTACACTTTACATGCACACTCCCTTTTAAAATCTGAAGACCAGTCAAAAAAAATGCAAGAGTTAGAATTTTCTTCAGCTGAATGTTAAGAAGGTTCTAAGTAGACCTTCAAAATGCAAAATGAAGAAATGGGAGTGAGAGACAAAATATTTTGAGCAGGCAATATATTGAAAACAGTATTTAAACTCGACATGCTTTTGTCAGCTGATCAAAAGTTTGAGACCACAGTCTTTAAAAGCTAAAATCAAAAATTTGGATTCCATTTCATTTTCTGTCAGATATTCACACCGGCACGACCCTGATGGCAAAGGCAAAAAAGCTATCTGTCAGTGGAGCAGCTAATTACTGAGTCATTTTTTTGACAGTTATGTTTCTGTTCTGGGGGTCGTCAGGGTTTTTGAGTTATAGTATTAAACTTTTCATCAGCTGATTAACAGCCTATTTCAGTTTATGGCTCTAGTTTCTTCTTTTGAAGCTCTGTGTTGAACCTTCTTAAGATTCAACAGTGCAAATTCTTGCAAATTTTCAACTGGTCTTAAGGCTTTAATCGAGAGTGTATGTTTAAATGGCACCCATCATCCCCTGTCACAGCAGTCACACGGTCCTCCACACTCCACACCTATTGACATTACAAACAGCTCTGCCAGCCTCCTCTAATGGCCTGTCTCTTGCTGGTATTACTGACATCTCTACTGCCACCACGGCCGCTGTGTAACCGAGCCCTGCTGCTTTCTATCAATGCTACATGATCCGACCAGGGGGCTGCGGCTTAATGCAGGAGGCCCAGCCCGAACGAGCAAGTCTGCGCCTGGTCACAGCTAATGATGTCCTGATCTCTGCAGCCTATAAGGTCAATCCAATATCAGGGTGTTACACAGTGAGAGAGCAGAGAACAAGGGAAGACAGCGAGACTTGAGCTGCGAGTGTTCATCCAAATGTCATTCTCTGCAATACGAAGCAATAAGGACATCCTCGCTGCAGACTGCAGTGAAGGCTGGGCAGGTATTTAGATGTAATTTCATGGTTGTGTTTGATGGTTTATTGAGGTTTCTACTACAGGAATCAACAAACTGTGACTGAAGAAAGAACGTGCACAGAATACAGTAGTTACACATCAATAAAATCTTTGAAATATTGACATGTAAATTATCTGAAAATGCATTCTTCTCATTTGTATTGGATGCTAGGGCTGGATGAAATGGACTGTAGACCATATTCTCATACACAAATTGCCAAGTGAAAATACTCAATGAGTGATACATAATATTTTATGTTTTCTCTGAACATAAAATGTACATAATAGAGAATCACTTTGTATAATCTTTGTTGTGATTTGGCTAAAAATAATACAGATGTGTCTAATATTATGACATAAAAAAATGATATTTTTTGGCAAACTTGAGGTTATCAAAAACCAATACGTCTAAATACCATGTTTGAGTATGATAATATATTTACTACTTAAATTTTTTTTTGTGTGTAGAAGAAACCTAATGATTTCTGGTCATTGTTTTTAGAAACAAAGAGAAGTCAATGTCTTACTTGTATAAAAAGTTTGTCAACATTGCCATACATAATAATGGTCAAAATTGTCTATTTCTTTGAATATTTAGTCTCAAAATGATAAAAATATTTATTTAATTGTACAATAACAACCATGAAGCACAACAAATAAAGTTTAAATATTAATATATTATTATAATATTAATATTAATATTGGGATATCCTTGCATATGCAATCCAGTTATTGATATGATGTCCCCAAGTATCTAAATTAGTTTTTTTTATTTAGTATACAAGTTGAAACACTTGAAATTAAACCATTTTTTTTCAAGAAGTGTTCTTTTTTTTCTAACTTAACCCAAAAATGAAGGATGAACATGGTTCCACCTCAGTCAAATTCTGTGAAAATGACCCCTGTAAATCACAAAGTACATACATTTATCCTACACTTTACAAAATCTGACTTATGGTTTATTCTCCAGTTAATTACAAAATCAGATATACCATTGCATAATAGTTCTGCATTATAGCCAACCACATTACAATCAAATTGTGACAACATTGATATCAAGGACCATGTATTGAAAGTCATATGAACCCTTGTGATTAATATTGAACTTTATTAGAAAATGATAAAATGGGGGATCTCATGTGATCACTCTACCTCTTAGTCATTAAGTATATTACTGTTCTTACAATCAACTGAGCATTAGGACTGTTTTTTGTAATTCCTGAATTCACAAAATAAACTTAATTGATGGAAAGAATAGTATTTTAGTTTTTGTATAATTTTAGAAAATATCAGTATGTCGTATCAAAACATTCCCCAGCCCAACTGATAGACCTCATGGAGATACAAGCTCAAACATGCTCTTCCACTGTCAGTTGGCTGATTATGTGATGTGAGGCTGATACTTAAATAAGTGACATATGGTTCGTATGGCTGATAAAGCGTAACCTGTTGATGTGGCTTTTGACACGAGATGTGGTTTGGCACATAAATTCTGTGGCCTGTGACAGCCCCCTCGTGAAGGATAGGTGCAGGCAGTCCAACCAATCAGTTTAGTTGATGGATCCCTGGACTTGAAGCTCAGATTACAGATTGAACCCACCACACCTTGCTACTCAAGTCATCTTCCCTAAGGCGAGCTTGTTCCTCTACTGATGTGACATTTTAGCTGGAGTTTGAGATGTTCTCTCCACTTTATTTCTCTGTAATTCTCTCAAGGATGAGCAGCTACGCCCCGTAAATGCTTCCTAAATTAATTTGGCTTGACTTGATTTGACTGAGGCAATTTTTTAAAGGCGGAAAAAGAGAAATGTGTGCTATCAGTTACCAACCCGTCCTCTGGGAAATTTATTTTGGGTTCGAACAGAGACTCTGAGCATATAAAGAGATCATTCAGCACACAAATTACACAGCAGCACAGATAGAACAATACTGGGAGGGAATAATAATGGTGCTCATGTTAAGGAAATTCTAACTCATTTTATTGTTTATCAAGCATATATCTATTTCTGTTTCTTGTTTCTTTGTCCACTTTTTTTTGACAGTTTGGTTTGTTTGGGCTGGTCTGAAAGCTCACATTAACTTTGGTTAAGAACTGAACTGCCAAACCAGACTTCTGTTTGCGTTAGGTGTAAAAGGCCACAGCTACAGTCTCAACTATTGGAAGGAGGCTAGATCTCACAGCATTTGGTATGATAATATGGTATCGTATGGTTCATTTTTGTGTTCCTCCTTACTGGATGGCTTTCCTCAAAAATATACAGTTAGGGGGAAAAAGTAGCTAGCTTGTGGGTATGACAGTCTTCTCTATAAAACCAAAGAGGCAAAGTTCATTAAATCACAGTTAAATACATGTGTGATAAAAAGTGCTCCATCATTTGTTGGAGGCACAAACTTTTGCTCAGCATTGTCAAAGCAGAGCCCCATAGCTATATCACAGTAAGTGTTGCTATGGGTACCAACTAGGGACGTAACGGTTACCGGTAAAATGGTAAACTGCGGTAAAATTTCCCATGGTAATCATTACTGGATTCGATAAAAATTATCGTTAAACCGTGTTTGATCACCACACTGTGTCAATAACTTATGGTGATGCTGCTCTTTATTGCTTTATTGCTCTTTATGCTTATTTTTGGCCATCTCAAAACTTTTAACATGTTAATTTACAATTGTTTATGAGGAGAAACCTGTTTAAAGTACACATCTGTTTTTTCTTCTCTTGTAGGCAAATTACACACAGTTTAATTATTTATAACACAATAATGACAAATACTTGCCAGAATTGTTTACTTTTATTTCCAATGAAAAAAGTTTAAACACATTTACTTATAGGACATTTCCTGACACAATAATTGACAAAAAAGACAGAAGACAACTGTGTTACAGTACTTTTTGAACATTCTGAGCTCACTGCAACAACACCACGATAATAATGATAACCGTGATAATTTTGGTCACAATAACCGTGATATGAAATTTTCATACCGTTACATCCCTAGTACCAACAGTGCTCTGAATCATCATTAAGGAAGTTAGCAGGCCAAGCTACAAACAAAATTATTTATTTTTTTTTAATAGAGGAGGTCAAATACCTCAACCTAATAACACATTATTTATCAATGCCTGATATGCCATATGACATAACTGTGAACAAACTCAGTGCACATAAGGAGAAGGCTTTTAACAGTCCCCAGTCTACAGCAAACAGGAAACCAGAAAACATGATACATTTTTCACACTGTTGGTGCGTCAGGAGAAACTGTCAGTGACATAAGAAAGTGAAGACATGCCATGCAAAATATTGAGTTTTTAGTAATAAAAAAGATAACATTTACTGCCTGACCACACTGTGGGAATTATAAGCAATGTTTGAACCAGCTTATGTGATCAACTGGATAAGGCTAATGTGCTGCTATTCTTATGGTATGTTGTTTCCAAGCACATACAATGACTCCAAGGTATCAATAACATTGCTATTATCTAAAATACTTTATCGGTTGAGTCTGAAGTTGCCCGTATCCTTAAAGATCATTTTTATTACTGCTGCTGCTTATACTTGAGACACCAGATGGAACTCATTATCTCTTTATACAGACACCTGTTAGTAGGTGGGATATATTTGTCAGGAGGTGAACATTATGTCCTCAAAGTTGACGTTAGAAGTAGGAAAAATGGGCAAGTGTAAGGATTTGAGCGATCCTGACTAGGACCAAAGATTGACTACTGGACGACTGGGTCAGGGCAGCTCCAAAACTTTTTTGTGGTGTTCTTTGTCAGTGGTCAGTGGTATGAGCAGTGGTGAACCAACTCATTGGTGTACATGTGTAACGAAGGCTGGCCTGTGTGGTTCGATCCAACAGACAAGCCATTGCTGCTCAAATTGCTGAAGAGGTTAATGCTGTTCTGATGGAAAGGTGTCAAAATACAGAGGACATCTCAGTTTGTTGCATATGGGGCTGTATAGCTGCAGACTTGTCAGGGTGGCAGGTTGACACAATGTTTTTTTTGAGTCTTTATGTTTCAGTTCTGTAGAGCAGACATCAGGATTCATCATGTAAATGGAAAAGTAACCAAGGTTCCTCTGCAATTCAGTCTTTTCTTATTCAGGTATAAAGAACTAAATACAACATGGGAGGGGTGAAGTGTGCACATAAAATCAACCAAAAATACAACACAAATAGTCTGGATAGAAAAAAAAACACATTGCAGTTTGCTAAGATGATACAGCACCCCTAATTTCTTAGATCTTCACCTTAGGTTGTTTCAGTGTTATGCCTGATGAATGTATATTCTGACTAACATTACAATACGGGGAATGCTTGATTTTGTTGGCATAACTCAATCCAGGAAGTTGAATCATTTCACTTGTTTGAGTTGGGAAATCTGTGCTTTTTGATGTGATCAGTGTTTAAAGTAGATTATTGGGTTTACGCTTTTGTTTCCCTGTTTACAGTTTAAGAGAAGTCACTTGAGTACCTGTGAGAACGTTTCATTAAATAGTCCTTTTCAGGCATTGTATTCTTCATAAAACTCTAAGATAACTGTAAGTCTGTTTTCAACCTTTATACAAGAAGCATGCAGTTAAATAAAATAGTAGCATCAGTGACCTGTGTGTTTGTGTTTTTTTTTTATAACTTTGTACTGAACCCTCATCCTCTGCTCTCAACCCTCTCTCCCTCTGGAGCCGAGGTGTTGCTGGATTAATCATCCCATCATCCTGCTTGGCCTTACACCTCCTAACCTGCCGCATGACACCTGCAGACCTGTCGCTGGCCCAAACCCCCTTCTATCACACCTCAGAGTGCCCATCCTCATTCAGCGGGTGCACCGGAGGAGGGGGAGGTTCGGACAAATGACAGCTTGCTGATATGGCTCGCCTGTGATTCAGTGCTCGGGGAGTTGATCCAGGTTTCAAAAAGGATGATGAGTCGAGCTGAAGCACCACTTGACAAAAGCTAAAGATACCCATCAGAGACTACAATAAATTCTCAACTTTCAGTCGGAGAGGAAAGGGCGAGCTCTCTTTTCCCTCTGCACCCCCACTGTACCTTGATGTGAGCAATGGTGATATGTTTGTTGCGATACACTGAAGACGAGGCAAAAAAAAAGGGTGATATCAAGGAATATCTTGGTTTGCTTTTTAGAAGTGGTGACGCTGGAGTGTATAGTGAACACAGAGGCCTGGAGTTGATCCTTCCAGGGCTCTGTATAAGCTCCGATGGAAGAGACAGCCGAGATGAGCCATGGTGAGATATTGGGAGAGTCAGAGCTTTGGCAGAAACTCAATAGAGCTTTAATGACCTGCAGTCAGGGCCAGCAGTGGCTCACAACAGAGCCAGGCTTTTCATTCTTCTGACCTTCAGAGGAATGAAGGACGAGACGATTGCTCATCTGACCTGTGAGTGCTCCGTCATGTCATATCTAAGGTTTGAGGGTTATGGACTGAGGAGTCTTGACAACGGATAATGAAAATTGAGCATCATGCATGTTGGAGAAATACCGTCTAACATGATGGTTTGATGAACTGAGTGATCAGGATGTGTGATGGATTGCTGAGAATAAAAACCCTGACATTTAAGAGCGTCAGACCTCAGCAGTATTTTGGCTCATTTCACATCTTTAAAACACAGCCAACCAATCTTAAGAATTTCTGCGGTGTTTACAACATTTACCAGGGCCTATTTCCTCTTAACTCTTAAAATTCCAAACTGAGAAATACAGTTACAACTAATTATTTGTTGGTGTATTCCTGCCTCTTCATTAAGCACAATTTAGGGCTTTACTTTTACAGATTATCCAATCAGAAAGCAGATATGCAGGTCAACCAGCGGGTTGGCTTGTCTGTTAAGGGTTATCTTGGGTGTGAATGGATATCTTTTACTTCTGCACTTATTTTACTGCAACAAATTTTTCTTTTTTTGGTATGAAAGCATCACAGAGAGCGAAATTTAAATATGTAGCGGCTGACCTAGTTTTCGGAGGAGTCATAAATAGTTTTTCATCATCAGATTTATTTCCTTTAACTAAATTATTATTGTTAGAGGATCTGGAAATATGTGAAAGGATTTTTTTATACTCCGATGCTTTTACTGTTAAATTTCAAAGGAGCTATGCAGCAACGATTTACTTCTGATAATTTCTGGTTTTCAAACAGTTATATTCATGTAGGGTCACCCAGCGGTCAGAGTTTTACAGTGGTATGGCAGCAAAAGTCAACCGTGCAGTTGCAATACCAGTAAAGTGGTTAATGTGGGGCAGGGACACAATAAATCGTAGATGTACTCCACAAAATTCATCGACTTAAATGATCAATTGGATTTATTATCAACTAGTCATTAAATTACGTCATCCAGTGTATTCAGTGAAATGTGCTGATATTAACCTATTTACTTGAGTGGATTCTTTGGTGGAGTGAGTCATCTTACTCCTCTTTGTATCTTCGATGGAGCAGCGTCATCAAACAAAAGCCTCAGTGTGTCAGGTAAAAACAACAACGTAGCGATCCTACTACGTCATAAACCTGTTTCTCTTGTCACATTTCACCCTCGAGGAGTTCAACATCCTCACCTCAGTCTCCATTGTGTTGGGAGGCACAATGGAGACTTATTTGTCTGCACCAAGGCCAAAATTGCAGAAAAACAGAGCTAACATTTTGATAATTTAAGAGCTAGCCCCATCTCCATCAACAGCTGCTGTGAGCAGTCATGAGCTCTTCCCTCACACACAGCAGCCTGGAGACAGCTGCTCACACGGATAAATCTGAACTTTTTCTTGCTATTTCTTACCCTCCAAGATCATGTTTATAGCGTTCTGTATGTGACAACATAAATCAAATTCAGTCTAAGTTATCTCCACTCTGTTCTCACTCAGCTCCACTTTAACAAACTTCTGTGAAAGGACCTTTTTGAAATTTAATTCACTGTCATTTGGTATTAAAGTAAATCAGAACTGCACAAGCATAAAAGGAGAGGGTACTTCAAGAATCACATTCACAAGTCATAAACTATATCTCTTAAAAGGTCAAAATTAAAGTCATGCCGTTTTTTTTCTCTTACATTGTTGTCCACCTCTGCTGACTTTATTCTCACTCCACTCCAACCACTAAACAGTAAAGACTTATCTGAAAGACTGTCTGTGATTACTAGGCATCACACTGATCTAAATTATCGTCAATTTTAAATTGGTCAAGTAAATTGTTATGCTTAGAACAAGAGAAATGTTTTGATATAGAGAAGTTATGTGAAGCTTCATCTGAGACAGCCTATGGATTGGCTGTAGGGGTGTGTCAGTTGGGTCACCATGTGATTTTTGACCAGTGAGGTGCTGGCAAGGGGTGAGGGGAAGTGTCCAAAGGGAGGTATCATCGGCACCATTTTGGTAAAAGGCCTGAGAGACAGGATGGATCCGAATAGTCCTTCCTAAATCCTTTCCTACCCACTTTACCTTTATAAAAAACATCACAGGGTCAAGGGAAGGAGGGAAATAGACGAGAGTAAAGGGGAACTGTGGTAAAAGAGGAATTCGACTGCACTTTTGATTAGATGGTGCTGACACTGGCAGCCATTTTAAGATGCTTGTTGAGCATATATATATATATATATATATATATATATATATATATATATATATATATATATATATATATATATATATATATATATGTATATATATAAGACCATAAAGGATAACACGGGGATATACAAAATTTGTGATAAAACACATTCTGTACAAAGGTTAAAAATGAATTAACTGAAGAACATGCACGTATACTTATATACATACATACATCCATACATCCATACGTACATATATAGGTCTTTAAAACTCAAAGGAACGCATAAGATGATATGATAAAAAAAATCATTGTTAAGTAGTGTAGTAGTGTAAAATCTTTTTTGCAAATATTAAAACCAAATTTGGCTGTCTCAGATGTAGCATCACATGACTGGCCAATTCTATGAAATGTTTGTTCATTCCAAACTTTTTTTCGATTTCACTCTACCCTTTATAAGTGTTGTTTTTAATGCATTTCTGATTAAGGCCACAAGCCGAAACGCGTCGGCCTAGTAAAGTTGTTTCCTGAACTACAAGTGTTGCTGGAGCTCTTTTGATCTCTTCAAGACTTTTTCTCTCAAAACACCTTGGAAGTTGGTGAAGTTGTGCCAGAGGTTTTGACCTTTGATATAATGAAGTTATAAACCACACATTTTTAGTTAGAAAGATCATGGTCAAATATTATAGTTGAATAATAATAATACAAATAATAATTCTTACTTTTGTGTTGCATCAGTATTCAGTATAATATAAAATTAACATGAAAAAATAATTAGACCCATAGGCAATAACCAAATACAGTTTGAAAGCCAAACTTTTTTTTGCGATAATTTCTTGATTATAGAACCCCCTCATTACAGCACTCACCCCATATTTCACAATTTTTGCCTGGAAAAACACTGTACTTGAATATAACACGCACCAAAATTTAGCCCAAACTTTACACTCTTAGACAACTCAAAAATGACTTTTATACAAAGTTTTAATCAATTACATTTCAGTATTTTCACAACAAAAACACACAATTGTCTCTCTCAAGCGGCTGTGGAAACACCTTTTGCTTCACGTATGCGCAATTACTGAAATTCTGCCCGAGCATGCTCAGTTACAGTGTACCGACCAATCATAGAGCAGCTGTCAAAATGCCTATATCTTCAATATCTTGTTTTTTTTGTATCAGATGTGTTGCAAACACAATGCTGGCGAGACGAAATTGGGTAAGTATATTGCTTGTACTCGTGTAATACGCACCGAAAATTAGACCTTATTTAAGAGCAGGAAAATTAGTGTTGTAATCGAGAAATTACGGTAGATTTCAGACATATGAACAGTCCCAGGAGGTGAAGGGCAAAAATTATGTAAGCAGGCACTGATCACTGTGTGGAGTTCTCAATTCTACAGAATGAAACATGTTTACCTTCTATAAAAACTGACAAGATATTAGGGATGTAACGGTTACCAGTAAAATGGTAAACCATGGTAAAATTTCCCATGGTAATCATTACCGTGTCCAATTAAAATTACCATTATACTGAGTTTGATCACCACACTGTTTCAATAACGAATGGGGATGCTGCTCTTTGCCTTGAAAAGCCTGAACTGCTCCTCTGTGAGGCAGCCCTCTCACGCAGACAGAGGCGCGCATGCGCAATTTGCAATGTTAGGCCTTTGAGAAGTACTGTACAGCAGTTGGAGCCCCGCTCAGACTACTGCTACTAGACTGCTACTTGAGACGGACAAAGTTTAAAGTCTGGTTGAAGTTTGGATTTTACAAGAATGTCAAGGGTAAACTGAGTGATGGCAGTCACCCTGTCTAAAACATGAAGCTGCTGTGAAAGAAAAAATGCGCGTGATTAAAACTGCTGTAACTCCTTGAGTAAATGAGCAGAGAGAGAGAGAGAGGATCCAGTGAGCCATACCTGGTTGAATTACAGGGGGTTTATCAGGATTTTTTGTGGGAATAATGTGTAAAGGTTGTAAATAACAGCATAAGTATCAATCTGGAGTGTGTTCTTGTCGTTCTTTCGCCGTTTATTATCCGTGTTTTGCCATGTTTTGCTGCATTTTGTCGTAATAGATCATCTTTTTCCGTCATAGTTTGTGCTTTATGGATTTCATCAATCGTAATTTGTAAATTTTAAAGGAGATGTCGAGGAGATCTGCCATACACACAGTTTAAGCATTTCTAACAAAATAATGACAAATACAAAACAAATTTACTTATAGGAAATTTCCTGACAAAGTTATTGACAAAAAAAGACAAAAGAACTGTTAAAATTATAATATTAAAGGGATAAAATGTTTTCAAGACTGTGTAAAAGTACTTTTGTACATTTTGAGGACACTGCAACAATACCGCGATAATGATAGCCGTGATAATTTTAGTCACAATAACCGTGATATGAAATTTTCATACCATTACATCCCTACAAGATACCAATATAAGCTTATAACCTTTCATCTGCATGGATGACATTATTGAAATCCCTTGAAAAGGCAGAGTCTACCAGAAGTTTCATTCAGGTAGGTTTGTGTTTCTCTAGTGCCATTACCAAAAATCCCTGAAAAATATAATTGAAATCCGTTCTAATCATACTGAGTTATTTGTGAAAATGTGTAATCTTCCCTGTCTCACACTGTTTGGAAATCCTTAAAGAAATTTCCTTGATACAATTCTTGATTTGGATCACCGACAAAATCTAATGAGTTCTAGTGCCATGAACAACATTTCCTTTAAATGTAATCAAAATCTAGAAAATTAACAGAGTTATGAGTGAAATGTTGAAACTGCCCTACCTTACAATGTTAACAAATCATTTAAAAAAATCCTTGATCCGCGTCTGGATTAGCTTCCAAAATCTAATCATTTCTGTACGATCTACGATCTCCAACATTATCTAGAATGTAACTAAAATCTGATGTTAACTTATTGGGTTAAACAAAAATGCAGAGACCTGCCTGATCCTGCAATGTAAGAAAATCTTTTTAAAAATTCCAGGATCCATATCCAAGTTTAAATCCCCCCAAAAACTTCTTACTTGTGTTATGACCAACATTCCTCTAATATGTTCTGTATCTTTTATGTCTTCCTCTTTATAAACAAACAAACACAAGGAAAAACAAACTCCTCAGCAGCGGTTATGACAATATTAAAC
This sequence comes from Scarus forsteni, assembly GCA_036419115.1. NCBI lineage: Eukaryota > Metazoa > Chordata > Actinopteri > Labriformes > Labridae > Scarus > Scarus forsteni. The sequence continues at coordinate 15,413,616 of JAZDUH010000157.1, read as the reverse complement.
CTAGTTACCTAAGTTTAGGAACAGCAGACAAGAGTGGTGATTTCATTATTATTTCTACTAACTAAACTTTACCTTGTAGCTTATTAGCACACAGTTAATCAGCATCACACAGTCTGTCAGCTAATTTTCACATGCTGAAGATACTAATGAGAAAATGGCGCCTTATATTAGTGGAAAATAATCTCTCGCATTACCCAGGGCTTTCGTGTGGTAAGCAAAAATGCAGCGTGTACATGATTTGTAATTTAAAAGGGTAAAGTCTACAAACACACATCGCCGTGTCTCCTTTTAGTGTCACATCTGAGGCTGCTGTAAACAAAATGAGAACATATTCATCAGGTGGCTGGATAAACAGCACATCAGAGGGAGCAGCGGGCGACGGCTGTAACCAGCAGTCCTTACAGACGCCTGATCAAAACAAAAACACAAACTTTTCCCACTGCTCATGTTTGTGTTTTGCCACATGCCAAGCCCCTCCGCCCTTTGGAACGCAGCCCTCGCCAGAGCAGTCCCTTTGAGGCCCCCTCGGCTCAGCCAGTCTGCCTTTTTGAAGTGCGCTGCTTGGCAAATCAGCCGCGCCTCCATCCAGGGCCGCAGCATTGATTGGGATTCACGGGGCGTAGGCAGAAGAGGGGAAACGCACTCCACATTAATTAACACCTGGTCTCATTATCTGTCCCATGTGGCAGAGTCCCACTAGGGGAAATTTAACACCGCCTTATTGTGGCGGGGGATGGCGGTGATGCTGGTGGGTTTTTCGTGTGCATATATAAAAATCCAGGCATTCTGTACATGCAGATTTGTCTTGTTTGAATATATTTATCTGCAAGTAAGCATACCTGTGTATTAGTGTACGTGTGTGTGCATGTGGGAGCAAATATCAGTGTGCGAGCCAGCTTGTGTTCAGGATTAGACTCCCTCTGATGTCAGGATTCAATAAAAAGCTTTAACATTGCTATAATGAGAGGATGTTTAATTCTCTCCCTCGCTTTGCCGCGCTCTGTATTCTAAAGGAGAACTGGATAAAACCTTGCCTGCTTGTGTGGTAAAAATGGAAATCTCTCTTGTCAAGAAAACTTTAGACAGAATGCTCAAAAGCGGGCAGATATTTGAGTGCAAAATAAACACATCAGATGCATTTACAGGCATTCCTTTTGATGCTGCAGAGCTGGAGGAAAACAGCAACAATGCTTTTGGGTTGGATGTGTTTTTCTGCCATTTCTTCAGCTGTGTTGTGATACTTAGGTGAATGATGGGCCAACAAACAATACAAACCTCATAAAGTGTTGATCATACAAATACTCAAAGCTTTCAGTGTGACATTTTTTTATTACCTCCCCCAAGGAGGTTCTGTTTTCGCCAGAGATTGTCTATGTGTTGTCTGTTAGCAAGACAACACAAAAAACTATTGAATGGATTTACCTGAAAATTTTACCAGAGATGTGGTAAGGTCAAAAGGAAAAGGTCATTACATTTTGATGGTGATCCACATATGTGTCTGGATGTAAAAAATTCCCAACATTTGCGAAAAATGTATCATCAGTTAACACTGGCCCTTATTAAAAAAGAAAAAAAAACATATCTCCGACATCACTTGATGGATTCGCTTCAAAATTTACACAATAAGAAATATAATACGACTTGATCATCACGGTCAGTTTTCATCTGATCCACATTGACATCACAAAAGCCATTAAAGTTTGGCAAATCCTATTCACTTCTCATCGGCTGCTCTAAGGGTTCTGCCCCCTTTACGTCATTATTATGGGAATTGTAGTTTATTTGCAAATACTCGTCAAGGTTTTTCAAGCCGACATCACTAAATTACCCAGCTTCCCTTGCAATGCCAGTGGAGGAGTTCTCCACCTTGACATACATGAGCGGACACTCGGCCGTGTGTGGTGATCCAGTATTGTACCTTGGAAGAGATTAGGGTTGGGAAAAGAAAATCGATTCACATGAGTATCGGGATTTTTTGTTTGCTGATTTTTAAATCAATTTGTTTTGTTCAAAAATCGTTTTTTTTCCAGATTTAAATGCTTAATTTTAGTCTGTGTTAATAAGCCATATTTAAATGCAGTCCAAGCTTTTGAAGAGAGAGTATAAACAGCTGGTAAAAATATATTGCTGAGTAAATCTTAAAAACTGACTCACATGTGATGTGTATTTTTCCTGATATAGTCTGTAGGCATCATCATTGTCCATCTTTTTTGCTGGTGTTAAAAAAGCTAACAAAAGATTGCAAAAATTGGCAATATCGTTGAATCGCAGTTTAAATCCAATCGGCACCTAAAAAAATCGTAAAAAATTGAATCGGGAGAAAAGCATATCGTCCCATCCCTAGCAGAGATAGTACTTTCCTGGTGCTTTTTGAGTTTAACAGGGTTTTCACACCCACAGCTCAGTTGCTTTGTTCCAATTCAGCTGAAAAAACACAACACATTTTTATTTCTTGGACTGTTACATGTTTGCTAAGCTGGGTTTTGAAAAGGGCCGAGTTACAGGGGCGTTCTGTGTCACACAAAAGACTGCAAGTCAGTGAAGAAGACGGCAGAGTAACGTCGAAACATGTCAAGGTAGCCATACCTTTTAATCTGTTCAAAAAAGAACATTATCTCTTAATAAAAGAACAGTAAAAAACACGACTGCAAGTCACGCTGTGCATTATGGGAATAACGCCAGCAGGCTAAGCCACACACAAAACAATAGCATATAGAGATGAGCATATTCATATGTATATATTTATGTTTATAGTATCACACCGCACACATGCCAAGCTATTTGGATAAATGGCCTCCAAAGCTCCCTCTGCACCCTCAACAACAAAGTTCAGCACTTGTGTTGATGCACTAATGTGCTGCGGTCCTCAGAGTAAGACGGAAAGATCAGTCTTAATCTCATGTCTGTGCTCTGTCTTGAGCTGGAGTTAAAATTAGATCTGTGTGGTTTAAAGACTAAAAGCAGAAGTCTGCAATCAACAAAGTTACCATCAAACTCACAAACAAGCATCTGTCTCATCTAATCCACAATCTGGTGCCCACAGAGCAGGTTTTGAATGCTTTTATAATTTGAGCAGCACATGCATTAGCTAGAACTTCAAGATGATTACAAACATTGTCGGGCAGGTTTTTGTCAAAAATGTGGATAGCTGCCCAAGATCTAGCTGTTAACAATTCTTATAAAACATCCTTGATCACCATCCTGATTCAGATCATCTCTAAACTCTGCCTACCCCCTCTCTGTGCCATGGCTGTTTAGAGCTATTAGCAAAATATGGAAAGCTACACTATCACACAATGTTAACAAGTTTTTGGATCTGCATTTGTTTTCTGATCACTCTCCTCTTGTACCATTACCTGGAAATGCCCTCGAAAATTCATCACTCACTTTTCAAGTTATCCTATTCTCAGCAAACAAACCAACAAACAGATGCTGGCAAAATTCCCTCCTTGGCAGAAGAATCTCTTTTTAAGATAAAACTACTGTTGTCCAGGGTCTCATTTTAAAAATAATTTCCAGGATCAGTACACAATAATAGTGGTATTGTGAAACAATAAAATATGATCTAATAATGCAAGGTAATTAGGATACAGCGTGATACAATATAATACTAAATGACTGTATTTAATGTGTCCTTGCAGTCAGTGATCAAAATGTTGTAAGATGCCAGAGAAGGGTCACTACAGAGACCAAAGTATTGAAAACAGGATAATGAGTAAAGTATGGATAATTTTCTTTTTTTAATTGTATTTTCTTGTGTTTAAAGCATTCATACACAACTGTTTTAATTTATATTTTGCTGTCTTAAAAATACAAAACACAAATACATTTATTATGTTCTTTTATGCCTAAGTCACACATTCCCGTTTCTCATCGCGACTGTGCACGACTGTACGGCTGTTTATACATTTATTAAAGGTTACGTCAACAATAGGTAAAAGTAGATGGCTGTAACAGAGAGTATTCATTTGTTTAGTTTGTATTATAAGCCTTGAGCAATATGATAAAATGTGAAACAAGGCAGTGTTCAATCAAAGACACATCAGTGCAATTTAGGATACAGTAAGAGAACCTAATCTGAAAGGATAGAGTGCATTATGGTAAATGAGTTCATAAATGCACTACATCTTCAAACCTGATCTAAATTTTCTATTTTACTGCATTAGGCTTCCATCCCGCTACACTGAGAGCGGCGATTCTCCACGACAGTTTTGAACAGTTCAAAACTGTCGTGGAGCTTCCACGTTCCCCTCTGTTCATCCACGACTATACAACGCTGATCCAGACCAAGTAGCGCATGCACCACAACCAAAGCACGCTTTATCAGGATTATGACAATCGTGCACAATCGCCATGAGAAACGGGAATTTGTGACTGGGGCTTTAGCGTAGATACATTTGAACAGAGCCTTAAATGGATTTTATGAAGTATTTATACATTTATTAAAGGTTAAGTCAACAATAGGTAAAAGTAGATGGTTGTAACAGAGAGTAGTCAATTGTTTAGTTTGTATTATAAGCCTTGAGCAATATGATAAAATGTGAAACAAGGCAGTGTTCAATCAAAGACACATCAGTGCAATTTAGGATACAGTAAGAGAACCTAATCTGAAAGGATAGAGTGCATTATGGTAAATGAGTTCATAAATGCACTACATCTTCAAACCTGATCTAAATTTTCTATTTTAATTTCAATTCCTGAGGATTTGATATTGTATATGAGAGCAAATGTTATGACTGGCCCCTCAATATTCAATAAAGTTTTTGTGATTTTGTTTACAAAATAGGAATACTGTTCAGTACAATAGGATTTAAGGCCACAACAGCATAGGACCTTCGTTTTTTCGACCTGAGGTCCAGAAATCTTGGTAATCTTGAAAAATGAAGTCAGTGTGTTAGTACCAGAAAACCTGCAGTTCCTCAAGTGCCTGTTTGAGGGGGGCTGTTGGAGCTGGAAACTCTTCCACCCGACATTGGGTGAGAGATGGGGACAGGACTGCCTCTGGCAAAATGGGGCCCCAAGCAGAATTGAAAAATGAGCCCCCCTTCCAGTGTAGTTATGTGGCTCATTTTTACGCAAAACTCACACAGTAATACAAATTAACTGTACCTGCAGACAATTTATTCTCCTTTAAGGAACAGCAATGCTGGACACTCTTCATCCACTTCGCTTTTATTAGGTACACCACACAACCCAGCTTCAGAAATCCTGAATACCCCTTTAAAGCTTAGTAAGGGAAAACAACCCCAAATTTAATGTAATCATTCATTCCGAAACTTTATTTAGTGATTTAAAGTCCATTTGAAATACCATATATCAGACTGTGTGGGGTCAGAGACCAGTATCTATATGTTTACTCTGATAAATGATTCAAACAGTGATGGCATCTCTCCTGAAGTATGTGATTTGAGTGAACAAACTCAATTTTCTTCCCTCTTTTGCTGCTACGAGACTATATAGTTTGAAATAATTTAAAACAGAGCCAAAATGAAATTCATTTGTTACCCTTGAATGCCTCTACCCACATCAACTCTCAGATAAATTATTCTAAAATCATTGCATTATTGATTTGGAGCCCCGCTGGTCTCACATAAGGCGCTTTAAAACACGTGAAAATCTGCCGCACAGGAATTCTAAGTATTCTCACATTGAGGAGAAAATCAGAGGACGCAGACTCTCAGCCTGCTCCAATGAGATGCAGGGGTCATCGCAGAGAAATTGATAGAAACTGGGAAGAAATTGAGTGAGCGAAAGAAAGAAGGAGAGACAGCGAGGGGGGAAATTGCTGCATTGTTCAGTGTGTTAGCTCATTGTGTGTCAACTCATCCTCCATCTTTTCAATCTGCATAGTTATTAGAGGCTTTTATTAATTTGAAATGCCAAAGTGAGGAATAAAGCATTACTGAAATGTCACCCCTTTCACTAGGCCTGATAAAAATCGCACAAGCCACTTTTGGAAATGAACATTGGTCCCTTCTTTACTTTCATCCCTGCACCTCTCGCCCTCTCCATCTCCCTGTGCCTCTCTCCCTCTCTTTGGCACAGTCTCTTTCACTCTTTCTCTTGGATCGATACAGCCTGACAACATGATGGCTGGGTTTCCTAAGGGGAGGTGGGTCGCAACAGTTGCCCGTCATCTCGCCATTATTTCTCTCTTTCAAGTCGTTCCCCTCTGACACGGTTCATGATTTCTCAAAATGGAAGAATGGAAAAGTATAAGGAAATATAAACTTCTGCCCTGTAACACTTAACCTTTTCAAAACTCACAGTCAGTGTTTTGACTTCTGGGTGATGTTAGAAGTGACATGATGCAAAGTTCAAGTGCTGTTTGTATATCAAGACCTTTAAACCAAGGTTCAGATTTCATAAAAAAAAGTTTATTTGCTTTTATGTTTTTTTTCTGAAACCAAAATGGATGGCAGTCAGTTTTGTGGGCTGCTTTTGAGATCTGTTTTTAGCTTAGCTTAGTATACAGTAGTGTTGTATTACTCAAAACTTGGTCTTGGTCTCGAGACCGACTTAAGACCACACTTTGAAGGTCTCGGTCCTGTCTTGGACTCAAGAGCATTTTTACTTGGTCTTGTCTTGGTCTCGGACTGGCCGGACTCGGAATTTTCTGTCAAGACCGATCAAGACCAGCACTGATCTGCTGTTCTTCAACTTCATTAATGTGAATAAGGAGGAACACTTGGTAAAACAACAAAAAGCTTCAATTCATGTGTTATTTCCCCCTGTGATGACTGCAACATTCCTGGTGTTGTGACTGAGGGACACCCCCCTTAACTGTTCAACCTTGTCATGGTTTTTAAAATGGATTTTGATGGTCTTGGTCTTGTCTCGGTCTCGACTTGTCTCGGTCTTGGTCTCGACTCCCAAAAGTCTTGGTCTTGTCTTGTTCTTGGTGCATTATGGTCTCGGGTAAGTCTTGGTCTCGGATAGTGTGGTCTTGAGCACAACACTAGAATACAGACTAGAAAACATGGTCAACAGTTGAGATGCCCTCAGTCAGGGATGAGCAACTGGCAGTCTGAGGGCCACATGCAGACCTCCCCCTCCTTTAATGCAGTCTGCCAGCCAGTTTGGTTTATTTTTAAAATTTGAATGCACGTGAAGACATCCTGACAAAATCTGCCATAACAACATTAAACGTATTGAACTGAAGAAGCTTATTGAATGAGAAGTGAAATGTCTTCCCAAAACTTAACACAGTCCAGTTGCCTTGTATTTGAATCTTCAAGTTTACCATGACCTGGATGAATGTGAATCTACACAAACATCAAATATTGTTGCTTCCAAGAGCTGTAATTGTCTCTGTAAAATGCCTTTTCAAGCATTGTTAATGAGTAATTTAAATGTCTATAAAATGAACTTTAATAACAGTAAATACTTTGTAACTTCCATAAAAATTAGATACAACTGGCTTGGATTCAGTGTTTACCTCATTTATTACTCACTGAAGCAACAACATGTCATCTATGCAAGGTTTTGTTCGAGCTGAAAAAGGTCTCTTGTCTGTCCCTGATTTCCACATCCTTTTTCTTATCCTCCTCTGGCACGTGCCAGCAGCACAGCTTCACACTGGCTCACTTAAAATCGCATCGTCTTTTTTTCAGAGGTGGTTTCTTCAACCGTGCGTCAATCTCAGCCAAAAAGATTGACCCAAAACAGGAAATGAAGTTCTCAGAGTTTCTGACTGATTTCAAAATTTGGCCATTTCTGGAAATAATATTGATGCAGAGAGCAAATCAGCATTGGTCAAGAAATGTAACCTGTCCTTTACTTGTTGCTCTCCCTGTGTTTTTAATAATCTTGCAGTTATCTTGTGAACATGACTTTTCTCATGGTCTTGTGTTCAGGTGTTTTAAGCTGCTATCGGCCACGCTCCTTTGTGCAACCATTTCAATAAGCCTCCAGTGAGGGAGGACATGCACTGTTGGTCTGAGCAAAGGGCAGACAGGACTAAAAGCAGGTCAACTTTGTTGAAAGATATATTTAGCATAGCATATACTTAGTTTTAACTTGTAGCAACAACCTGACAATGGTTTTCCAAAGTGTTTCTGAGCCTATTTGGTATTATCCTGTACGACTGATGTTGGCTTTAATGCAGTGCTGCCCAGGGGGTCGAAGGTAATGGACATTTAATGTTACTTCTCTGCCTTACCACTTTCTTTTTATTCTCTGAATCTTTTTATGGTAGTCTGGACTGCAGAAAATAAAATTCATGAATATCTCGCAATTGTATGTTGGGGAAAAATGCTCTTTAACTTTTGGATATTTGCTGGATTGTTCCAAACGGGTGTTTTTGAGCATTCCTCAACTTTTCTGGTCTTTTGTTGCCTGTGTCCCAGCCTTTTTTTTGGAATATGTTATAAGCATCAGATTCAAAATAAGTAAAAATATTTGCAAAAAAAATCATAGCTAATCAGTTTGAACATCAAATATTTTTCTTTAAGTGTATCTAATTGAATCTAGGTTGAAACGTGATGTGTTTAAGACAGGGTTTGAAAAAAAACTTTTGTGAACAAAGTAAAATGTCATCAGAAAAATGTTTTTGGGAGTAAAACCTCAATGCAGTTGCTGCAAGTTTTTCCATTATAAGCCCTCGTGCAAGTATTTATTCCAGATCCAATTATGATCAGGGCAAGGTTCCAATATTCATATTTGAAACTGGTAAACAAGACCTTTTAAATGATGGTATTGCGAGAAAAGTACACACCCATAAACACAGATGCCTGAGGTTATAGCTTTCTCCCCCATGACAGTGCACTCTGATTGGTTGACACCTCTCAGTCTGGAGAAAATTACAGGCAGTATCCTCAGGGAGGGGAAGTCCTTCACAGATACATGCACTTTTCTTCTAAGACAAAAAAAAGAGAAACCTTTGGCAGAAGGGTCAGCCAAGTTGAGTTTTCTGGAGTGGAAAAAGAGAGCCAGCCTGCCAAACAGCTTTTTAATTTAATTATTGTATCTGTTACAAGAATCCTGTTCAGCTTCTCAGGAATAAGAGGAGTCTGAATGGGCACACTGAAGGCTGGAGAGCAAAAAGAATGAATGTAAATGAAAGAGGAGTTCCCCTTATTTCTAAAATTACAGTGCAGATATTCTCATATTAAATTTCAATTATGCCTCCATGCTGGCAATAGCAAAGATTGGTGACATTATGCTTTCAATTTGTCTGTCACACAGTGTTTTGAAAAAGATATCTCAAGAGGTCTTGGAGGGACTTTCTTAACCCTTTGTGTACATGTCAGTTCTGACTCAAGGAGATGCTGATAAGATGTTTTAGGCTGCAGGTCCAGGTCATCAGGCTTCATCTTCTCACATCCACGATGCACTGCTTAGATGTGGAAGTCCAGGAGTTAAATGAAATTCATGAAACCTTATGTTTATCCTTTGCTTTTGAATGCAATTTCTAAAGAATGCTTTCGGTGATTTTCCTCCATATTTGTCAAAATGTCCACCAATACTCCCCAACAAATAGGTTAAAGCTGTGGTCTACGTTTTGAAACTGCAGCCTGCCCCCCCTTCCCTCACCCCTCCCCTCAGTGTTCCAAGATCCCGCCCCCAGCTGATTTAATATCTGTACAACAACAAGCCCCCCTCGACAGAGGGGCTTGTTGCTACGATAAGCATAATATATCAGCAGCAAACTCAATCAAAAACAGCTCAGCTCAACTGAAAGTATCAAACACGACAGACATCCCCCTTGTAACACACAGCGGTAGCCATTTCAATTGGACCGGCGGCAATGCGGGTCTGGCGCCGCCAGAGCGGAGCCGATTGTGGGGGAGGATTTATCTTTCTCGGCCTGTCCTCCCCAGCTCAGCTTACAATGCTAGGTTAGCCTGTTAGCCGCTAATCGACGATTAGCGGCTAACAGGCTAACCCGCTCTGCTACAAGTCATTAGCCAGGACAGGCACAGACTAACCAGAGTTATTCAGCAGACATCTCCCACTGTAGTAAACAAAGCCATTACCTGATCAACCAGGGGCGAATTGGCCGATGCTGAAGGTCTGACGGCCGACTGAGGCCATTCGTTAGCCGTTAGCCCGCTAACAGGCCTCAACCTGCAGGCAGAGCTCCGTTGGGCCCCGGGGGAGAGGGAAGCGGCTTCCCGGTTTCGGCGCTAGGCTTTTCCGGCTCCATGATAGTTCAGTAGCTAATGCTGCTAGCTGCTCACCGGAGGTAGAGGGGAGGAGGCGGGACCATGGGCATGACGCTGCGTAGTGAGGGAGACAGGGGATTGGATGGACTCACAGACCAACTCACGGACCAATCGAACTCTACATGCCTTCAGTGTTTGATTGGTCAACTAGTATGCAGCTTTGCAGCGGATATACTGAATGGATTTTTTTCATTCTTTTTGGTCTTTAAACTGTGTAGATCGGACCATAGGACCATAACAGCCTTATAAACGGTGTTATTAAGATGTACAAAGCTTCCAAATCGTAGACCATAGCTTTAAGTACTGAAGGCCAAAGTTTAAACTCAATACCATAGAGCCTTATGTTCATAACCTGCAGTGCAGATTGGTCAGTCTGATTTAATATCTGTAATCACAGCTCCATCTTGCCAGGATCCAATATACAATGATTTTGAGCAGCCCAAAGTGAGACAGCCTACCCAGTGTCCTTTACAACAGGAAAAGGTGGGAGCTACGAGAGAGTCGACAGCAGGAATTGACTGCTCAAACAGAGATAAGCAGAAATGTGAACTACTTCATTACCACCAGGACCACATTTCTTTATAAAATGACAAACAAATAATAACACAACAAACTTCTCTTTTATGTTATATGGATATTTTTGCACTTTTCCAACATGTGAACATGAAGAGGCTCCATGCTGTCCTTACTACACGGCAGTAGTGCCTGCCTAAAACATTATCTGACTGGCCCATAATGACTGTGATTGACAGAACAGTTGTCCAATCACCTGTTGGATATGCTGTTGAATGAAAAACAAGACTCTATTAAATTTCTCAAATTGTCTATACATAAGTGCATATGAGGGCTGAACAACATGGACAAAATTTCATATCTCTAAATTCATGCCAAATATCTCGATATCGATACGAAAGATATGACCATGGATTCCGTGAAAACCAAGCATTTTTTGGAAAAAAACAAAAGAATGTGGAAAGTGGGGTTTCATTTATAAGAAATTTATATCATTTATATTGTTGCTTTTTCTATATTAATATCTTGAATGTTCATATCTCGATATAGATACGATAATCACCTCCGCCAAGGAGGTTATGTTTTTGGGAGAGTTTGTCTGTCCGTCTGTCTGTCTGTCCGTCTGTGAACAAAATAACTCAAAAAGTAAAGGATGGATTTTGATGAAATTTTCAGGAAATGTTCAGCATGGGAAAAGGAAGAACTGATTTGATTTTGGTGTTGATCTGGATCAGCGTCTGGCCGCCATGGCGAAAAATGTGATTTCTGTGAATAACTACTGAACTAAAATAGATATTATGAATCCAATTGCTAATGGTATGTTTTCATGGTCAAGGAATCTAAATATTTCGATGGAATAAAGGTAGGACTAATATTTATGGTCAAAATCACAATATGGCGAAGGACTGTGGTGCTGGCGGAGGTCTGCGCTCTCCGAATGCTTTTCTAGTGATATATATATTTCAGCCCTAGTGCATACACACAAAATTATACATTTATATACACATACACGCATCTACCCACATGCTTGCATCTGTACACAAATATATCCACAAGTTACATACAGATATACATAAACCCACAAATACATACATACAGTATCATAATGTGATCACTTAAAAAAGAAAACCTTGAAGGAACCCCCTTAACTTTCCTAGCATCAGATAAGCTTGTTACATTTTTGAGGTTACAGCTGAAATATCAAGTTCGTGGAGCCTTGTGCTCATTCTCTGTGAATGAAATCTAAAAAAGCTTTCAGGTAGCTTCTTTAATAATCTCTTCATTGACGTTCAATCTCGCCTATGGATACAGTGGTTTTAATTTGGGGGTCGTTGTTCACAGGTCCCTGAGCTTCATGTCTGCTTCTCGATTGTCAATGGATTACTCCAACAGCTTCTGATGAGACGTTCTGATAACTTTTCACTTTTTTCACTCATTGCCGACTTTAATACCCACATTGCTTTTGTAATTTCATCCGATCACATTATCACAAAACAACCCCAAACTGTTCTCACTCTGTCAGACAAATTAGAGCAGAGATTGGCACAGCAAAGCAGCAAGGACAGACATGTTTGCAAAGAAGACGAGGTGATCTCAAACTATCCAGAGGGTCACCACAACATCATTAGAACTGTATATTCTGCATACAGCCCATAATTACTGTTGCTCTCCAGGAACCACCATCTCCTGAGGACTGACAGACAGCACACACTCTGAAAGTACTAATTGTTTCCAGTGAACAGAGGTGTTAGACAAACATTATGATTCATAGATGAAACACTCATCCTCGTTATGCTGGCTGCCTTTGCCAGGCAAGCAGCAAAAATTGCGTTGGCATGCGAGGCTGCAGGAAAATGAGGCTAGACTATACAGGAAGAAAGGAAGCTGAGTCATATTGTGAGGTAAGAGGATTTACTTTAAATCGTTCCAAAATACCATCTTATCTCCTGAATTTGGGCCCCACAGCACTAAATGCTAATGAGATTCATCTTTGTCCCCACCCCAGTTTTAAAAATCCAAACCTAAAGGGAGCAAAATAGATGTGATATCTTATGGATCGTCTAGTGAAGTAGAATTTAAAGGAAAAGATGGAGCATGGAGATTCAGTTCAGCTTGAGTTTGCTCTTCAAATGTAAACTTAAGGCCAACTTTTATAAGAAGAGAAAATATTGGTTCTTTCATGGTGAGTGTCTAATGCAGAAACTTTATTCCTAAGTAAGAATTTAAGAATCTCTACCAATGAACCTTTTGTCAAAAACATTAAATTGGTTAATAACTTCAATCAAAAATTTTTGGTTAATTAAGAGTAGGGATGTATACCGTGGACCGGTACTTTCATCTAACGGTCCCCAATTGGGTCGGTACCCGAACACCGTTAAGAATCTGGAAAAATGGTACCGTTATCGGTACTTAAACGTCTCTTCAACTGTCACGTAGTTATGACACTACCGCCATCCGGCTCAAACATGTCGGTCAGGGCTAAGCTCTCGAAGGTTTGGGCACTCTTTAGCAAAGTTAATGAAAACTTGGCCCGATGCAATCATTGTCAGAGAGAAGTTGCGTCCAAGGGGGGAAATACTAGCAACATCACTGAACACTTGGAGCGCGCGCATTGTATAAAGCTAAAGGAGTGCAGACGGTTTGATTGCTACAGCAACATGAGCAGAGTTAGCAGCCCGGTTAACACTAAAGACTGCAGCACCAACAGAGACAGAGACTCTTTTATCCGCCCCTTCGGTAAAAACCCTGCCGAAAACAATACAGTCACACGGGGTTAAACTCTTGACGAAGCGCCGCTGCACTCGGCCGTATAACTTGGATGAAAAGCCGACGGTACAGCTCTCTTCAGATGATTCAGAGCTACTCGGAGCGGAGCGGAAACTCTGTCTACTGAGGTCAAGAGAGCACCGGATGTGACTGACGGTCACAGCGCCCTCTGTTGGATGAAACGGTCCACTGCTCCAGGCGCCCTGATGTGGTGCAACACTTAATATTTTACATTTGAATATTTATTTACTACAGGGTTCCTGCACCATTTTAAAAGTCAAATTTAATGCTTTTTAAGACATTTTTAAGACCTCAAAAATATCATTTAAGACCATAAATTTCATGACAATTTCTGTGGAAAAAAAATAAATTTATTTTATTGTAAACACCACCAAGGCACACGGTGGGCCTTGTTTTCTTTTTTTTTTTCTTTTTGCAGGAAATTGCGTGCTGTGTTTCCGTCTCATTTGTGCCCCAGAACTACAAATGAAGGTCCATTTGTTTAGTTTTAGTAGTTTTGTTCATGCTCCCATCAAACATGACAACTTATGTCTTCTCACTGACGCTGTGTGTTGTGCTTGAAGCAACACAGGAATTAGCCTGGCCCCACTAGCTGCTGCCACATACTTCTAGTGTTATTTCCTCTCATGTGCGACTTGACGGCTTTGCGCCCCATCGTCCCGAAAAAAAGTCTTCCTTCATTGAACTTACACTTCCTCATCTTAGCATCTTTCCGCTCACCTCAACAACCGCGAATGGAGACATGTCCCGCAGTCCGACGTGGTATGACACGTACCGTAAAACACCTATTAATCGTTCAGAAGAGGTTTTAAGGCGGACCACCGCTAAATCTCATATTAACTGCACGGTAAGTTAATGAAACACAGTGGGCCACAGTGCTTTCCCATCGGCATTAAACGCACCGTCTGAAAATTTAATACCCACAGCAAATTTATGGTAAATTTAGGACAATTTAAAGCCTTAATTACCTGGATTTTAATTTAAGACATTTTAAGGCTTTTTAAGGACCCGCGGGAACCCTGTACTATTCAGTTACGGATATTTATCCCCATATTCGAACGGTTATATGACTATCTAATATAAAGTGAGAGCCGTAGTAGTCATCATTACAGCATCGATTTTAGCACCACAAGATATATGAGTCTGCCTGTAAACGCAGTCTGCTGGGTGGCATGAAGGGGTTTTGCCATCTCCTTAGCTTTCTTTTTGCCTCTGAGAAGCATTTGTAATGCATTATTTCTATTCTGTTGAAGCTTTACTATTACCTTGTGGTAATAAAAAAGGTTGAATCTTTTAATATCTTGTAAAGTCTTTATTTTTTAAACAAAATTACGTGTTGTAGTATCGATAAGGGTATCGATAAGTATTGATACCGATAAGAAGTATCGTTATCTGTGTTGGTATCGATAAAATCATAACTATATACATCCCTAATTAAGAGTAATGTTTTGAATGAAGTGGGTATGTTTGTGGTTTCTTAAAACAGACCAAAATCCCTGCTTATTATTTCACAGTATCTTCAGTGTAATTTTGAATGAAAAAAAAAAGCAAATTAAGAGGAGTTCAAATTTTAGTGTTGACAAAATTTCAGCAAGGGCAGGCTTACACTGAGTGGACTCAAATCCTTGAAAATGTACTCTTAGTTCAGAAAATGTTGGTGTTCAAACCAAGTGTAAAATCAAGATTTCAGTCATTCAGATCGACCAGTGTCACTTTTCTCTACATAGAATTTAAATACCGTAATTAGAAAAAAAAATCAATTATGGTCCAAACTCTAAAGAATTTAACAGAAAACACATTTATTAGTTATTCATGATAATAACCATCAAAAACATTTTATTTCTATCAGTATACCTGACCCAATGAGAACATTGGAAAAGACCACGGTCCTGATGTAATGTGTAAGGTCTACATGGTTTTTGCCACCACAATGACCCAGTGTTGTAATATTACGACATAGACATAACAGGCTCAAAATCACAGGTAATGAAGTTATTTCACAAAAACAAAAAATTGTCATGTTGAAGACATTGTAATAAAAAATAGACATCGAGTGCAGTAAAATGAAGAGGTGAGTCCAAAGAAAAGTTTGCATGTGGTGTGAGTTCGTGGCCTAAATGCCCGACCCATACAAACATTTACCATCCAGTGGCAATGCAGGGTTAAACAATAGGACTCACGGATCATGTAAATGTGGTCTTTTGAAGAAAAAAATGTTGCTGTTGATTTTTGAGGTACGTAAACCTAATATTACAACGCTGGGTCTTACAGGGTTAAATCTAAAAATGAAATGAAAAATAGATTGAGGATGATGTAACAAATTAGAAATTAGTTTTTTACGGCATCTTTGTTCTATATATCTGCTCATAAAATTTCTCTAAATAATAATGAAGCATTATGAGGACGGTTGTGTGCACTGTTTCAGACACAAGCAGGCATTCAAACGTTAAGCTGTCCGGAAAGACCCAGTCTAGCTGAACCACAAAGCCCATCACTTTCTTCTCCATCTCCATGCATAATTCATCTGTCTTTGTATTTACAACCCTCAAAAAATTAACCTGTCACAGATCCCCGAGTATAATGCCGACATATCTCTATCTGTCAAGAGCTCACCTCATACACAGCATCCAACCTGCGCACGCTCAGACACCGCACGGATATTATGCATCATCAGCTGACAGAAAACAAGGGACGGGGAAATTAAAAAGCCAGGAGACAAAAGAGGTGGCAGGCGACTGAAAGAATAAATGATGGCTCCCCCCCACCCCCTCTCCTGGAGTCAGGGGACATGTTGCATGTCATCTTGGTGTCTTGGTACGCAGCGGTGCGGTGATGATGTGCTGGGCAGGGCCAGTTCACAACAGAGTCAAGGGCACAGGGTTGACAGGAAGCTAAACGCTCCAACTGTTCCCTGTCCCCAAACAAATATATGGATGAGTGCATCTCCCCCTCTACTCGCACCCACCTCAAGAAGGAAGGTTATAAAGATCAAAGAGGGGCAGTGGCATTTCCAGCACGGCCTCTGAACTCCTGTTATTTTACTAAGTGGAGAAACATTTCATGATGATCCTGCTCGGACTGGACTGCAGCAAACAGGCCGTACCCTAAAGCCCCTCTGACGTTTACCATGATACACCTCATATATGCTCTACTTCTGTTACAAAAAGAGAGAAGTCTGTGGCATAGACAAACATTTATGCTAAATTGTGATGGAGGTTCTTTGAGGAGAGCGTTTTACCAGACTCAGAATAGAGCCAGGATCAAGACAAAACACAGGACATACAGTACATGGAGGTTGTTATCCTTCCATGAAAACAACAAGCTTTGGGAACATCACTAAATATTTTGATTTTATACAAGTTACTGAAAGTTGTCAATGGCTTTCCAATGATAAAGTTCAATTACTTTTTTTGTGACATCAATCTGGATCAGATCCAGACAACATTTACCTTGATGATAGCAACACGGAACTTATATTATCCTGTAAATTGAAAGTGAATCCATTTAAAAATGGACTAGATATGATTTTTGAAAAATTCCCTCAATGATCACTTGTAGGATTTTTTGAAATTTGGGGAACTTTTACCATCCAGACAAATATAGATACAGTATATCCACTAAAATGCAACCATTTCTAAGTTGGGCTATTACCAATATTCCCTGAAAATTTCAGCAAAAATTGGTTAAGTAGTTTTCTAATAATCTTGCTAACAAACAGACAGACAAACATATCTTGATTTCTAGATTTTGACACGCTCTTAATTGTAACATGCATCCTATACTTTCACGATTTTGCCAGGAGAGAAAATTTACTCAGCACACACAGAAATTTTGCCCCAACCTTATTCTCTCAGACAACTAAAAAATGCCTTTATTCTTGCTCACAAGATGGCAGTGCCCTGTGTTTGCCAGTGAGTGGTAACACTTGAGAATTAAACAATGATTACACAAAGTTAAACTAATAAAGATCCAAAACATTTGACAGTCAGTTTAATAAGAATTACGCAAGCTTGGCTGGAAAGTTTCACAGAGAGAATTTTTGGCTTTCTGTATAAGATGTGTTGCAATCGTGATGTTGTTGAGATTAAATATTTGAAGTATATTTCATGTACTCATGTATATTATGCAACTGAAAAGTAGGAGCTAATTGAAAAGCAATAAAGTGCATGTTATAATGGAGAAATTACAGTACACTGGCAAAAACATTAACCCCCTTGGAGGAAGTAACAAGGTGCTGCACTGTAACTGTCTCATGCTGGATATCATGTGTTCAGTAATCATGGGAGGCTTTATTCATAACTACTTCTACCAAGGAGATTATGTATCTGACAGCATTTCTTTGTTCGTCTGTTCATCTGTGCAACTTAACTCAAAAAGTTCTGAATGGATTTGATGATTTTTTTCATGAAACACTGAAACAACAAGGAAGAAGTGATTAGATTTTGGTAGTGATCCAAATCCATCTTCAGGAATTTTTCACAGATTCGTTAACATTGTGCAACAGGGCAGCTTTATCTCATTATAGACAACAACTAACAAAGTCAGAAATGCCTTGGTGGAGGTTTGTGCTCTCGGGACACTTCTAGTTGAAAATGGATCTCGACTTACAGAGCTCTACTCTGTAAGTGAAACCTCTTCTCAGGCTTGAAGAAGCTCCAGCTGAAAACACTTGCTGCTTGCCTCCAGCAAACAAACATGGAGGGAGGCTTCTAGCAAGTACTCGAGCAGTGTTTCTCAAACAGTGTGGTTTGACCGTAGACTATTAAAGAACTGGACGAAACCATGTGATATGAGCCCATAGATTTTCAAAAGAGCCTTTGGAGCATCTTTGATGCCGTCTAATGGACGCTGCCATACATGTCATCTTAACTGAACTTTAGCTAAACCTTCTCCCAGACAGGCCATGTTGAAGCAGGACTTAGGGACAGCTGCCCAATTGTGACTCCACATTTCCAAAACTGGAATTTCCCCCTCAAAAAACAGATGTGATTTATATACAGTGAGAGCACACAGATGCATTACACTTCTAGTCTGAAGCAGCTTTTTGAACGAGGCTGTAAATATGTGTATTAAGGCCATAAAAATGCATTTTACCCACATACAATTCAATTCATGGCTATTTGGCATGTCAGAGGTTGGATTTATGTGGACTGTGTAACACATGGAAGTTTGTGCCATGCCAAAGTCCTGTTTCCACTCTTAAAAACCAGTTTGTCTATGTATTGTGAGATCTGTTATCTGGCATGCATGAAAGAAGTTTGCATTGGCTGGTTAGCCTCTTCATGCAGTAGTGAGGATGGAAACTGATAAGATTTATTGGTAACTTTGTCATCATTGATTGTGCTGACAAACCCAGTTCTTAATCAATTCCCTTTTCGATTCTTGAGGATTTTCTGTGTGAAGAAAAAGTTGGTCTGAAAACATCACCTACTGCAAACACTGACAAAAAAAGTTTCGATGTCTAGGCCAATTAAGGTGAACTTAATTCCATAAGCCTCGAAAGAACAGTTGTTTTTTATTGTTGGCTTGTTCTACATGTGAACATTTTTAGATCACTTCCGCTTTGTTCCTTTGCTTATAGTCAAGGACATTTCAGGACACACTCTTGAGATATTACTAGTAAACATTTTCCAGGCTTCAATTATTGGAAGTCTCACCCCAGAAACTGAGAGGGAAGTCAGATTTACGAAGGATATAAACATTTCTTGAGGAAGATTAAAGCCCTCTCCGTTCAGCAGATTCACTATTTCTGTCTCTGACCTCCCAGCCTAAAGGTTACTGTCCTTTGTCTCCTCTTTAATCTATTTCTCCTCCTAAAGTCTCTTACATCAGTTCTTGTGGGCACATAAGACACAGATTGAAAGTTCACAATGACTCCAGTCATTGCCAGCAAAGATAAGTCTGCTGCATTGACTGTCAATAACGTGGCAGTCTCTCTCCCTCCCTCTCCGAGCAGCTTAGTGGGAGCTCTCGTCTTGTCTCCCTTTCCTAAGCCTCCGAGGGGGCCGAGCGGTGAACTGGCAGCCTCGACTCCTTTCATCCATTCTGAGAGAGCTGAATAAAGTTCAGAGGAATTACAAGAATCTACCCGGTTAGACCCAGAGTAGCTGGAATAAGCAACATTATTGAATGAGTCTCACAAATGTTTGCGGTTTGCTAACGTGACGAAAATCAGCATGGCTGCTAACATGACAAAAATCAGAATGGCTGCTAACGTGACAAAAATCAGGATGGCTGCACCGAGTGAAGCAAAATTTAGAATAAAATTCCTTTATTTAGACCAGAGATGGCCAAGTTTTGTTATAACAACTATTAAATCATTAGAAGTTATAGGTTATGAATTGCACAAACTGGCAGCATACAATTACTCCTAAGTAATTAAGGAATGAATATATTGAATGTATTAGAAGTTTGATTTATATTGTCATACCTGAATGTAAAAAGTTATTATTTAATTTACTGAGTTAAGCACAAATTATTGTACCCTTTGAAGCAATAAAAAGGAATGTGCATCACCAATGAACAGACCAAATAGGTCTAAATAGTCCAACAGGAAAAGTTAATTGTGTAAATAAAGATGAGCATTATTAAAACGGTCAAAGTATCTTCAATATCATTGTTTCACAAAATATGTGGCATGGCCAATAAGTAAGCCTTGAGATATTTGGGGGGAATTATAAGCAACTGAAAATACGTAAAGAAAAAAAAAAAAAAACACAAAATCAAGGGTACACCTTTTTCATTTCACAGGGCTGGTGAGAAAGAGGGATGTGATTTTGCCTTTTAGATTTTTTACCTGATTAGTGGTACCATTTCCAGACTAAGGGCCCAGATCGTGAGACTGATGAGGGAAAAAAAAAAATTAAATAAGCATCCTAGGAAGACAACACCCCAAGAAGACCAGGTCCTCACTTTTGCTTCACTTTGGAGAGGTAGGGTTTTTTTCAGGAGAATCTGGGACTTTAGCATATTTTTAGGGGGCGCTACTCACACTTTTAGGTGTGTTGCTCATTTCATGAATACACAATCCTTACAAGTTGTACGTCACTGTGAAGGTGACTAATCAGGCTTTCCCATGATATAAACAGTGCCGATGGTATTATTAAAGGGGAAAAATAATCAGCAGAAAAAACATCTATATCTAAAATATATATGTTGCAAAAGTTTAAAATTCTAGAAAGTCAGTGTCTTCCATCATCACCCATCCCTAATTAAAATGCACTCATTGACCACCCTGAGTAGAGGTAAGGGGTTGTATGTGGTCCCCAGGCCTCCTCTTGTCCACCTCTAATTTAGCTGGTGACAGATCAGTGCAGATTCAATGGGAGAACAAATCATCCCTCAAATTATTTTTGAAAGATTTTTCTCTGCCACTTCTCAAACCACTGGGTGAAAAATCTCTAATCAGCAGGGTGCTAATCCAAACACTGCAGTGCGACGGCAGTCACATGGTGGTCCAATCAACAAAACAGAATTTATTTACCCAGCAGACTTGGATCGTGACGTGGTGGCAGCCATCTGCTTCTCTTTTTATGTATAGTGGAATAAACATGCCCATACCCGTTACTTCACAACCATAACACACTGAGTTCAAATTCATGATTAATAATTCAATGTAACCTCCTCTATCAATAACATCAAATTATTTTGTATTCATTCGCTTAAATACGTTCTTTTATGGAGTTAAACTAGAGAGAAAAGTGGTCTAATTAAAAATGCTCTCATGTCTGTTAACCATATCTAAAGTGATTAAGAGGTTTAAGATGCAGATGTCTTTCAGCAGGCGTTCTTTTGCTTTAACAGCTTGGGCCCATGTGGTAAGATAGTCTAATAAATATCTCGCCCACAAGCATCCAAATGAGGCTAATTGTTTAATTTGTACTAATCTATGACATTGGGTTTGATTACAAATGTCTGTTTTGTCCATTAGTCACAACAGAAAACATGACTAAGAAATCGTTCAGCTTTCATTCAGATTCAGTCAAAATAAATCAATGTATTTCCTCCTAAACAGCAGAACATCCATCTCAATCCTCCCCTGCACGCTGTGTGTTTCTGTAATGGTAAAAGAAAAGAGCTGAAGCCGGTGGTGACTGATAGTGAGTGACAGTGTCACAGTGTGCCACAGGAGAACAGCCTTAATACCAACACATTTTAAAGAACCCCTGAAGGTCTGCAGCTAAAAATAAAAACAGGGCTAACTCCCCAATGCAGCAAACCTGTCCTCCACTCTGTTTATCCCCGACTCTCTTTATCTCACGTCCTGAATGTTCAAGAGAAAGTACAACCAAAAATCAAAAGAGTGTCCTTTTGGGATGCCCGAATCATTGTCCTTTTTAACTCCAGCCAAGGAGATTGTTTTTGCCAGCAATGGCTACTTTATTTGTTAACAAGATAACTCGAAAAGCTATGATCAAATTTTAAGGACATTTTCAGTGAATCTTGGTCATGGCACAAGGAAAAACCAATTAGATTTTGGTGATCAGAATCCCAGTGTGCATCCAGGTTTTCTTTTTTCTATTATTCATTAACATTACCAGATTGGCCAAACAGTGTCAGGCATTTCAAAGCACTCCTAGTTTCTCTTTCTTTTTTATAGCTAATTCTTATACTGTTTAATTATGAGTGAGACCAGTCATTCTGATCTTATTTTATGCAATATTATCATTTGAATGTGAAAGCTATTAGCTCCTGGTTAGTGGACTTAGCTTCATGGTGTATTTGGATGGCTGGCAGCAAAAAGTGCTTCAAAGTGACCTGTTCTGTCATCATTTACTTAAAACTCATCAGCACATACGAAGCAATAAAAAAGTATTTTTCAGTAAAGTAAATCAAATACACAGTCATGCAGTTGTTTCATTTTTCATCTTATGTTAATAATGAACACAATAACTAATTAGGAAAGTACTGGTCACTGGAACTGCCACATTATACTTAACAGTTAAAGCCCAGCTCTAGTTGTCATATGGCGATGTGTCCTTAGGCAAACACTTAACCCTAAGTTGCTCCCACTGCTGCATCAGTGGCGTGTCGATGGTAATGAGAGGGCGTGAATGTGTGAGTTGATACTGATGGACATCTGTCACAGATACTTCAACTATCAGTGAGAGAAGGTGAGAGTTATTGGGTGTGAATGTGTAGATGTGACTTGCCGTGTGAAGCTGTTTTGAGTTTGAGTTTCAAAGACTCAAAAAGTGCTACATCAGCCAAGCTAAGCCCATTTACAAAAAGTCAGTACTTGGACTTTTTATACACATTTGAATGAAAATATACAGCTCAGTATTATGGTAGAACTCAGTAACAGGAAGTACACCTTGAGAAAATGACGTATTCTCTAGGGAAGCACTTTGGGCTCAGCCCCACCTATGGCAAAGCAGAGACCAGCCTGTCAGTTGATTATGTGCAAAGCATCTTGCCTACTCCTCATCCACAACAAAGCTGCGTGCCCATTTGTTGGTCTTACGTACACTACAGTCCAGTTCTGCCTCATTAAGTCCTTAGCCCCATGTGACATCTTCCTTCTAAGCACCTCAAAGGCACACAGGCAAGATTGCAAGATTTTTGGTGTGTATGCTTAAACACCAATCCAGTTTGATTTTTGAAATAAACACCACATGGAGCTGCAGCATCAGCTTTTTGATTTTTAATTTATACCAATAAGGGACATATTTATATCCCATGACAACTGTCGATAAACCTGACCTAATAATCCCTACATGATTGGACATTAACACATTAAATCACAATTATTTAGATTTATATTGTGCTTACAGAAGGATTTGTGGTTACAATAGGATTGGAAAGATTAAGCTCAGTATTTTCTTTTTCAGTCAAATATGTCAGAGTTGTTATTGAAATGATCAGTGAGTGAGTATTCTGATCTGCCAGTTATGTTCTTCCATGAGATTTAGCCATAGACAGATTAGTAAAGATCAACTCCTGAATGATAAATAACATCCTCATAAAAAACAACTTAAGCTAAGGCAGCTAAGTGTTTACATATAAAACTTCCTAATGCAGCAAAGAAGAGCAGAATTAAAGAGGATAGAAAAACAGGTAGGATTGTCCAATCTATGAGCATCCACCGCCAGCCAAAGCAACTCCTGGGGAAAGTGATTAGACCGAGCTTCACAACTGCAGGCAACTTAGCGATTGGCTGAAAGAGCTCATTTGCATTCTCCTCTCATCTCTCCCACAATGTCTGAGGAAGCACCGGTGGATAAGGTCAGCAGTGTCAGTCTGCCTGTGTGCCAGACGAGAGTGTAAACAGATCAAACACACAACAGATGTTTAGGCGAGTGCAGGGGGAGGCCATGTTCCTGATCATCTGGACAATCATGACCTCAGATTCATGTCAGAGGTGATGGACGTTTTGGCAGGGGGATGTCGAGATATGTGACAAGTTGCATAACAAAATCTTCCACACAAGTCAAAATACTGATTTAGTCTGCACATGGGATTAAAAATATATTGTCTTCTATCCATATTTTTTTTTTACAAATTGGATATATTCCTTTTGTTTATAAAACTTAATGTCTTTTATTCTTCAAGGGTTGTCATGGCACCAGACCTGAATATTATACAAATATAGACTGAGCAAAATCGATACCTGTATCAGTGCCATTGAACTGGAGCTGCTGTATTTATATTTACCAGCCACTTCATTAGGTACACTGCGTGTTTGCAGAAATAGTTACTCAGCCACTCACATAAGTTCAACTTAATGCATTCAAAACGCAGGTATGGTCAAGACCACCTGCTGAGGTTTAAGCCGAGCATCAGAATGGGGAAGACAGGCGATTTAAGTGACTTTGAATGTGTGAGGTTTCTGGTGCCAGACAGGCAGTTTTGAGTATTTCAGAACTTTTTAATGTCAAGGGTTTAACAGAGGATGGTCCAGATAAGAGAAAATATCAACAGTTCTCAGGGCAAAATTGCCTTGTTGATGCCAGAGGTCAAAAGGGAATGATCAGAGTATTGAGATGATAGAAAGGCAATACTCAAATAACCACTTGTTGCAACTATGGCTTGCAGAGGAATGCACGCACATTGAATCTTGAAGCAGACAGGTTAAAAGGGACAAAAGTGTGCTGTAGTCTGAAGAGTCCACTTTTCAAATTGTTTTTGGAAATCATGGATGTCGTGTCCTCCAGGCTAAAGAAGGAAAAGGACTATAGTGGTGTTATCAGTGTAAAGTACGAAACCAGCAACTGTGATAGTACTGTATGTAGGTAACCATGGCATGGGTAACTTGCACATCCATGACACTGTTTATTTTGCCAGCATTTTTCAATTTAGTTTTAGTTATAGTCTTTTGCCTAAAATATATTTTAGTTTTAATCATAATTTAGTCATCTAATTTTTTTACTCTAGTTATAGTTGATGAAATTTAACATTTTAGTCAACAAAATCTATTATAAACTTGATCAAATAAAATATCACAGATCTTATAACTTCATCAAACTTAAATATAACAACTTATAACTAAAATATAACATAACATTTTAATCTACTGTAAACTCTGTCACCTAACATATGAAGTGTAAAGTGTAAGGCATTTTTATGTTTCCTTGAACTTCTGAAGTCATATTCAACACTTGGATCCTGCCACCATGAACTAAAGGCCGTTATGATTGAATGTTCCTCTTAACTCATCCAACTTTTAAACACAACCAAAGAAGCTGTGATTGGACATATTCCTAACCTTTCCCTATGCTCTACATGATGAAATCAGGTCTGATTGGATTTAGTCTCCGTCAAACATTCAAGTCTAGTTTTTATTTGTTGATGAAAATGTTGGTTAATTAACTTTTAGTTTTTGTCCATGTGCAGTTGTTTTTTAGTTATAGTCTAGTTTTTGTCAGGGGAAAAAGATTGTTGATGAAAACTATGACAAAAAGAATTAGTCAACGAAATTAACACTGCTGTGAAGGCATCATTAATGCTGAAAGATAGTCACGTTTTACAGCAGCATACAGCATGCTACCATCTAAGGAACAACTTTTCCATAGAGATGTCCCTGCATATGTTAGCAAGACAATGCAAACAAGCCGCATTATGCACATTTTACAACAACGTGACTATGTGGTTACAGAGTGCGGGTACTGTCCAGACCTGTCCCCATTGAAAAAATGTGGCGCATTAAAATGTGCAAAACACAACATAGACCCTGGACTGATGAGCAACTGAAGTTGTACATCAGGCAAGGAAAGAATTTCAACGACAAAGGTTAAAAAATTAATGTTTTCCTTCATTGTGTATACAGTTGAATAAAGGTCATAAATAATTTGCAAGCAATTTAATTCTTTTTTATCAATGTTTTACATAACATCCCAACTTCATTGGAAATTGGGGTTTAGAAGACATTTACGGGACCAGTAGGGTATCCGTTTTACATCACAAAATTAATGATGTTTACAAAACTATGAGTGTATTTTGGTCCTTGATTACATTGTGATTAAAGAGTTAAAGCCGATAGCCCTCTTGAGTGTAAATCATTTTGGGATTGATGAAAATGTTACATCCATTATCACTAAAAATATTTCAAATGGAAGAGTCTCTCAATGGAATTCTGCTGAAAGGCATCTTCAATGATAACATAGTTCATCAGTCCAACCTGCCTTTTCTTTGCCTGTGTAGTCCTCTGTTGTGTTGATGTTTAGTTTTCAGGATAATGAATCACACTGTTAGAGGTTCAACAGTTAAGTTTGATATAAAGCTTTACAGAACGTGATATGCGACAGGAGAGCGGCTCCTTTTTCATCTTACAGTGACAGTGAATGTCTCGATGCCATCTGGAGTTCTGAGAATAAAAAAAAAGAAAACACGCCGCCTTTTAAAGATGCTGGTTTTAATTGGTAAATATTTAGTAGCAGGAGCTCTCGGTGGGCACACGCACGACTTCTAATGAAGCACTTTAAAGCCTGTGGGCTCTCGCTGCCTACTTTGAGTGTGATTCTTAACAAATTCAACCTGGGCTTGAACTGTTGATAACGCTTGATAAGGCCCGCTGAAACACAACGCTAAACGCTGTGATGAGACTGCAGAGCGTAATAACTGTGCCAACACAATTACCCTGTCACTGTTAACACTGATCCTTCCCCTGCGTCTTTGTCAAAGAGTGTTTGTAGTGCAGAGTGCTCAGAGTGTGTATGTGTGCAAATTAGAGTGCAGTATAACAGTGTAGGAGCATATGCTTATTTATGTATGTTTACCGTTATGTGCATGCTAATGTATGGCTGATATAAAAGCTACATTTGCTCTTCTTCTCACCTGGTTGATAATGATAAATCCTGAAAATTGTAGCTTTTAACTCAGTCCCAGAAGAGATGAGTTTGGCAGCACTGAGGTTAGAGTAATAAAATTGAGCTCTGCAATGGTATGCAACATTTTGAGAAGAATGAAAAAGACACTCTGGGGAATGTGAAAACTCCTGCAGGGAAACGTATGAAAGAAAGCAGAAGAATCTGGGATCATCTCTTACCATTGATAGGCTGGTCCTACTTGGCATGCTGTAAGCACACAGGAAGTGAATGACTACAGCTGTGTTCACACCAGAAGTGAATTTTAGTTGTTGCCACTGAGAGTACATGAAAGTGAATGGGTTTACGGGACTTTCATCTCTTTCCCAAGTTAAAAATATCCAACTTTGGCAACAAATTTGCCTGAAGCTTGAAGAAAATATGCCAAAACTTGCGGAAGAACTATCCGAGCACCCACTAGAGAAAGAATAGACCAGAGAGAGAAGAAGGGTGGATCTACAGTCTTATCGGGAAAAGAGACAAGTATAGAGTGGCAGATTTGGCAACAGAGGGACCATCGCACACTGAGGTGAAGCTTTTCATGCGTGGCTCCATAACTTAGTCAGTCAGTCACTCAGTCACATCCAGTTTTTAGTCTGGCTTTTGGAACAACAAGGAAAAGCTTCCCCACAGATCTCAAAGATCTCAACCTAGTGCAGATTGAAAAGCTCAAGACTGTATGGAAGTGTAAATCCATTTAAAGATTAAAAAACAAACAACCAAATCTTAAAATAAGTCCTAAAATGAACAGGAAGCCAATGCAAAGGGGCTAGGACAGGGGTGATATGTTCCCGCAATGACAAGGTTCCAACACATACTGGAAAACCTGAAAAATGATTGACAAATTTTCCAGACATAGAATATGCATGGAAAATGAGGAAAAAAGTAAATGTCCTGGAAAAGTTTGAATAGTCCCGGGAGATTATTTATCTTCCTTCTACCTTGTTGTCCTTCTACAAAAATCAAAGACAGGAAATGAAGTAAATGTTCACTTAGCCATTAAAAATGAGTGGATAATGTGATGCAAGCTAAGGAGTCAAATATAAAAATGCAATACAATGGTGACAAAAAGAAATAATATAAAATGGCAAAATGAAATTTAGGCTACTTAAACAGCAAGTCAACAAAATAAATTTATAAAAAAGCACTGTATATAAGGGTATAAAAAAGTATTAACCATAACTTTATAATAGTGAGACACTACGTAATAGTCAGACTTAAAAGATAGCTAGCAGTCAATGTTCATGCCTGAGAGTTAGAAATAAATACTATTTGAGTTTAATATGATATGGTAGAGCTAGCTAAAGATATTGGTATTCAAGCTTTAATGTTGTTTTTAGAAGGCTAAATTAACCTGAGAGTTGCCAACACCAACATTGTAACTTCAGTTGGTTATGTGACACCAGAATCTATGGGTTTTGTTGCACTATTCTATAATAAATCTGTCATAATTTCCAAGAATGTAAGAGAATGTATAGTATTTCATAGATTTGTTAGAGCCACAGACTGCACATCTTGGAAATCAGACCTCTGGGGCAGTGACACATCTGAGTAAATGTAGAAAAGGAGAAATTTCATGGAAAAGCCCTGGAATAATAATAATAATAATAATAATAATAATGTAACATCAAGGACCTATTAAAAGACGAGCACTATGCAAACTATACTGTGGCACAATGGCCAGGATTTATATTAGGGCTGAATGATGTGAACAAAATTTCATATCTCGATATTCATGCCAGAAATCTCGACATCGATACCTTATGATATGACGATGGGTTTGGTGAAAACCAAGCGGTGCATTCAAGGGCAATTGTAAAAATGATTTTTTTTTGTGACTTCCAGAGCTGTACATGCAGGGCAAGCTTGGGGTAAATCTATATTGTTTATATCGTTGCTTTTTCGATATTAATATCTTGATTGATCATATCTCGATATAAATACGATAACGATATATCTTTCAGCCCTAATTTATATAATGGGGCATTCTGGACTAACTCAGTTTACCCCAGTGCAATTTTTCTGTAGTTTGAGCAAAATATAGAAATGAAGCTGTTTTTCAGTTGTGCCTGAGGACACTGGCAAAAAACAATCAAGATTTTCGAGGAAAAAAAATCAAATTTACTCTTATCATGTCACAGTAGATTAAAAATCTGTGGGCATATGACCACTCACGGCTGTTATACCACCTAGCAACAAGTCTTTGACCCACTGAAAACAGCACCATGACCCACCAGTTAAGAAGCCAGCCCTACTTTATATCAGAACTTGTGGGGGAAAATATAGTATAAACAAGCAAAGAAATATACAGTCTGTTATTCCACCATTTCTTTACCCTCCATAACCCACTGTGTCTATAAATTCATTTACCGTATGCCTGCACATGTCTGTGTGAGCGCGTGTCCATGTAAATTCACATTTGATCAGTCCCGCGTATGCTGAAAACTGCCCGCATGTCCTTGTGTGTGCAAATGTGCATGTCAGTATATTTCAGCATTTATTGATGTGTGTGCAGCTTGATGTTAGCGCTTGTATCCTAATGCACACAGCTGTCTGTTTGTGTGTGTACATCAATCTCTGCTGCTCGTTGCCTTGTATGCACCGCTCTCTATCCCTGACCCAGTATGCTGTGTGATCCTGCCTCACAGCCTCATTTGTCTCTTTCAGTGGGATGGCCAGGGTTGCGACTCACCAAAGCGCAGTACGTTTCTGGTGGATCTCCACACGTGATGTTTGGGGGGTCGAGGGCCACTCGCAGGTACTTTGTCATGTCGGTGGCTTCTGGCTGACAGGCCATGTAGTCCCATGCCAGGCCCTCCTCTGTGTAGATCTGGGACTTGCACACGTCATAGTGTCCCCAGGCTGCAGGGTAGTGCTGCATGGCATGGGCCACACTGGTGCACGCTGCTTGCAGAGCGAAGAACAGGAGCCAGAACATCGCTGCGTCTTTGTGGCTTCCTTTATCTCTAAGAGGCTTCTTTTTCGGTCAGAGATATTACAATACTGATGTGAATTTTCTAAACTAGCTCCAGCTTTGTGCAGTGCAGTGCATCATTTGGGAACAATGGCAGCATGTTGCTACTTTTGAGCGAACAGCTTCAGGCGACCATTAGCCCCCATTCACTTCCTTTTTTTTTTGCCACTTTTGCCTGTCTGATGAGGTGTGTCAACAAGTGAGCTTCTTCACAAGTGTTGAGAGTCGATGAAAGGGTCAACTAGCGGTCAGATGGGATGTGCAGAGTGGGGGTGACACTCCTCATAAGTCAGTGGCTGTCAGGCGCCCAAGCTCGGTCTCCTGCGGTTTTTGCCACAGGCTGCATCCTACAGGACAGAAAGAAAAAAAAGGACTTTAAATAGACTGTAAAAACACATAAAACCAGTGGAAACATGGCATGAAAATTTTAACAATGCTTCAGCATGGTTTAAGGGCACTAGGATTAGTAGTGCTACACACACACACACATACATAATGCACACCCAAACACAATGCAAGCCTCCCCTGTTTATATGAAACCTCAATAATAACCTTGCCAAAATCACTGTATACAATCCAAATAGGGGCTTGTTCTGCAAAGCCTAATCTCCATTTGATTTTCATACAAAAAGCCTTATTTCCATGTGTCAAGTCACGACATTTAAGTTATTGCTTTTCCCCTCGACTCTTGCTCCCTGCTAGCCGAATCTGGTGTCGCCTTTGTCCCAGAGCCTTTAGAGGCATTTGGGAAATATTAAAGTAAAATTGGGAGACAGAAATGGTCTATTTGAGGGATTGTACGTTTCTCTGAGCTATCACAAGCCATCAGTCAGATGGCCTAACTTGTCAGGTAATGGTGCCTGGCAGCAGTCAGTGGAGACCGGCCTCATCTCAATGTCCCAGCTAAAACCAAAAAGTGTGTGTGTGTTTTAGAAGAGGGAGTAAAATAAAGGAGCTATATCCAGCTCCAGCAGAGTAATAACACTGTAAATAGGAGTTAAGTTACTGCTGAATAACAATGTGCCTCAATACCTGAAGGTTTGGACTTCGCAGAGTGAGTGTGGATATTCCTGAGAGGAGACTGAGTCTTTGTTCTAACAACCTGTGCAGTTGTCCTATCAGCCTAAATGTTCAGTATTGATACAATTTAGGGGGGATTTAAGGGTCTGACTTATAGGGGGCACAGCTCAGAAATGATCACATAAAAACAAACATCTGTCCTTGTAAGTGTTCATATCTTTTAAAACAATTTTGAGAAAAAAATTACTCCATTGGAGACTTAAAGCAGCAATATTAATATGCAGTAAAACAATTACATACAGACATTGTTTTATAAGTGTTTTCCCCCAAATAACTCATTGTTTATGGTGTTTAAATTATTTACAGAGCATTATTTTGTTAGTAATCAGCAAGACGGCACCTTTTGTGAAAGCAGTATTTGTCACACTCCAACTTTGCATTGACATCATCAATACCTTGTCTAAAGTAAGTTAGATGTCTACTTTGCAAGAACGTTTTTATGTTGTACATTTCTTGTAAGTTAAAGGGTCTTGAAACCCAATTTTAGCCAAAACCTAACTCTTGCATTCAGTGTTTTGTTGGCTAAAATATTAAACTGAAAACTTTGCATTTTATTACACTTGCTAGGGATGTTACAGTTTTGAGGGCTTTCATGAGTTTGTCTAATTTTGGACAGGATAACTCAAAAAGTTATGAAAGTAATTTGATGCGTTTTCAGGGAATGTTGGTCATAGCGCAAGAAGAAGTGTCAAGATTTTCACGGTGATTTTGTACAGGGATTTTTATAGAAAATATATTATCATTATGATTATACATGTATAATGATCCTCCTATATGTCTGTGAGGAAAGTCTTCATGCTGAAACTAGAAACTTCAAAATATTGTTATATACTAGAAACTTCAATATTATAGGTAGATGCTTGTGTGTTAAAGTGCACCTTTGACTGTTTAAGTATGAGAAGCTTAGTTGTTGGCGAGGAAGTTGCTTTTCTGTTGTAGACTGTATGTCACTCCTTGTAAGTAAATGAGCAAAAGACCAAGTATGTCAAGAAAATGTCCCAAACTGTTTTCCCAAAAATGCTCACAAGTTTTACCTTGTTGTAAAGGTGACTAATCCGGCTTTCCAACAATATATAATAAAATATCAATTAGAATTAGTGAAGACGAAAATTAATTGATTTAAAACATTTCCAAGCATTTTTGAGGAGTATATTTGTTACATTACGTATACCATAAAGATCATTCCTTTAACTATCTTGATACTGGTGTACCTCATGAAGACAAATACAACTTCAGGTAAAACTTTTGTAGGTATGATGTGTTAACTTTGGACCAAACAAGGAGTGCACCAATGTTTGACTAGTCGTGGATGGCTATGAAGTTCAGTCACATCTAAAGTTGGTTAGTTATGTCGTAATTAGTGATGAGTAGTGTCAAGGTTCAGTCTGTCAAAATGGGCACAGTGCAGTATTTTAAATCAACAAAGCTGGAGAAAGCAGGAATAGCTGTAATTCTTAGAAAAGCTGCTTTGGCCCTGTATCAACCACAGGCTGCATTTCTTTATATGAGAAGTATTATCTATCTAGTGTTAAATTGCCTTTTTTTCAAACATTTATGCCTTTAGAATGTCTTAGTAAAGAATGATAAGGGCTGACATTTAAGTGGTTGATATCAATTTTGTATTTAAATGTGCCAACTGTCAACAAATCACCCTTTTTAGGGAAATATACATGTCTCAGAATAGCCTGTCAAACAAAACATCTGAAAAGCGACTCATTGGCATGGCTGTGCATTGACCCCTGTATGAAACACTAATGTTAAACCACCTAGAGTGAGTCCTCTGCATGTGCTGTGGATGTGGTGGAGCAGTGTAGATAAAAGATCATCACTTTATCCTGTCTATTAAAAAACAACATCAATGAAAGAAGAAAAGAGGACCACTTAAATGAGAGCGAGCACCCCTTGTCCACGCTTAAGTGCTAGCTCATTCACAAATGCCACACCACTTCAGCTTCATGCAGTTATCCTTCTATTCTGCCATAATTTTACTTCATATTTAATCCAGCACAGACTTAAATAACACCTCATGCATGCAGCTGGCACATGCAGTTGAACCTCTAACTTTCTGGTCAGCAGCTTCACTCCCTTCCCTTCAGGCTACATCCGACCCTCAGTGACCAGCAGTCGCTGCTGAAATACAAATTTCTACCCAGGTAAGCATGGGGAGAGTCTTTGTGCACAGAGGAGGGAGACACTTTTTAATTCATGCCCACAGATTTCAGATTTTTATCAGGAGATAACCGAGTCAAATCAAATTAATTAAAAAGAAAAAGATTTTAATTATAAGAGGACAAAGATTCCGATGAGATTGGGGAAACAGAATCTGATCTTAATGAGTCGCCGCGGCTCACACACACACAAAGGCAGATCTCTGAGCTCCCTGCAGACATATGGAGGCATTAGGACTCTCTATTTTAACTTGGCCGTCTTGTCTCAGACTGAAAATGGCACCAATTTAAACTGTTTTTGCTCACATTCAAACCAATTACTGCTTTCCCTCCCAACATTATGTTCTTTTTTTTAAACAAAATGACTACAGGCTTGAATACATTCCAGCCTAGAATGAAAGAATCGAGACAGCTGGGAAATGATCTGCTCTGCTATTCGGTCTGGACAGAGTTCTTCAAAGTGCATGGAGCCTGGCTGTCAGGAGGTAGTGGGCTTTGTTTGACAGACCTCTGCTGGGAAGAGGGGAAGAAACTGGTTGATGAAATCTGACTCTGTAGATGTGCTTGTGTCAATCATTAAGACTGGCTCTGCTTTGTTGAGTAAACTGGTTAATGTTCACAGTTGTGGGGCTTTTCCACCCTGAGCTATCGATATATATCGGTTTTACTTGTTTTTTTGTGTTTATCAAGTAGGATTTTTACCTGGTACCCTTTTTTTGGCACGTTTAAAGCAAGCCAAACTGATATGACAAACCCCAATTCCAATGAAGTTGGGATGTTGTGTAAAGCTTGAATAAAAACAGAGTGTAATTTCTTGTCTTTGAATACACTACAAAGACAAGATAGTGAATGTAAACTTCGATTTAAATTTTTGACAAATTAGTTTTGGCAAAGTAGTTGGGACAGATGCAACGAAAGATTGGAAAGGTGGAGGAATGCTCAAAATTACATGCTGGTAACATTCCACGGGTGCACAGGTTAATTAGAAAGAGTCATGATTAAGGAGAAAAGGAGCTTCCCCAAAGGCTCACTCAGTCACAAGCAAGGCTGACGTGAGGTTCACCACTTAGTGAACAACTGTGTAAACAAATAGTTCAACACTTTAGGAACAATGTTTCTCAGTGTTCAATTACAAGGAATTAACATTAAGACAATCCAGAGAAATCTCTGGCAAGGCTGAAAACCAACACTGTATGCTGTGACCTTCAAGCCCTAAGGCAGCGCTGCATTACAACCCAACATCACTCTGTAAAGCATATCACCAAATGGGCTCAGTAACACTTCAGAAAAACACTGTCAGTTAGCAGTTTGTTGCTTTATCTACAATCTGTATCATGCAAAGTGAAAGCCATATTTAACAACACTCAAAATCGCTGCCAGCTTCTCTGGAGCACGAGCTGATTTGAGATGGACTCACAAAAATTAGAAACGTTTGCTGTGGACTGATGAGTCCACATTTCAAATTCTTTGTAGAAATCATTAAAGTTGTGTGCTTGGCTAAAGAGGAAAAGGAGAATCCAGATTGTTATGAGTACCAAGTTCAAAAACAGTATCTGTGATTGTATTGGGATGTTAGTGCCCATGGCATAGGCAACTTACACATCTGTGATTGAACTGTTAAGGCTGAAATGTGCATACAGATTATTTATGAAAGGCCCCCTCGGTACATTTTGATGACTTTATCGCTTCTTGTTGACTGCCTCTAAGGAGAGCATGGTGTCCTTGATTAATAAGACATGCAAAAAGAAATGGATTGACTTGATAAAGCAGTTGTTAAGCAAAATGACTAATGTTATCCATTCCTTTTGGGGTTGCAAAGGAATAGAAAATCTTTGGTAAATTTCTGGAAAGTTTCCATGGGAATTAATGGTAATTTATGACAATTTACTGTGAAGTGGGCGTAATTAGAACTGTATTGTATCCAAACATAAAACTAAACATTATTTTCAGTCATGGGCAGACATCCATGTAAAATAATACAAACTATATAATTCAAAAAGATTTATTTGTAAGTAGAACATGAGAAAGTTCTAATTATTTTATTGAACAATTAATTTAGACTCAACTTTAACTCCAAATGTGTGTCTTCAACAGTCTTGTGGTCTGGACTCAGAAATGTGTCCCAATCATCCATAGTTCATAAATTACCTGTGATCATGGTGCACATGGTGCACAGTGCACGTAGGGGGCATGGCCTCCATACAACACAGTAAGCAGAGTACTAAGTGGCATGTTACTGAGGAACAGCAAATAAATTCTTAAATATAACTGCATGAAATTAGGTTGCTTTAGTCATGATTATGCTTAAATATATTTTCCATAACTACACGTAAAACACTACTAAGGGTCAACCTACAACTTTGTAAATGCCAGGTTTAATCTCATTTATTCCAGTAAATTTTAGAGTGGATCACTAATTCTCGTGGAAAGTTTCCAACTTTGTAAATTCCTGGAATTTTGTAACCCTTATTTCTTTAGCTACTTGTAATGAATTCTCAACTGGAATTGGTTTTTGATTCCCATCCCTACTGAGGTATATATATC
The DNA here is from genome assembly GCA_036419115.1 of Scarus forsteni. Taxonomy (NCBI): domain Eukaryota; kingdom Metazoa; phylum Chordata; class Actinopteri; order Labriformes; family Labridae; genus Scarus; species Scarus forsteni. The sequence continues at coordinate 15,378,083 of JAZDUH010000157.1, read as the reverse complement.
AGGTAAAAACATGTGAAGTGATATTGTGTTCAGGCACAGCACAAAGTAATTGTGCCTCAAGATCTGCTTTACTATTAAGCAGAGGCAGAGCTCTTCAAAGTGAGGCCTGGCTGTTCAGAGGCACAGGTTGGATGCTCTGCCAGGAAAAGGGAAATAAATTGGTAGAGGAAATGTAACTCTACATGTGCCGGTGTCAATCATTAAGACTCGTAAGATAGGGCCAATTACAGATGTGATGCAGATGTGATAACGCAGCTGGAGTTCATGGGCGATGAATACGGCTACGCCTTTCATTGGGGATATGCGTATCACATTTCATAAATGTAAATGTCAATCCCATATCACAGATGCATCATGGGACGGCCCACTCTCCTCTTCCTCTCACACACATACACATGTGGATATTCCTCTGCTTCATAACACCAGGGTTGACTTTCATTATAAAGGCAGCCAAATTAGGTACCAGCGGCAGGGTGGCAGAGGTCGCTTATCTTATTTTTATTTAATAGGGAACATTCAAAGCTAATAAGCGACAGCAAATGGAGCTAACCAGGGGAATATTGGATTTAATTCATAGACACCTGGAGTAATGAAATCTATACAGATGAAAGGAAGGTGTCAGGGTGCTCGGCGCGGACAGCCGTGGACACGTACCATTTAACATCAGAGCTTTGCACTGCTAAGGTGTAACTGAAGGGAAGGAAAAGCGTGCAATGTGATTTTTTTTAAAACCTGTTTCATGCTCAAGGGATTATTTTTGCATAAAATAAGTGTTCCGACACCGTTTAGGAGGCTTATTCATTTCTTACAAAGGTCTCTGCAGAAGATTAAAAAATGTATGAAAATAGCTGTGGCTCAGACCTTTTTTGTGCCATTGTGGGTCATTTTCAGGACTGAGGGTTGGACTTTTTCACAGCACTGTGAAGGTCATAGCCAATTAATAATTTAGATACGGTTTACTGATGTGTTTCAAATGAAGGTTTATGTAAGACTGTTTTATTGGACATTGAAAACCTTTCAGGAATCTGCACTATTTTTGTGACATTGTTTATCGCTTGTATTATTAACAACCCAAACAGTACCCAACTACACTCACTGACCACTTTAGTAGGCTAATCAGCTTAACTGCTTGCTCATGTAAATAGCCAATCACAAGGCAGAAACTCAGTTCATTTAGTAATGTAGACATTTTAAAGGTGAACTGCTGAAGTTCAAGCTAGGCATCAGAAAGTGGTTTAGGTGGATCGAGACGTGGCATGATTGTTGGTGCCATACAAGCTGGTCTGAGTAGAAACTGCTGATCCGCTGGGATTTCCATGCAAACAGTCACTATGGTTTATAGAGAAAAGTCAAAAAGAGAAAATATTCAGAAAGCAGCAATTCTCTGGGTAAAATGCATTGTTGCTGCTTGTTTAGATGAACAGATTCAATCAAACACTGTATTTTAAACATTGTATTTTTTGTGCATATAGTATTGGTTTTTCTATATGTCTAAAAAAAAAAAGTAAAACACTTTCTAGTTAAGTTGTTTCTGTTTATAGTAAAAGGATATACTCTGATGAGTTGCATTGCCCCCCACGTATCCCAATATGCATTGTATCACCAATTTCTTGCCACATCACACCCCCTTTTTATCATTCAGGAAGACATGATCAGTGTCACACCTTCTGCAATGTTGCTAATGCTTATGCACACCTCAGTGGCGGTGAGAAAATGATATATAGTTTAGCTCCGAGTGCACACTGTAATCTGTGGGTAGCTTCTGGTGACCAGAAATCTCTGAGTGCACCTCGGGCACTAGTTTGTGCAGTTCATTTTTTGTGTTATTAAATGGCTTCAAAAGATGAATCAACACATGAAATCTACTTGATGAGATATCAGACGTACATTCACCTGAACATACAGAAACCATGCTGATGTTTTTGGAAAATGCAGACAGTATTTCGGAGTGAGTCAACACTTTTTGGTAGAGATGAAAAAGATGCCGCTTTATGGGATGTGTTGGACATACTTACAGCTTCAAACAGGGTTTAATATTTAATTTTTACATAATCAATTTTTAAATTTTATTGAAGATATACTTTGGGCCTTTTTTGGCCTTTCAAAATGGTACATAGTCAGTGGATGGACTTGGAAAGAGGGGGTAGAGGGTAAGGAACCACGTGCAGCAAATAGGATAGGGCTGTCACCTTGTTCTCAACATTCAAATATCTGTACGAGCATGGGGAAAAATCTTTTCTTCTAATTGTAAATAAACATTTAACTACAAAATATACTGCGCTTATACGGCGCTTGGAGCACCACCCAATCCAATGGAAAACACCGCCTAGTGCAACCTGAACGCCCATTGTTCTCTTAACCTTAGCAACAGGAAGTACAGACAACTCCAGAGAAGCACTTTGGGCTCCACACAGCTGATGGCAAAACAGGCTATGTGTTGTTTATGTGCAAAACAGCCGGCCGACTCCTATATCTACAATAAATCTGCAGGCCAGTTTGACGGCATTCCACCCATCACAGAGCACCCCCTTTCCAAGTCCCCAGCCCCACAGGTGTGGCCTTGGGAGACACAGTAAGTAAATAGTAAAGTTATCTAATGGAAATGCCTTGTATCTCCAATCCGATTCAAATCTACATAGCATATTTTTTAAAAATAATCATGTTTACCAAAGCACTGTACAGTGACTACCATGCAGAAATGAAAAAAAATAAACATAAAACCAGATAAACTAAGAAATAAAGACAATAGAGTTCTGAAATCATATAAAACATACAGAGCACTCACAGGTATACAATAATAATTTGTTATGATAAAAAATAACAGGTAATTTAAGGGAATAAAAATCATGTATGCAGAAACCACTGTGCTGAATTGAGAGCCAACAAATAAAAGTATGTTTTAAAACAAGATATTAAAAAAAGTTAAGGTAGGAAACTTTCTGATTTCAGGAAGTAACTCATACCATAGTTTAGGTTCACCACAGAGAGGGTTCAGTCACATTATGTGTTGCAGCTGGGCCGGCGAGGGTGGGTGGGTTAAGGGTACCTTGGGTTATTAGCATGTATGCCTGAAAAATGACTGAGTTTGACTTCTGGCAAAAGTGACAGCCCTAAATGGGTCTCAGGTTGGAATCATAGCACCACCAAGAGTCGTAATTTGTGGTAAAAGTTTTTGAATCTGTTTACTGATATTCATTTTTTCGTTCTCCTCAAAACTAAAAAATAGAAATGATGCCTGTAATCATGCCAAATAGTCACAAAATGCAATCTGGAGTAAGAAAACTACCCTCCCACCCTTGTCTCTCTCGTTCCTCCATCTGCACCACCATCTACACCTCCAGCCACCCTCAAAAATTCAAGCAAAAGCTCGGAAAAAATGTCATAATTTCTCTGGGAAAAATACGAGGTCAGATTCTATATTAAAAGTCATCAATATTTGAGCAGCTCTCCGTATGCAGGCAGAGTGAGAGAGTGAGCGTGGAGCTGAGGGTGACCACCTCTCCCTCTCTCCTTCTCTCTCTCCTCCTCTCTCTTCCTTCACTTGTTTTTGAAGCCTCTGAAACACCCCCTTGTGTCCGCTTGCATTCCATCCCCTGGGCAGCTCAAGCATGGCAGAGTGTTTTAAAAGTCAGCGTGCAGCCGGGCCCCGTGGCTTATATTGGTTACAAACTCCCAGCTAGACTCTTAAAAACCCATGGCGGATGTGTTTTTTTTTTTCCCTCCATTCATTTTATACTAATCCTGCTAAAGTGTGGCTCTGCTCTAAGTCTCAGAGTGTGGCTTTTTCTCATCTCAAACTCCTGCCTCTGATACAGGGGAGCTGTCTGCGGTGCTGAAATACAGACAAGGTGTTCTTTATTCAGTGAGCCTTCAGTGAAGACCACTAACAGTGATTGAAAGATGATACTTGGACTCTTGCTGTTTGGGTCAGATTCTGCTCCCCTCTTGTATTTGCACTATTAGACAAGAGCCCGTCACTGACAGGGGCATGAACATAATGTTATAATGGTGATAATAACTTAATGTGAATAACACAAAATGATTTAAAAACAGGATTTAGCCAAAAGGGGAAAATGTCAGCCAAGGAGCTCACATATAGGCTTTCAGAACCTGCCTGCAAAAACATGTGCAGCCCACTTGTGTGCCCCAACCCACTAAATGATGGCAACTGCTTTAACCTGTTCAGCCCCAAAGGACCCTATTTTGGGTACTTGCATGCTCTCCAACAAAAAGAAAAACTAGAAAAACTGAACTGTTCATGTAGAAATATAGTTACGTTGCACATTAAATTAAACAGGAAGTTTTCAGCTACGCAACCATATAAGCCAGGGGTGTCCAAACTATGGCCCGGGGGCCAAATGCGTCCCGCTGCCCATTTTGAATTGGCCCCTGAAGCAGCTGAATAAAAAAATAAATTCCAATTACAGCAGCAAATACCATCAATCATGCAAGTTTTCTGCTATATTTACCTTGTCACAAGGTCTCATTTACAAAGTATACTGCAATATTCATCTTCAAACTCTGACATTCTTGCAGTTTACTCTTGTTTTGTATGTGACAGTGAAGTTCAGCCATCAGTGTTTCCAATCTCTACTGCTCAGAAGGTCATTCTCGCCTTGACAAGGTGTGAATCCAGTGATAGCCCAGGTTAAAAGGGCCCCTTGACAGGTTCTAACCTAAACCAAAAAATTCGTAACTTAAATACACTAAAAGTGAGGAGCAGCACGTTGCTCAGTCGTCCATGTATTCCTCTTTATACAGCCCACGTTGTAAAAAGTTTGGACACCCCTGATATAAGCCATCTTTACACAAACCAAATGCAATGTCAACACCAAGCAAGTGAATGATCAAGAATCCAAATCTGTTTCACTTTTATTCAAACTTGGGTTACTTTGTATGAATTTCCTTGAATGGGACAATGTATAGAGTTCTGGTTGATTTTTTCCTAAAAGAAACAAAACTTTTTTTCAAATATAAAAAACAGTCAAAAACTGCCACAGATAAGCAGAAAAAGATTTAAAAAACTGTTGTAATTGGGTGTAATGAACACTAAAAGTGACATAAAAGTGAAGTATAAAGTTTGGTATATCAGAAATTTCAAATGGGACTAATGGTGCCAGGCTGTGCCAAACTGTGCCAAGATTCCGCCTGAGCACTATGTAAGAAAACCTCTCTAACTCTGCTCTACATCACTTTATCAGACTCAAACTTGGCAGGAGTAATATTCACATATTTTGCCATTCATTCACAGAGTTCTAAAGCGGCAACTGCATCATTCCAAAAAGATATTCACAATAAAGACATGTTTTTTTTTTAGGCGAGGATTAACTTTTCTAATTATTCTTCCTTCATTCACTTTGTCCCAGTAACACATATACAAATATTCCACATCTTGTCAAATCTGTCAAGTTTTACTTTTATTATGACATCAAAATTATTCAGATAGACCGTGTGGTTGCAGAGATACACTCTTTTCTTTATCAGTATGTCATTTTCGAGCAGAAGGCCTAAAAAGGGGCTGAACAGGTTAATTACTTTTAAATTAGTCAAAACATGAACTTGGACTGATGTTCCCTCAGTGCTTGAATCCCATAACACCTTTTTGTCCACCCTCTCTGCTCTGTGCTGGCTTTTTCTGTTCTGAAGTCCTGCCTCCAATTTGGGGGAGCTGTCCATGGTGCTAGAATATGAAGAATCTCCTTATCTGAGAACTTGTACCATGAATACTATTATTGGGGACCATAAGATACAGACAAGGAGTTCTCCACTTGTCTTGTCTCAGAATCATCTCCACCAGCTTGAAGAGGAAACCTTAACTTAGATTCAAGCACAGGTTTCATCTCTGGAAAAATGTTACAGTTTGAACCTTAGATTGCTGACCCCAAAGAGGGTAAAACAGACATGTTAAAGTGCATGCACATTTTTTGTACTCTTTGTTTTATGAACATGTGAGTTGTTTTCTAGAGTTCAGAAAAATGAGAGATGATATTGGATTTTTACCCATATCCACACGTTTTTCCAAAATTAGCAGAAACTAATGGTTGCTCCTTCAGAAAAAAAAAACAACTTATTTTGGGTGATTATTTCCACCTTTCAGAAATAACAATAGATATTTTATTCTATCTCTTTGGAAAGCCTGATTTGTCACCTTAACAACAAGATACAATTTGTCAGGATTGTGCATTTGTGGAATGAGCAGCACAAATGTGTGGGTAAGGCCCCTCAAAAATGTGCCAAAGTTGCCTCTGCCCCGGGAAGAAAACTCAGGATTCCTCGGTGAAGCCAGGGTGAGAAACCAGTTTTCATGTGTTGCTGTCCTCTTGGGATGCCCACAGTGTATCTTTGACTTCACCTGTCTCACAGAACCATGTCCAAAGTTTGGAAATGGCACCAGGGCCTGACACCAGATAATGCTGCCACTCTGTGTACTGGAAAAACAGCTTCCTGCTGAAGGGGAGTTTGACACTTTTTGGGGTGCTAAACACACTGAGGCGTGTACCATACCATGAATGCATGATCCTTAAAGCTTGTACCTTATTGTAAAGGTGACTAATTTGACTTTTCTACAATTCAAAATATGATTCCAATTGGTGCTATTAAAGGTTAGTCATAATAACATTCCAAACTTTTAGAAGAATTTATATACCAGTATTTTTTTTTTACAGTAGTACTGAATCTCCACTTTATCAAAACTGATTGGTTTCTCTTATTGTGATTGTTTATATGTGTGTGGAATAAAAGTGAAACCAGAAAAACAATATCACTTTCTCCATCAAATGACACTGTTGTTTAATGCAGACGTCACATGAAAATGAGGTGAAGCATTATGATTAGAGGTGTAGAAAAATATCGCTATCGCAATATATCATGATACTTTGACTCTCGATATAATATCGGTTTTTCAAATCTTAGTATCGATATTTTTGTAATAATAATAACTCATTTTATCAGAGTTGGAAATAAAATACGACCATGCAATAAACAATGATGATCACAGTCTGGTATCAAGAATCCTCCATTGAAACATCTCATGATCTGGAGCGCGGGAGAGCAGCTGATAACAGATGACGCTGCAAATAGTTACTAACAGGTACACTCACACATTTTGTTGATACTTCAGTCAATTTTAGGACGTACATGGCTGTAAAGTATTGGCTTAAATATCTGCAGAGGATCAACTTTTATGGTTGTTATTTGCAAAGACAGGCATTGTGCCGATAATATAGTGCACAGAAAACAACTTCAGCAAAGCATTTCAAGGTTAACTAGTCCTTTGAAAAACTTCTGATTTGGATCAGCACCAAAATCAAATCATTTGTTCTTGTGCCATGAGTTCCTGAAAATGCCAGAAAGCTATTGAGAACTTTTTGAGATGTCTTGCTTACAGACAGACAGGCAGGCAAATGGACAAACACCTGCAAAAAGCTGACCCCCTCTGCAGATGTAACAAATCAGATTTAAACTGGCTGTGTTATCACAACACAACAAGATAATAAGTATAGATCTTGAGGAAAAAAAACAAATTTGACACAGTCACATCACAACGGCACAGAAGATCAGACATGGGAGGGAAGATGAGAGGAGAGATATTTGTCAGAGAAAATATTGATGATCAAATTAAAATATCAATAATAGATTTAAAATACAGCTTTTTTCTTAATGTTTTCACATTCTTTTCAAGTATTTTGCCATGTTTCTCTCCTTATTGTCTTTTTCTCAAAGTACCAAATGAAGGTATTCTCCAAACCTGATGCTGAAAAGCAGTGTAAAACAAATGCATTCGAAATATGTCAAATGAAGTTGAACAGAATATGATTTTGAATTTGCAACTGCCATGTGCGATGTTGCCTCACAGGCCTTGCAAAGTCATTCACATGACCAGACACAAGCCATGCCATCAGTTGTTTCATTTGCTTTTTCTTCATAAATCTTCAATCAATATTTGCCTGATATGAGGCTGAGTATTAAAGGAGCTGACCGCTGTGCAGACTCATGCTGGGTCTTTGTGTTCCCTCTTCACAAAAGTGTGGCGGCCACAGGCAGTGCTGCTGCTGTCACTGATACATGGATATTTGCATTCAAAGACTGACTATGATGATCGGATGCTTTGGCTGAATTTGTTTTTTTCCCTTGATTATACTCATTAGACATTCCTGTAATGAAAGCGGTGTTCATTAGGACACATTCCTGCTTCAAAATAGATCTCAACTACAGCAGCCACAGATGCTCATCATCACCAGACAACATGGCCACTCCTTATATTCACCCCATCCATCCATTATCTCAGGCTGGGGGACTGCAGCCTGCCCTGACCAGCCAATCACAAGGCTGACTCAGAGAGATGGGGTATACACACACTAACACCTTTTGCCTGGGAGGCATGAGAACTACGTTCTGTATTGCTGCCCCGATTTATATCTATATTTCAAAATAAAACCATAACCAATGTCTGAGATTCAAGCAGGTCTGGGTCAACTCAGAAGCCTCTGCGTGTAGCCTGGTGTGCACCTCCTTGAAATTTGTAGATACCTGTCAAATGATGCAGAGCAGTGCCTATGACTGATCCTCTGCAACACTGGAAGACTTCAGTTTGTGAGCATGTGTAATTTTCTAAAGAAATATATACTAATACTTGTTAACCTACTTACAAGGACTTCCGTGGTGGTTTGCATTTGTGCCCTGCAGTTTAGTTTTATATTTTTTTCTTTAAAAAATTACACCAAGGCAGAGGCAGGCTAACACTTCCCATTGACTCTCAGTGTTTGAACTAAGCTAATTAGTGGTGGGAAAGACTTGTCTGTCTCTTCCTTGCTACTAGAGTGAGGCAAGACATGAAAAGAAAGAAAGTTGGTATATCCCTTTAAACTTGCTGGATGTATTAGTAGTGCCTTTCCTCGTTCATGTCTTTTTCAGTGGGCAAAAAAGCCCTTAAAAATGCCCCAACCTCTGCCTCAGCTGATTTAACAACCATACTGTACATACCAACTCCTCTGATATCATTTTTTGCAATAATTGCATTATAAATATAACCTTGCAAAGCAGTTGGTTCAGCCTGATTCAGTATCTGTAATCAGGCTGATCCACCTTGCAGAGCTCTGATAAACGACCGTAAGTGTCCCACAGTGGCACAGCCCAGTCAGTTTACTTTAAAACAGGAAGAGGTGGGATCTACATGTAGGATGGCAGCAGGAAGTGACTGCTGGCACAAAGATTAGCATAGATGCTCACAGCTGAAGTTGTAGCATCCTCACTGAAAGCATTTTCACTCCACTTTTATCATCTTTTGGCGATAGTCTGTTTCACGATGTTACTTTTGCTTTGTATTTTACACAGCAGCGCCTGCCTACTGCATTATCTGAATGGCCTGTAATGAATTTGATTGACGGGACAATCATCCAATCAACTGCCAGATATGCTTTTGAAAGGTTCTGTCCATTTCCAAACACTTTCTATAGGCTCTTTCCAAATTGGACAAGTGCATTATACTTTTGTATTAATCCGTCCATCTGGCGTGTCAGGTTATTATAATTAACTGTTGCTCATTATTTACTCGTTCATGTCCATCTTCACTAGTCTCAAGATTCAATTCAATAAAATATCTTAATGCATAACAATGGGCGGTTCCCTTGGTTTCCTACTTTAACACATCAGGCTACTTTTTAAGTCAAAAGGATGCAGTCAGCTAAATATGAACTCCTTTAATCATTACACAGGGCTTTTGAATTAAAAAAAAAACATTTTCAGTGCAAACCAAAATAATATGATTTTATACGTTTTGTCTACCCATACTTGTCTTTCTTCCTCCTCAGACACAGGCCAGCAGCAGCCTTTGCCTCATTAGCTCATTAAATGTCATCTGTGCATCAGTGCAGAATCATTTCCATCCTCAGCGCGATGCATCGATTTAACTGTTATTTCAAACTCCTCTTTTATTATAGACTTTATACTCCAATATTATTCACTCTATTTCTGTCACTATGGTTGCTTGTACACGGACAATCAGAAAAGGTCAGGACTTTAATACTATTGCACTACCCACTAGCGTTTTGGCGGAATATTGCAGCGCGACATGAACGTACCAGCATTACAGTATAAATGCCGTGGAGTTATAGCATTAAATACAATACTGGAACATAAATCAGACTTAATACTGCATGTTGTTCCAGGATGGGGCTTAGTAATAAATTATAATTACAGAATTCCCATGAGCACCTTGTCCTGGTGCTCTTTACCACTGTGACCATAAACAGATCACCGACAAAACAGATGTGCTGCTGATTATTTCCCATGAGGGTAACATTTTATATCAGTGGAAGCTACAACAACAGACAGGTCATTCAGGCTGATTTTTTTTAATATTGTAAGAAAGGATTGGGATGATATTAATATAACTGCAAGCCATGCAGGTTCCACCTGATCTAATGTGGTTTTTACTCCTGTGAGTGTCAGAGTCACATTAGTGAGCAGCAGTTGTGATAAAAGGGTTGAATCTAAAATTAAAAAGTGAGGGTAATTGTTCATTTTATATAAGTGAAGCTTCATTAATAATGTGTAGTTTTCATGCAAGTCTTAGACTTATGCTTAGACTTTGTCATTCAGTATGCAGCAGGTGTACATAGAATGAGATTACGCTGCATACAGTTTACAGATTTCAAGCACAATATGAATAAAAGTAGAAAAGAAGGTGCATGTAGTAAAAATTGTGCATGGTGCAAGGGAAGTATGAATTTGAATCTCTGTATGATAAATATTAAACATCAGATATGTACAAAAAAAGGAAAAGGGAGATTAAATCTAGTGACAATACAACAGTTGTTACATATTTTAAAATGTGGGAAAACTATTCCAACATCAGCTTCTAATATTGCTCCATCCTGATGTCCACTTAGAACACATTTGGTTGCAAAAGAGATGTTAACCACATTGTATTTCACCTATGGAAAACGGCTCCACTACCGCTCATGAGTCCTGATCCACCAGTTGAGAGCCACTCCTAAATTAAAGATTTGGAAAACTGAACTTAGCCTGACGCTCCCTCTGTGCTTCACTCCACAACATCTCCTTATTTTGCCTTTTCTTTCTGGGTGCACACAAATGTTAATCACACTTCCAACCAATATCTTCTGATCCACAGCCAGTTCAAACAGACTGATGCTTTGTAGCTGGCTGATGACTGCAACAATAAACGGGTTAATGCTTCCAACGCTCCCGGAGCCAAGAACCAACACTTCCATATGAGTCACAGTGGAATCGACTGGCAGGCAGAAGCATGTCTGCTCTGGCACATGTCTGCTGTCTTATTGTCTCTCTTGTCCTTCATTCCCCCATCCATTCCGTCCCTCTCTGCTACTCAATAGCACCAATACATCCACGGGTAAGCACATAAAACATACAATCAAGGGTCCAGAGGGGCTGCACTTTTGACCTCGTCAATTGGAGACACTTTTTTATTTACAACAAGGACTCGCTGTGCCCTCTCTCCTCCTTAGAGGGTTTTTCTTCAATGAAAGGATGCGGCTGATGTGCTGACAAACAGTGTGAGGGTCTCAGTGTGGAGATTTAAGGGGATTCAGCCTGCACAGAGCACTGCCACACATGCAACCTGCAGCCATGCATTATTCAGAGTCCCCCTCCTGGAGCACTAACATGCAAAAATGCAGAGCATGTTGCAAACATTTTAAAAATTCCAGGACATGCAAGATTCATGCAATCAGAAACATGCAGACAGGATGGAGGAATTAAGTGATTTTTATGGAGGATGGTTGAATAGATGATTTCACTAATAACTTTTAGTTATTTTTGATTTCACAGTCTCAGTTTCAGGGCTTATGATCTCCTAGATTTGACTTTTGCGCATAGGCGAGACACACCTCAATCTGACTTTGCTGACCTGCTGCGCAACAGGTTCAACTCTCATTATTCTTCGATTAGACGTCAGGGGATAACAAGAAAACGCACCTAAGAAACGGTTTTAAGTGAGCAAAATAAACAGCTGTTAATCCACATTTAATCCACACTCTTTTTTTACTTTTATAAAAAAAAAAGAGAAGAAAAACACAGCAGTTAAATTGATTTTGAAAATAGGAGTGAACACTTTGGTTGGAAACTAAGGCGCTTAAATTGAATTCATCACCGCTGCTCATTCCTTATTAATTTAGTCCACTTCAGCCCTGATTACAATTACGTTCCGCCCATGAAACAGCCCACTATAATTATCACATTATTGCTCATTTAGTCACGATTGTCATCCTCATACAGGCGTCCGTTTAACAATGGATAAAGCACAACCAGAACGCTCAAAAACACACAAATACTCACATTTGAATTCGCTCTTGGGACGACAAGCTCATTCAACAAGTTCTGCTCAGCTGAGAGTAGTTGAAGAAACGCCTTTGAGTGATTCCTCTCTTTTAAATTTGGCACCGGATGGAATAATAAAAACGATACGTGCGCAAAAAGCGCGCATTCACGAGGAAAGAACCGCGTCGTCTTTCATTTAAACTTTTCCGAAACTTCTCCCTCTCGCTACAGCATCCTTATTTTCTGTCATAAAACGCTCCCGGGCTCGTTTGCATTCAGTCCTTTCTGTCGTGAGCAAAAGTGTCCACACCAGCTCTTTGCCTTTTACGCAGCGCCGCGATCTTTGGAGCAGCGCACGGCAAACACTTTAAGAAACCGTCAGCTGCGACACACAACGTGGTTGCAGTTTGTCAAAGGCTTATTTTAGTACATCTCAAATGCGTTGAAACTCCGAGAAAACACTGGGTTCCTATGCTCGAGCGAGTTATGGACGCGGGAAAAGGGTGGAGAGCGATAAGGCGATCTCTCCACAAATGGAGCCACTATGTCCAGTTTCAAACGAGCGCTCCGCCGGGTCCTAAAGATAAAACTGAATGTTTCGCTGCTTTACCTCTAAATGAGCCCTCGCGCGGCTGTTAGACTCCTCCGACACTCTTATTTAGCATCTCAAGCCTTGAAGTCTTAGCTTTTGCCACTTTTGGCTGAAATCCTGCTTATGGTGCAGCAAAGCAAGTTTCTTGCTGTTGAAAGCGCCAGGAAACGCGTTTCCTTCCCTTGATTGTTCCTCACGGAGCAAATTCTGATTCCCGATCGTGCCACTGATTGATGCGTAATCGGACACTTGTAAGATGGGACACAATCGCTTTCCTCTACTTTTAAAGTTGCTCAATGATCGTTTATTGCATTGCTTTCTGGAGCATCGTCAACAGCTGCAAGCCGAACTGCACTGATGTCATTTAGGAGAAAACAAGAGCTGAAATACTGCAGGTGATTACATTATTCACCTGTAATAGAGTGTTTTAAATTTTACGCATGGCTAATACCTATGCGTAAAGACGTTGAGGCTTGTATTCTCAAATTTATAGGCTGCACGAGGAGAGTAAATCCACAGATATTCAAAACTGAGTGGAAAAACTGTTGAGAACAATAAAAATTAAGCCAAAGTTGCAGAGATGGAATGGAACAAGAGGAAAAGAAAAAAAATCTGATCGGAATATTTGAGCATGTTTTCCAAAAATCGCCCACCGGATAATCATCTCTACATCTGCTCCTCGGGATTCGGGAATTAAGAGCAAACAATAAAATAGAAGCTCTTACCTTCCGTGTAAGAATGTAGAGGGATTAATAATGCGCCTCCCCAAAAACTGAGAGAAAGAAAAAAAGTCCCCTGGCCGGAGTTGTTGCTGTAATTATTGGGTGGATTTCGCAGGCAGGAGCTGGAAGAATAACTACAGTGAGGTGCGTCTCCCCGGGCTCCCTAGGCGCGGAGTCATAGATGTCACCCTCTCCACTACAGGGTGCCAAGCTGCACGGCAAACAACCGCGGTGACAGGTCGCTTTGAACACGCATTTTAATTGTGCTGTAATGCCCAACCGGTGCAGATTTGCACGATAGGAACAACCGCGCCCACCTGAAGGTCACAGCTGTAATTGAGTGGAGCGGTTTTCATGTCGGGGCAATAAATGAAGCTTCAAAGTCGACAGCTGCACAAACAGTTCACTCTCCAGACATCATTTCATTCATTCATAGTTTTTAAAAGGCTCTGACAGGATTGTGTTGATGCAAAGACAGAAAGGACTGATCTTTACTCTTCCACCAATTCTTTACTTTTGAGACGTTTATAAGTGTAACTGTACATAGGGCTGGGCAGTAAGGACCAAAATGACACGTTTCGCTTCTTTTCAAAACAGGATCATGGTTTCCGTTCAAGTAGTCAATTGTGGACAGGGATTACTTAAAAGCTAGTCAGAGCTTTGAATAAACCAGGACAGGACATCTAAAAATAAACCAATCAGTACATTCAACTTTTGTCTTTATTTTAAGTTTAACAGATATATGAGTACATCACTATCTTATCTGTTAAAGTGGTAGCACAGAGCAAATATTTCACTAGATTCAACTGCAAAAATATCAATGCAGAAATACAGGTATATTTCTTAATAATTCATTAATGTCTTTTCATCTAATGCAGGTTCATGACATTTACCATTATGTTTGTAAGTTAGAAAGTGACTTTATGACCATATAGGATATGTACCTTGGTATATTGTAGAGAATGTACTTTACAAATACAGATAGATTGATAAAGATATTAAAACTACAAAACTTAGATATTTTTATATCCAAATCTTAGCCACTCACTGGGCTTCTCTGAGAAGTCAGACATTTTTTTTTAGCACAACATTCAACCACTTAATCAGACTTTTCTGTCCTGGAGGGCAGGCAATTTATTGTAATTTGACATCTTAGTCAAGAAATAATGATCTCAAAGATTCTAAAACGAGGCGACTGGACTGTGTGTTGAGTTTTGGGAAGATGTTTCTGTTCGCTCTGCTTGCCTTGTCAACATGGGGGGGTCAAGCATTCAGCTGCACAGCTCCCCAGTTATGGAATTCACTCCCCCCTGACCTCTGCAACACTGAGTCAATACCCCTCTTTAAAACGAGACTCAAAATGTATCTGTTCAAGCTTTCCTACTCCATTTGATCTCCTGCACTGTCTGTTGTATTGCATTGCTTGTTTTTGTACCTGTTTTTATGACTGTTTTTACGCCTTCAGTTCTGAAGAAGCTTCTTGGATGAGAAGTGAAATGAACTGAAGAATTTAACTGTGATGATAAAGTAAAATTGTGTATTTTGCCTATATTACAGCAAGGTACTTTGAAATTTAAATGGCTGATATCTATGATAGATATATCATCTGTTTATGTCGGCAGATATGACAATACCCAGGCATACTGATATTTACCTTTTTAGGTTGACATTAGCTGATACCAATATCATAAAGATAATATTGTGCATCCCCAGTAAAAGCCTTGAATTTATATATTTATATTTTTAACATTTGACTGAGAAAGACAGATCATTCATTTCATTTGTATTGCAAACAGCTATAAGATAATTTACTGGCAGTTTTCACCTTTATATGCTGCCAGTGGCTGCACTCAACATTACTATTTTAACAAGAAAACTACTAAAACTGACCTTTTTGTCAAGCTTCACCTTCCTCAGGAAGTGATCCTCTGTAAGCCCCGCCCTCCTTAGTTACTCTTATGAGGTCAGACAGAACCAGTTTTTGCTGGCCTCTCTCCCAATTGAAACTATAACATTCTTTCTGTAACCAGCTCAAACTGATTATTATTTTTTTGTAACCATTGGACCTTTTTGGTCAGCATAACTATCACAATTGGACATTGGAATTACCAGTACATTGTCTGAATGTATTTTGTTAATATGTATTGATATATTTTTAAAGTCTACATATTTCCCAGACCTGGATACTCACAGTCTGCATCAATCTTAAATGCCTTTTCAGCACCATGGACAGCTCTAGTAGCCAGGAGTAGATTTCCAAAGAGGTAGAAGGCAAACTTGACATAAAAATATTGGACTCCTTTGCTTTTTTTAAATGCCTAATGTTCTTATTTAAAACCAATAAAGCTGGTCATACTTAAAACTAATATGGAAGTCCAAAAGAAGTCTGCCATCCCTTGACACTCATCTATGCCTTTATATTCAGTGGCCTGCTTGTGCTTGTTTCTTTTTGTTCTTCTCAATCATCTGTTCATCCATCATTTTTTGCGAGGGGACAAATACCAACCCACTGGAACCATTTCATTTCTGAAAGGAGCCCATCTGACCTTCCTTCTACTTGCACCCAATCTCCTCCTTACGAGAAATTAGACTATACATATCTAATTTCCCAAGCTTCTCTTTTTAGCAGACTGTTCCTCGCACCTCTAAATGTTTTAAAATGCCCCCAAATAGAACCTCAGCCCAGATCGATTTCTTCCAAATTAATATGCAACCAAACCTCTATAATCCCATTAAAAAGTGTCAGTGCCGTCTCTGTTCTGATAAAGGCAGATTTTGGTGTGGACCAGGAGCTGAATGACAACAAGTCTGTAGTCCCTGCTGAGGTAAAGTGGCTCAGGGCGTATCAGAGGGTTCAGCCTTTGCTTGGAGCATCTGCTGCACTTGACATTTCCATTAAATCATTCCTCCTGGAAACACTGGCATTCACCCTGGCACCCACATACATGACTGTGTGGGATACACTGATTCCGATAGATAGATAGATAGATGGATATACAGACAGACAGAAAGATAGATGGATAGATAGATAGATGAGAGAGATATTTATTTTACAAAAATGTAACAATACAAAACTAACTGAGACAAACCTTTTATATATGCGACAATGCTCAAAAACAGCTTAATCATATTTAACTTGATTTATCATGATACTAACTATTGTGAATAAATGAATAAAGGATGAGCGCTGTTGCCTCAAGCCTTGAGAGAACTCCTGGTTCTGGTAGGGGCCTTTCAATATGAATTTCATGCATACATTGGTCCTTTTGGGTCTGATGTCTTCCTACCCCTCAAAATGATAATTGGGTGAAATGGTGACTCGAAATAGCCCATTACTGTAAATCTATGTGTGTGCATGGTTTGTTCTCTATGTATGGTAGCCCTGTGATTGGCTGCCAATAGGTCCCCTGCAACCCCAAATGGTATTAGTAGTATGGATTGATAATTTGTGTATGTATTTCAAATTATTCATAAGCTGGTTGCATTGTCACACTGGGTGCTTCTCCTGTAAACCAAGAACTGGAAACAGAGGCTACTGTTTGCACAATCTCATCAATATTGAGCAACAGTAGATTGGAGAATGTTGCCTGTCTGATAGAAGGGTCAGAATTTTATGTAAATAACATGAAAAACCATAGATCCGTTCCACTGTATCATGGTATAATGTCATGATTGAGAATATTTTGAGAAAATGCTTCAGCCTCTGTAGAACCAATTTAACATCAAGCCTAAATATAGTTGCTGACCACGTTCATACATTTATCACCACAGTGTACCCATCTTCTGACCGGTTTCATGAAATTGAGTTCACTGTATCAGATCTCAATGCAACAGAGCCCATTTGGGATTTGATAGAACAGGACATTTGCATCATGGATGTGCAGCCAACAAATCTCTAGTAAATGCTGTCTTGCCAATGACTAAAGGTTTTGAGGATTTCCCAGCACCTTGTTTTTTTTTTTTAAATGTATTTTTTGGGCGTTTTCAGCCTTTATTGATAGTAGAGAGACAGTGGATAGGCTTGTGAAAGGGGGAGAGAGAGTAGGGGAAGACACTCTGCAAACAGGTCACAGGCGGGATTCGAACCTGGACCGGCAGAAGCATGTACGTGGGGTGCCTGGTTGCTAACCACTCCGCCAAACCAGCACCCCCCCAGCACCTTGTTGAACCTGTCCACAAAGATTCAAGGCCGTTCTGAAGACGAACCAGTATTAAAATAGTGCCTTGTAAACAAGCTGGTGGGTTTATATCAGTGGGATTCTCTTTTTAAATATTTGGTATGTTATAATTATTTAGTCATGTACAGTGTGCTAAAGTAAAACTATGACTTGGTGTTCAAAGTTTATTTTCTCTGATATCCTTAATACCTCATGTCAGACATCTAAAAGGAAAAACATAATACTCTGTTTTTATGTAATATAACTCAAGTCAAATATTATTATACTTTGCTTTTTACCAAAACAAATAACCAGTATATTCATCATATAATAAGATAAGATAACATCATACAATAAGATAACTCCCCCAGTATTTTATTTAAAGTTGACTAAGATATGTTTTATACGAGGGAGCATGGCAGTTTTTAGCTTCCCTAGATTTTAACTGGAGTTACTGACTAAACAATTTCTAAAACAAACCAGAAAATCAAAGAAAAAGACAAAAATGATAAAGTGAAATATGTTTATACCAAACATTTTCCACTAGACCCCTATATCTTACTGCTTTATTTCTGTTTTTCATAATTGTCCTTTTGCTTCCTTTTGTGATTTATATTGAAAGGCTCTGAGATAAATCCTGAATCTTCTTTGTTTCTTCTCTCTAGCTGCTGTTCCTGATGGTCAAATAGTAATAACACAAATCTGGGGAGGCTTGTCTGTGGTCTGTGCAATGTTAAGTATTTAAAATTTAACTGATAAAATTCATTGTTTTTTTTGCTAATATTTACATTTTGAACTTGATGCCTGAAACACATTACAAAAAAAGCTGGGACAGGGACAACAGCGAGCTGAGAGGAATGCTCGCCACAGGTGAACATGTAATTTGGAAACAAGTGGGTGTCATGATCTCACGGACCGTTAAGCAGGCAGGCACATCGCTTACATGTTCCTGCAAGCCAGGGTTCGGATCCAGCCCAAGGGCCATTTGCAGAATGTGCTCACCCCACTCTCTTGCCCCCTTTCACAGAGCCTATGAAATAAAAAAGAGCGTCCCGAAAGTCTGTGCTGTTAACTGGCAAGGATGAGGAGAGGTTCACCACTGTGTGAAGAACTGTATGACCGAATAGTCCAACAGTTTAAGAGCAATGTTTCTTAATGTACAGTTAAATTGATGGATTTCTTGACCTACAGTCCACAATATGAAAAGTTAAATATTTCAAATATTAAAAGATGCATCGAGGTGAAACCAATATTGAATGTTCTGCATATGATCCCTCAGGCAGCACAACACTAAAAACCAACATTATTCTGTGGAGAATATCATCTCATGGGCTCAGGAACTCTTTAAAAAACCACTGTCAGTGAACACAGCTCTTTGCTACATTTACAAATGCTTGATAAGGTGTGTCCAAACTATGGCCTTGGGGCCAAATGAGGCCCTTGGGCCACATTCAGTTGGCCTGCAGCAACCTCCAAAAGTTGGCTCACATTTTATGATGGAAGTTTTGTTTGTTGTTGGATGAATCATGGCAGCAAATCTCTCAATTCACCCTCAGTTCTTTACTGTCTGCTGCATGGTCAAGGTTTAAATAGCATATGATAATGTTTTTTTGCATCCCTAGATACTGGAGGTACTGAAGGTGGTGCTTTCCCTTACGCGATGAACCTTTTCTGTTTTATGGAAAGTACTTTTTCATCAGCAAAAGTTTGCCAGATCTCCAGACATTTCTGGACTAAATCAGTAAACATACTGCAACAATTTTTTTAACAGTCTCTTTACCCTGAAACCTCTGGAACATTATCTAACAGCCTTACCAACATTATTTTTCTCACAATTTCAAAGCACCAACATCTGTCGAGAGTTAGGCAGCTTATGGAGTTTGCTTTGTCTGGCTTTTATGTTGAGCTATCATGGCTGTTCCTCTGCTGCCTGGAGTATCTTTCTTGTCCTGATCAGGAGCACATCTGGTGGATCTCTAGGGCCAGCCCAGGCCAGTTGAAATTTAAGTTACCATCCCAAATTTCTGAACTTTTCAACACTGAAGTTGAGGTACAATGTGGCCCTGTTATCCTTGTACCTTTCTGTATCCATTAAAGAAGACTGGACACCCCTGTGCTAGATAAAACTCCACCATCACAGTGATCAGAAACGTTGGCCAAGTGAATAAAGGTTGAAAAGAATTTGCAAGTCCTTGTTCACACAATGTCCAACTTTATTGGAACTGTGATGTATAATTTGAATGTGGACGGACCTTGTTACTGTCCTTTCTTGCTTCCATGTACAGGATTTGGCTACAGCAGCAACTGTTACATAACAGCTCATTGAATATCAATATCTACAAACCATAGTCGTGCTGGCTGGTGGGGATAAAACATTCTGCAGAGCCCGGCTCTCCCTGTTCCCCCCTCGGGTCAGAGGCTGCAGGGTCACTCCGAATGAATCCACAAAGCCTTCTTCAAATCACATCAGAGAACAAAAATTCCACCATAGACACTGCTGCTTTTTTTCCACGGTTAGCTTGGTGTTGGAGGAAGATCCAGAGGTGGAGTCTGCCCTCTCACCCTCTACCTGTCCTCTCCCTCGGTGCCACCGAGAGCCGGGGCTGACAGAGATGGAGGGCTTGCTGTTTGATTCAGCTCCCGGGGGTCTATTGATAGTTTCAAAGTGGAGTCCACCTGCCACTGCTTTAATCATCCGTGACCCCAGCTGCATGTCGGAAGACCGCAGAGGGGGGTGGAAGGATCAGGATTTTTTTTTTTCCAGTGAGTGTTTGTGTGTGAGCAGTCAGAAGGAAAAAAAGAGGTGGGAAAACTCAACCTGAAAAGATGAGATCGCGAGAAAGAATGAGTCTTTTGAGCTGTGTTTTTACTTCATTAGGATACCGTAGACGGTTTTAGCGTCAGGCAAGGATGGACTATCACCTGGTTCCTTGGACCTCGAGAGTCTTCACAGTATAATCATTAAAGTTCAGGACCAGAGAAAGTATCAAATGTTTTAGATGTGTCTTTCTAGTACAAAATTTGATGTGATACTTTCATAGCTGTTTTAAAGCTTACATTAAAAAACTTTAACGTCATTTGGCAGCACCTGCAAGCACAGTGTAGAATAAAAAAGTTTGATAAATAAATAGATGGCAGCCTTAATATTCAGTAAAAGATTGTCTACAGCAGGTTTGCCCAAACTATGGCTCAGGGGCCAGCTGCAGCCCGTGGTCCGTTCGTATTTAGCCCATAGCAACTTCCCAAAACGAGAATGAAAATATAGCCTTCATTAATGGATTAATGTCACCTGACACACCAGATGGACTGTTCCTTTTGAAAAACATATCTGTCAGGTGATTGGCAATCGATCTGTCAGTCATGTTTATTATTGTAGTAGATGGGCACGACTGCTCCAGTGTAAAAAGCACAACATAAGCTACCATGAAGAACAAACTATCATCAAAACATGTCGGAAGTGGAGAAAATGTAATTTGTAGTGACAAATGCTTTCAGTGTTTTCGTTTATTTGTCATTTGCTAAAGCAATCTGTTAAAACTGCTGTATAGCTGTTAGCATCATGCTAATACTAATAATAATAATTATTAACTTTATTTGTATAGCACTTTTAAAAAACAGATGTATATAAAGTGCTTTGACGGGCAGGAACATAAAGGCAGCAAAGCACAAGAGAATTAAAATCCAAGAACATTTAAGACACAAAAGGCAGAATGAAATTGAAGGAGTGGCATATCAACTGCCTGACAATGAAGTCCTGAGCAATGAGCCCAACAAGACCATGCCTATTACAGCTTTTGTCCTAAAACTCTGGGCAAATTGCTACATGCAGAACCTCACAACTTCACTCAGAGACCCCTACCCATCCGCCATTGCCCCTGTTCTCATGGGCAGTGATTTTCTCATAAACCAGTCACCAGCATCTATGCTAATCTCTATACTAATAGTCACTTTCTGCTGTCATCTCATTTGTGGTACTTCCTGCTCTCTTGCTCTCTCTCCCTCTCTTCCTCTCTCTCCTTTTCTCTCTCTCATCCATCCATCCATCCATCCACCCAGGGCCTCCAAGTTACAGAAGCTACCTCTGCTTATTTTTTTCAGATTTTATATGGTTCAATATTTCTTCTCGCAAACCTCCAGATTTGGCATAAAATACTTTTTTTTTTTTTTTTTTTTTACCTCTTGCAGCTTCAGGCTTCCCTCTCTTTGTCTTTCTGAAGCGTTTCACTCTGCTCTAAATGTATTATTGGTGTATTTAATCAGATTTTCCTCCAGAGGTGGAGCAGAGCGAATCAGCATGCAGGCACAACTTATGGCTGCCAAATTAATTCAATTTATTCCAAAGCCTTTCTTAAGGCCAAGGTTGTAATTATGGCATGCAATTAGAGGAGATATAAATATTAGATCACTCCCCAATTCCCTGAGAAAGTTAACCCAAAAGTTGTTTTTTTCAGGTGTAGTTGATTTACATAAAGATCTCAAAGTGCTGCTGGCTGTAATTAAAGAAGTATTCACACAGCAGTGACAAGCATCACTCATCCATGCTGCTGTTTTAGGAAGACGGCTGTAATAACAGTCTAGATTCACTGATTGTGTCTTATGTCTCCTTCTGATAATTGGACAGAAGTTTTAGATTTCAGGTGACAGGTTGAGCAGCCATGTTGTGGCATATGCCAGTGTGGCTTTTCACCATGTGAGGCGTAGTTGAGGATGTTGTGAGTAGGCTGTTCCCTCACATTAAAGTCTTGTGTGTACACAGAGTAAGTGACACTTTTTATGGAGGGTCTGCCAAAGCGACTGCAGCGAAGCTTAGAACAGGAAGTGATCAGGGTAGGGAAGGAGGCAGGAGAGACAGGAAACAGGCTTTGGAATGAGTTCAAGCACTGCAGTGTGTGTTTGTGTGTGTCCAGGTGTGTTTGTGGGTCTGCTCTGCAGAACTAGAGTTTGTCTGAGACATAAGGATTAACTTTACTCATATAGTCTTTTATATTCACGAGTGAATCACAATCAAAATAACAAAACTGAAAATTCTTGCCTGTATAACTTAACAGTCAAGGATCTTCTTAGTTAAGTTAACTGTGGGTATTTCTTCTACGATAAAAATATGCTATATTTGAAGATAGCTCTGATGTGTGAGGAAAAATCCCCTCTTGTAGTTTGAATAATCAATCAGCATCAAAACTTTGCACCTGGAATTACGAAAGGTGACAAGACCTTCATTATATTTAACTTTACTCACAAAGTCCAATATCAATGAAGTTAGGATGTTATGTAAAATGTATTTTGAAACAGTACACAGGGTATTGCAAATCCTTTTGGACTGAAAGTCAGTTGAATACACTACAAAGTAAACTTAAAGGGACCGTGAGGAGAATCTGTTTCCGCCGACATTAAGACTCTGCTACCCATGAGCACGTGCTACGACTGTCGTAATGCTGCGTTCCAGTAACCTCGGAACTGGGAGTGACATCATCTCTGACTTATCGGCGTTCCAGTTGAAGTCGGAAAAAAAACATGCCGATCTACCAGTCTATCGTTAGCTGTTGTTAGCACGCCCTGTGTTGTTGTATGAAGAATGTGATTAGCAGTATGGCAGCATTTTTGTAAATATAAGTCTAACAATACTGTGTATACAGCTGATCTAGAGCGACACACCCCAGTCAGAAGTGCAAATAAAATGATTATTACAGGAGCTAAATAACTGTTCACACTGGGGGCATCCATCTTCGATTGTCAACTCGGGGGTGGCAAGGTTTCACTGAGTTCCCAGTAGGAAATTCTGACTAGGGGGACGCTCCAGTTTTAATTTCCTACTCGGAACCCAGAAATTCCTACTTCAGACTACAACTTGAACGCACCACAAGCCAAAGCATGCGTTTGTTGTGATGCTAATGAATGCAGCTCGGACCTTCCTCAGAACTCTGCATTGATTTACAACTTCTTTTTTCAACAACTTACAGGATGCAAAGCAACGAGGTAATGTATCTCTTTCTAGTTACGTAGCGGTAGTTTTTGATGTGTGACAACAAGCAGTTTTTGGAAAACTTAGTATAGTTTTGTAGCCGGCTATATATTGCTACGTAAGCCTGGTGCTCTAAGACATGTCCGAATAATATAAATTTGCTCTCGGTTAAATGTCTTGTTCCCGAAGTTGAGTAACCAGGCCAGTCCAGCCCTGTCCCTTTAATGAACTCATTGTTCATTGATGAACTGATAATATCATTTTTTCCCAAAAAAATCATTTATATTGAATTGAGGCCTGCAGCATGTCCCAAACATCTGGAATGAGGCATGTTTGCCACTGTGTTACATCACCCCTCCTTTTAACTATACTTAATAAGCATTTCAGAACTGAGGGCACTGATTGTTGAAGCCCACAGGACACAACGTCCATATTTCCAAAGCACATTCAAATATGGATTTGTCAGACCAAAGCATGTTTCCTCTCTGTGTCAGTCCATCTCATAAGCTAAGATGCCAACAGCAGTTTAGAGTGTTTTACAGATGAGACTAAAACATTCAATGTAGTAGAAGACGGAAAAAACAATTAATGACAGAGGCAAAAATTAAATAAAGTTGGAGGCAAGAAATATCTTATTCAAGACCAAATTCATTTAAAGATTTTTCACTCCCTCCACGATTCATCATCTCCAAGGCATTTTTAACCTCAAATCAACCTCGTATGCCCACTTAACCCCCCCCCCAAAAATAAATAAATAAATAAATAAATAAATAAAACAAAAGAGGGAAAACAGATAATTGGGAAAAAATAACTAAATTAAAATAATTGTATAATGCTTCAGTACAACCCTATCCGTTATATCTAGATGAACACCATAGCTGCCTATAGCAGACCACAACATACCTTGAGCAAAGTTAATTTAAATACCAACATATTCACATATTTGGCCATCCAGGAACATTACTATCAAATAAAATCCATTTTTTATGGAAAAAGTGTTCTGTTGTTGATACATGACTGTTGCTTTTCATGATAGAGTTTAAACTTGCACTTGTTGATGTAGTGATGAACTGAAAATGGTGTTATGTAGCGATCCTGAGTGCATGTGGTAATAACTATGCAAGTGACTGACATGACATTGTAACGTGGCAATAAATGTAAAGATAAACATGTACATAAGAATTTAACAAATCATGCCATTTTTTAATGCCTCACGGATCAAAAGTCATGGGCATTCAATGTTGGATTGAAACCATAACATTTACAATGAAGACGTTTGCCAGTATTCTAAATAAAGTGATGATGTTATGCACTGTTAGTGAGGAAATAACTGAATTCTTTGCCACTATACACTGAAAAAGTTCTTCTTAAACTTTGATTCCTGCCTTGCTTATGAATAAACAAGTCTTTCAGTGAAGTTCCTTTTATATCCACTCATGACTCACCTGTTTTCAGCTAACCTCTTCACCTGTGGTATGTGCCATGGTGGTGTTTTTGAGCACTCCTCAACTTTCCAGTCTTCTGTTGCTCCGGTCTCAGCATGTGTTAGAATGTGTTGCAGGCATCAAATTCCAAATGAGCGAATATTTGCAATGTCCTGTCTTGATTGGATTTGAGGTTTTTTAAAGATCATTAAAAAACTCTTCAAAGTGCAGACTCTGCTGTGGAATAATAAAAAGCCAGACTGGAGGATCTAAAGAATGCTGTGCAGGTCTGAATAAGACTGCATTTGTACAAGGACGGCTTTTATATCTTTGAAATGGCTGAAAGCTTTGATAAAAGTCTGTAATTAGACAAAAACAGTTGAATCTAAATTGGGATTCTCAATCAAAGGGCTCCTCAACACCTTTTCAACAAGCTGGAGCAGTAAAAAATGGCAGCTATTTGAATCTTATTAGCCAGGTACAGGTTCTCTACTCCTTTTCCTACACCAAAGCTACTCAGTGCTGAAAACAGGCCACTCTGTGGTGATGCATTGGCCATCGGTTTCCCTCTTGAAAGGCTAAAGTAGAGCAGTTTGAAACGACAAGCTTAAAAAATGACCTTCTGATACTTTTATAACTGTCTTTTCACCCTGCCTGAATGCAGGTACTTTTATTTAGTAAAAAAAAATCATAAATCAACTAACAGAATTAGACCAAAAACAGCTCTTGGCAGAGTAGTCAGCTTAGGGATGCACCAACATCTTCTGTAGCCCTCAGTAAAGGTAGACTTATTTAGGACTGCACTTCTCGCACGTTGCATGCTGGTAACTGGACTCAGAAGTCTTGCTGAGTGGGCGGCATGCTTCCATTCTTTGCCAGGCATTCAAGGCGGGAGGGCGGCACCTCAGCTGCACCAGAACCGGGGCATATCAGCAGCTGGGGCCCGATTTCTCCTGCCTGAAGAGGAATGGGCAAATCGCCAGCTTCTCCGGGAGCTGTGCTACATTTTACAGCATGATGGATGGCACGAGTCATTTTTAACTGTAACAAGAAGTCAGATCATCAACAGCCTCCTTGTTGGATGGAGGCTAAAATTTTACAGTCTAATGAGGTGATAAGAGGAGACAATTCCCATCAGAGTTATAAACCAATTGACACATTCAGATCATTTCCTGCCCCCTCGCTGGAACATGATGCTGCTGGGTGTTTTACTGAGGCTGTGTCGACTGTAAATGGCTGAAGTTTGGGATGAGTTTATTACAGTTTTCAAGACACAATGACCTTGAGTAAAATTTGCTTTTTTAATAAGAGAGTCAAACAAACAATATAAGCTCAAAAGAAGCCATAATCAATTTTGAAGATGAGAAAGAACATTCTACCAGGTACTAACCACAGCAGCCAGATTTTTTTTTTTTCTGTGTGGTGTAGTTTTTTTTTCAGATAGCTTCAAGTTCTGATTCATGTCCACAAAATCCATATAAGCCTTCTGATATTTATTAGCTACGGCATGCCAAAAAAGTTCACACATTCCCTGAGGTTCTTTGGCTGTGTCTTGACAAGGTTTTGACTTTTTCTGTGGTGCAGAGTTCTGAAATTTCCTCACAAGATTCCTGGTTGGATTGACAAGCTGATAAACAGGCAGCACAAGGGCATCATGAGGTGGGAGAAGTTAGGACATTTCTGTGAGCCCATGACTGACAGGGGCTTTATTTGCCAACAGGGGTGAATGATATTGAGAAAAAAATGGTTTTGCAATATTTTTACTCCAGTGCTTTATTAGACTGTGATTTTTTTTAAGGACGTTCCATCAGATTAACATGATGTTCTTTCAAGAACAGTAGTGACTCCGACTGGCATACTGGCATCTGTACTTCACTTATATATATATATATATATATATATATGTATATATATATATATATATATATATACATATATATATATATGTATATATATATATGTATATATATATATGTATATATATATATGTATATATATATATGTATATATATATATATGTATATATACACATGTATTTATATATATATGTATATATATATTTATATTTATATATATGTATATATATATGTATATATATATTTATATATATATGTATATATTTATATATATATATATATATATATATATATATATATATATATATATATATATATATATATTTATATATGCATATATACATGTATGTATATATAAAATGAAGGGTATTGCTTCAGCCTGCTCTATTGTAAAGTACCTTGAGATTATTCTTGTTAGTAGCTTGCACTTTACAAAGAAATATCGATTGATTGATTGATTGGTCCAATCCTCAGCTGCAGTGTCTAGCTCCAGGGACATGGAACCTCTCCTCTCTATCGGGGAAGGAGCCGGAGCTTGTGCGCGAGGTTGAGCGGTTCCGACTAGATATAGTTGGACTCACCTCGGGCATAGCTTGGGCTCTGGAACCAGTCCTCTTGAGAGGGGTTGGACTCTCTTTCACTCTGGAGTTGCGGATGGTGAGAGGCGTCGGGCGGGGGTGGCAGTTCTTGTCTCCCCTCTGCTCGAGGCCTGTACGTTGGGGTTTACCCCGGTGAACGAGAGGGTAGCCTTCCTCCGCCTTCGGGTGGGGGGACGGAACCTGACTGTTGTTTGTGCTTATGCACCAAATAACAGCTCAGAGTTTCCACCCTTCCTGGATTCCCTGGAGGGGTGCTGGAGAGTGCCCCTTCTGGGGACTCCCTTGTTCTACTGGGGGACTTCAATGCTCACATCGGCAATGACAGTGAGACTTGGAGGGGCGTGATTGGGAGGAATGGCCCCTCCAATCTGAACCCGAGTGGTGTTCTGTTATTGGACTTGTGTGCTCGTCAGAGATTGTCCATAACAAACACCATGTTCATGCATAAGGGTGTTCATATGTGCACCTGGCACCAGGACACCCTAGGTCGCAGTTTGATGATCGACTTTGTAGCCGCATGTCTTGGACACTCGGGTGAAGACAGAGGGGCGGAGCTGTCAACTGATAACCACCTGGTGGTGAGTTGGCTCCGATGGTGGGGGAGGATGCTGGTCAGACCTGGTAGACCCAAGCGTGTTGTGTGGGTCTGCTGGGAACGTCTGGCAGAGTCTCCCGTCAGAAAGAGTTTCGACTCCCACCTCCGGGCGAAGTATGACCATGTGGCGGGGGAGGCAGGGGACATTGAGTCCAAGGGGGCCTTGTTATGGGCCTCTATCGTGGAGGTGGCTTATCGGAGCTGTGGCCGTAAGGTGGTCGGTGCCTGTCATGGTGGCAACATCTGAACCTGCTGGTGGACACCAGAGGTGAGGGATGCTGTCAAGCTGAAGAAGGAGTCCTATCAGGCCTTTTTGGCCCGTGGGACTCCGGAAGCAGCTGACGGGTACTGGCTGGCCAAGCGGAATGAAGCTTCGCAAAAACCTAAAGCAAAAACCTAAAGCAAAAACCCAGGCATGGGAGGAGTTCGGAGAGGCCATGGAGAACAACTTCCATACGGCTTTGAAGAGATTCTGGACCACCATCCGGCATCTCAGGAGGGGGAAGCAGTGTGCCGTAAACACTGTCTATGGTGGGGATGGTGCACTGCTGACCTTGACTCAGGATGTTGTGGATCAGTAGAAAGAATACTTTGAAGACCTCCTTAATCCCACCAGCACGTCTTCCAGTGCGGAAGCAGACCTTGGGTACTCTGTGGTGGGCTCTTCTATCTCTGGAGCTGAGGTTGCCGAGGTGGTCAGGAAGCTGCTCGGTGGCAGTGCTCCGGGGGTGGATGAGATCCGCCCGGGGTTCCTCAAGGTCCTGGATGTTTTAGGGCGTGTCATGGTTGACAGGTCTTTGCAACATTGCGTGGACATCAGGGACAGTGCCACTGGATTGGCAGACCGGGGTGGTGGTTCCTCTTTTCAAGAAGGGGAAATGGAAGGCTTGCTCCATCTACAGGGGGATTACACTCCTCAGCCTCCCTGGCAAGGTCTATTCAGGGGTACTGGAGAGGATGGTCCGTCAGATTGTTGAACCTCGGATCTAGGAGGAGCAATGTGGTTTTCGTCCTGGTCATGGAACTGTGGACCAGCTCTATACCCTCTATAGGGTGCTCGAGGGTGCATGGGAGTTTGCCCAACCAGTCCACATGTGCTTTGTGGACTTGCAGAAGGCATTCGACGGTGTTCCTCATGGGGTTCTGTGGGGGGTGCTCCGGGAGTATGGGGTAGCGGACCCCTAATATGGGCCGTCCATTCCCTGTATGATTGGTGCCAGAGTCTGGTTCGCATTGCTGGCAGTACATCTGAGTCGTTCCCGGTGAGGGTTGGACTCTTCCAGGGCTGCCCTTTGTCACCGATTCTGTTCATTACTTTTATGGACAGAATTTCTAGGTGCAGCCAGGGCATTGAGGGGTTCTGGTTTGGTGACCTCAGGATTGGGTCACTGCTTTTTGCAGATGATGTGGTCCTGTTGGCTTCATTGGACCGTGACCTCCAGCTCTCACTGGATCGGTTCGCAAGTGAGTGTGAAGTGTCTGGGATGAGAATCAGCACCTCCAAATCCAAGTCCATGGTCCTCGCCCGGGGAGAGGGTGGAGTGCGCTCTCCGGGTCGGGGACGAGATCCTGCCCCAAATGGAGGAGTTCAAGTACCTCGGGGTCTTGTTCACGAGCGGAGGAAGGGTGGAGGGCGGATTGGTGCAGCGTCAGCAGTAATGCGGGCTCTGCACTGGTCTGTCGTGGTAAAAAGGGAACTGAGCCGAAAAGGGAAATTCTCGATTTAACGGACGATCTTCACCCCTATCATCATATACAGTCACAAGCTGTGGGTCGTGACCAAGAGAACGAGATCGCGAGTACAAGCGGCTGAAATGGGCTTCCTTTGCAGGGTGGCTGGGCTCTCCCTTAGAGATAGGGTGAAAAGTTCGGTCATTCGGGAGGGGATCAGAGTAGAGCCGCTGATCCTTCCACGGTAGGCGGCCCGTGGAAGACCCAGGGCATGCTGGAGAGACTATGTCTCTCAGCTGGCCTGGGAATGCCTCGGGATCCCCCCGGGAAGAGCTGGACGAGGTGGCCAGGGAGAGGGAAGTCTGGGCTTCCCTGCTTAGACTGCTGCCCCCGTGACCCGACCATGGATAAGCGGGAAAAGACGGTACGGTACGGTATGATTGATTGATTGAT
Source organism: Scarus forsteni (assembly GCA_036419115.1). NCBI lineage: Eukaryota > Metazoa > Chordata > Actinopteri > Labriformes > Labridae > Scarus > Scarus forsteni. Next base: position 15,347,755 of record JAZDUH010000157.1, on the reverse strand, counting down.
TGATTGGTTACAGGCACAGTGCTGCCTTTGTCACATACCTGATTCAACCCAACTTCGAAATTACTGAAGTGTTCCTTTCTTGGCTCTTGTTGGGTTTCCCTGCTGTACAGCACTTTGGCTCTAACTCTGTTTGTATTTAAAGGGCTCTATAAATAAAGTTGATTGATTGATTTATTTAAAATGGAGAGGAACCTGCAATAATTGAATGTGTATAAATTTTGAATAGTGACCAAGGAGTCTAAGGCTTGACACTGAATTGTGGAAAGTCAGCAATAGCTTCATGGTAAAGGACACAGTATGATATCAGTCCATGGCACCTTCCCAAGGCTCAGCCTCTATTAGTTTTCATAGTCAAAAGGTTTAGAGTACACATATTTGATAGCCGATCATTACGGAATAATTAGCTTGATCTTTGCCAAGCTGACATTTGGCGAAGTTTACAGCCTGGTTCCCGTGCCATCAGACTCTGGAGCAGAGTGTAAAGTTTATTAAATCACATCTCTTTGTTGAGGAATCTGTCAGGGAATCAGTCCAAGACAGAATTTCTTGGCTTGTCAGTCATGTCTTGAAGCCTTTTCAGCAGTTGTGTGACCATTCGCTTGCATCCCACAAGGCAGACTTGATGGATAGTATCCCAGAATCAATTATCTATAAATTGGATTGTAATACGGAGAATTGTAGCTCTGAATGTGTCTTGTTGTGGCAGCCAGGAGAAAGTCAACAGAGTGTATCCAACCAATACCAAGCGCATGTTAACACACTTTAACACAGACTATCGTCGCTGCTGTCATTAATTAAAATTCCAAGCAGCCGCTCATTATTCTCACATGCATCTTTCTTTCATTCCAGCTGTGCCTTCCAGTGTCCTGCGAATATGGAACTATTAATTGATTGGATTTTTCTTGTGTTCAGCCTTATTAATCACCTGCCTCACAATTAGGCCAGCACAGTCTGTGCAGAGAATCTTATTCCCATATATCACCATAGTTGTTTCTGTCATGTTTAGAGCGGTTCATTATTCCTAACATGGACCATTGGCAGCCGACAAGGTAGTCATTGACCTCTACCTAATCGTCTTTTGATTGAGGATAACTCATTTTGATGGTGGGACTTATTGCTAATGCTAAGGCGCACTTAGATTATTGATCCAGTCAGGTTAGCACACACTGTAAAAGTCTTGATTTGTGTGTCTAAATGCTTGACTAAGCATTCACTCGCCTGAGTCTAATCTACTTTTCATTGAGGTTAACACATTGGAATGCTATAAGCCACAGGGGCTCGTGCTGCCGCTCATAAAGTGAACTCTATTTCTCTGCTGTAGTATCAAGAGGGAGGAGATCACGTCGTCAGAACAGCCTCTGCCCCAGTGAATAACAAATGTCTCACTCCCAGCAGCCCCACCAAACATGTTATTTTAAAATTACAGTAGGCCAGAAATACACTTGCTCTAAAGTCAGCTTTGAAATAAAAGAGATCATAGTACTAAATATATTAGAACAATGAAAAATACCTACAGCATGTTACATAATAGTGAAGGATAACCCAGTAATGCTGCTGGAGCCTCAGGGTGAGATTCAGACAACCTACACTGTCAAGTTAGATCCACTCCAGTATAAAGCAAGCAGGTCACTGCAGATCACATTTATCAGTGACACGAGATAAAGAAACTCCTCAGGACTTACAAAAACATTTGAGATTTTTTTAGATGGTGTAATGATCATATTAACTTAACCTGGAAAGCACTTTTAAAAACAGAGGTTTAACTAAGTGCTTTGACAAACAGACAGGGACATGCAGACAGCCAAGCATAAGAGTTAACCCTTGAACTCCCAGCTCAGCTGTTTTGCAGAGGTCATTCAATTCAGGAATATTAAATGTGTTAAATAAAGATAACACAACATTGTTTGTTTCTGTCAATGTTTTATGATACTAAAAGCTTCTATCATTATTACCATCATTATTATTTTAAATATTTAATTAACCATTAACTGATATGAGGATGTTTATGTACACATAAAGTCTGTTATTCGTTGAAAACTTTTTTTTCAAACTCATTTCCATTATCATCCATTATAATTTTTTTTTTTTTTTGCATTTTTCACAGACATTTCTGCCTTTTTTAATTTATTTTGTCCCAAATATTTGTGCATCTTTATGTCATCACACAATCAACTGTTGGATTTTAAAACCTTTCAATCCCACACCAAGAAAATATCTGTTTTTTTTTTAAAATCTGGTTGTGGTTTTCTCTGTTCCCTCAAGTGTTACCAGAGCCAAACAATAATTTGATTTGTTCTGTTTTTTACATTACATTACATTAAATGTAGTGTAAAAATGTCCCTGAATTTGGTGATGACCTCTGCCAAACAGTTGGGCTGGTTGTTAAAGGATAAGTTCAGTTTCTACAGTTTTCACATTGTTTATAGAATGAAGTAGAACAATATACTCACCCAGAAGGCTTTCCTGATCCAAACAGTGCTTCGGGAGATATTTAGATCCAAAATCAAGCGGCGGACATCCGTATAATGGTAGCACATGGGGCAGGTATAGCGCCGCTCCTAAAACTGCATTAATCGTCCAAAAACTCATTAGTTTCACCAATATTTCATCATGGTCCGCTCACGCTACTCCTCCACGACAGTCTGGTGTCACTCCACCCATGTTTTCGTGACTGTGCTGACCTCTGAACGGAAAACTTTCTTTACGGCTGCCGTGCATGCGCAGTATGATTCATTGTTTCAGGGGTGACCGCCGGCTACTGAACAACTTTCTTCTTCCAGCTTTGTGCAAAATGGATGAATATCTATCGGATGAAGATGTTGTGAACAAGAACTTTGAATATGATGGGTGTCCTTACAGTTTCGAGCCAGAGTTTACAGATGGGGAGCTCATCCAAAGGTGGACGCAGAGGCAAAGAGAAGAACAGCTGGCCAGAGAGCAGTCTTCAGTTCAGAGGTCAACACAGTCACAAAAACATGGGTGGAGTGACCCCGGACTGTCTTGTAGCCCGAGCGGACCATGATGAAATATTGGTAAAACTAAGGAGTTTTTGGACGATTAATGCAGTTTTAGGAGCTGCGCTATACATGCCCCGTGTGCTACCATTATACGGATGTCCGCCGCTCGATTTTGAATCTAAATATCTCCCGAAGCACTGTTTGGATCAGGAAAGCCTTCTGGGTGAGTATATTGTTCTACTTCATTCTATAAACAATGTGAAAGCTGCAGAAACCGAACTTATCCTTTAAAGGGTTAAAGCACTAAAAGGTACTAACCAAAGAAAAGCAGTATACTGAAATTAAAGAACCTTCACAAACAAACACAAATGACAATTCTGCACATAAAACATTTCAAGGATTGTGAGAGGAGAACCAAACACCCAAAAAGCGGGCACAAACAATCCATGTCCAGGCACCCAACAAGGTCCAAAAACACAGGAAGCCCCCAACCCAGAGGGCCAGAAACACCAAACACCAGAGCAAACTCCTTAAGGGCACCCAAAGGAACTTTCAAGCCACCATGCACAGGCACAGTCCCCCTCCCCAGGCCCCCCACCCTCCTCACAATAAGAACCTGTCAAGAGAACCCAGACAATACCAAGCAGCAAAAATGAGACCCTGAAGACTACAGCAAGAGGTAATGACAGATTTAACAGGGGAGTCAAGACTTCTGAAACATCCTCAAATGTGAAGATTGCTTTGGTTAAGGCTGAGGATCAGACTAAGTGTCAATACAATATGATTGAAAAAATGATGATAATATTGATAATATCAAAATATAATAATACTGAAAATATTGATAGATTTTAAGCACTTTATAGAACCAAATATATCTATGTATCTAATCTTACAGAAGACCGTAAAGTTACTCAAATAAGGTAAATTGTGGAATAATTGCAATTATTTGGCCATTTAAAGTTTATTTTCATAGAGATGGTGTTAATGGGGGGCAAAGATCTTAATTTAGGCTTTATCAGCTTTAAGGTTATCAAAAATCAGTTCTGGCTACCTTTTTATTAAAGTTACAAAAACAACCTTTTACATACCTTCTGCGAGGTTCTTTTCTTAGTAATGAGTATAAAGTATTTTGACTTTTCTGTGGTGAATGAACAGGATAACAGCCACAGTGTGATGCGTCAAAGGGTAATTGCTTCGGTATAAATGTTAAATATACAAACATTTGATCGAGCCAATTAAATTAAACCCAAGAGCAGCAATTTGCTATGATATGGATTTAAATAATGGTACCAGTGGAAACATACTTTGCACAGTCTTGACTTATTGTTTTTCATAAGCAAACTATATTGTAAAAACTGAACAACAAATTATAGAGTAACAGTTTCATTAAAATTTAAATTCTCATCTAAACCAAATTGTAAATCATCTTTAACACTAAGTTGAGGTAACCACAGAAGCCAACAGCGTTTCTGGGTGTTGCTGATATGTGACTTTTGCTTTGCATGCAGAGTTTTTGGCACTTGTCATGCAATGTAGTGCCACCTGACAGATGTTTATTTTGGGCCCTGCCACTAATGTGCAGAGGTTTCTCTGTATTCTCTGAATTAAGGACTGTAAATGATTAAATCCATAAATTTCTTGCAATATTTGATTGGGAAATGTTCTTAAACTTTGGACTATTGTTCACAAAATGGTGAACATTGCCTCATCCTTGCCTGTAAACGACTGAGGCCTTCAGGGTTGTTCCTTTACTACCCAATCATGACATTTGTTTGCATTTAATTCACCTGCTCACCTGTGGAATTGTCCAAACAGGCACTTTTTATGCATTCCTAAACTTCCCCAGCCTTCTGTTACCCCTGTCCCAGTTTGCTTGGAACATGGTGAGGACATCACATTGGTGATTTTTGCAACAGACAATAAAGTTTGTCAGTTTGAACATCATCTTCGTCACTCATTCAATTGAATATGGCTTTAAAAGGATTTGCAATTATGTTTATATTTTCTTTTGTTCTATGCAGTGTCCCAGCTTCACTGAAATTGGGGTTTGTAATAAACAAAAAGTACAATAGTACAGGTTCAAGGAAAACACTCAACAAAGTACAAGTACACCAGAGGCTACTCAATCAAGTAGTTGCTCTCCCCTTGTTAACTGTGTTTAAACATTTATCAGTTCATGTGCATGCTGCGTTCACCAAACATGTGCTTGGAGGAACAGGCCTTGAGCTGATCTGTTCTATGAGGCTCTCAGGTGTTTGCAAGAAGAGGAGAATCTGATTTTTGATCGCAGGACTGTCTTAGCCTCAACTTTTCTGGAGCATTGCATAAACAGACTTTTATGTTGAAGATAACTGTCAGCTCTTATTTCTTCTGCCAATCTTATCTCCCCAAAAATAGGATATTTTTAGAGACGGAGGTACTGTATTGTACAAGCTTGTGGATTCAGCCATAGAGCTCTCTGTTCTCCCTCTATACTCCTACCAATATGTATGGTTCCTTTATTTATTCCACCCACACCAGCAGAAACATGTGCACACCAGCTCCAACACACACACACACACACTCATGCATGGTTCCAACTAAAATACACACTTGTAAACAACGCCCTCAAACCGAGACGTCTTCGTCAAATGTTTCCTGTTGTTTTCTTTTTCGCGGTGCTCCTTGAAGTCACCTTACTCATTGTGAGAATCTGCAATGCAGGCTCTGGCTTCATTTAGGTGTTTGTTGGGTGGGCAGGCTGCAGGCTGCATTATTTATGATGAGGCAAACCGACAGCAAGTGATAGGCAACCAAACAGACACGAGAACAGCCCCTCGTACCAGCGCGAAGCAATCAAACACAGTCCCTGCGCATTTAGCGGCGCCTCATGACACCTCTTTTCATTTTAAACATAAAACATTGCTTCTCCTCCTGCTGGGAGCCTCAGAGGGGACAGAAAAAAAAAAGCGAGAAGCTGCAGAAATTGGGGGTCCTGAGGGAGCGTGCAAACATTTCTTCTCCTTAAATGTTGGTGTAAAAGTGCCACGGCTGATTTGTCAGAAAGGAAAACAAATGCGTGGGAATCATGATGAACAATTCTGTAAATGAGCAGGGACAGATCCGTCTCCACTCCTCATCTGGTGGAAATGATTCATTTGAAACCAGAACTGCAGCCTGGCTGTTGTGTGTCTCTGAAAGGTTCTCAGCTGCTGGACGAAGAAAGTACAGTGGTGGGTCAAAAAGAAGTGGCAGGGTGGAAGGTGGGATCATTAGAAATCTGGAGGCAAGAGATAATCATGAGCCATAACTTGTGGGTGGTTAAATCTATTAATTTTATTCTTGAGTCAGAGTTTTTATTTGAGTTAAGGACTAAGAGAATACCACAAATGATTCCTCACTTATGGCATCTACAAACAAGGGGTGGTCTTTGACCTGGACCTTCAAAATCTATCCAGTTCATCCCTCTGTCAGAATGCAGTTTTCATTGTTTGAAGAAAATCCCTGATCACATTTACAAGTACAAAATAAAATGTGTCATTGGCTCAACCATTTTCACTCCCAGAATTTTCAGGCCTCATAAAAAGGTCTCAAATTTGGACGGTTCAATCAAATGATAGTAATCAAATGGAGAGGAATCACTTCCACGGATCAAAAACTCACAATAGGTTCCTGGACATATTCCCTTTCACTGCTAAGTAACTGCTTTTTCTTGTACATTACTGGCATTTCTATGCCACCTGATCATGTACTTAATAATGATATTGCATTCATTTATGTAAAAGGGAAATTTCAGTTTATGCAGCAGCACTGGGTAAGTACAAGAGTAGCATGCAGTAAGATTAACAGAATAATATGAAATGAATGAATGATACGTTTATTTTGAACATATAACAAAAGGAAAATAAACGTATAAATGAAAAAAAGTAAATTAGCACTTGGATAAATGTTACATGTCTGAAAAGGAGTGAGAAGAAGTCAAAACTTATTTATCCAACCCCCTCTCCATCAATTAATAACCAATTATTTAGCTTCCTAGTCTATACAAATACAGTTCTTTAAGTCTGATTTTCCCTGTTTGAAAAAAACAGACTTAATCATTTAATGAAAAAAAGACTTTTGTCGGTCATAACAAAAAATACATTTATAAACATACGCATACACACAAGCCTTCTCACGCAGATGCATACATAGATATACATATACACAAGCATACATACAGGTATACATACACACACATACATATACACATACAAACGTATACATCTATATACATATACATACATGCACATCTTTATGATATAAAGACATACACCAATAAACTGTACAGTAGCACAAAACAAAATAGAGTAGCTGAAATATTTGCAAATTAAAATGAAAATTAGCAGAAAAAGTGTCATACAGGTCATCTGAGCCATCCTGTGCAGGACGTGGAAGGTAAAGAGACAGTGTTGTTAAAGTGACATGTGACAGGTAACAGTAGTGTCCATGACAATACATTTAACAGTGCAAATTATTGTGGCTAAAGGTATTGTACTGTAATCAACAAGAATAAGAGAAATGAATGAATAAGATGCAATATTTTAAATTACATTAAAAATAAGGATAAGACAAATGGTTAAGAGTTGTTGCTAGTACTTGTAACTTTATCTGGCAGCTCTTTTGTGTTTTGTTGTCTTTCCTTTTAGTTTTGTATTACTTAGTAACCTTTAAAAAATATCTAAAAGTATAAGATGTAGTTCTATATAAGCGTTACCAGATATTCTTACCTCCAAATAGTGACAGTGAAATTTTACAGCAACCTGCATGCTTGATTTGCCTGCACTTGTCCATTATTGCTCCCTTTTTTCTTCTATTGTTTGTCAGTCTGTCTGTTTGCCTGTAAGCAAGATAATTCAAAATGTTCTTCACAGATTTGGATTACATTTTCATGGCATTTAGAGCACAAGGAATAACTGATAAGGATTTGGAAACAGTGTGAGATAGACCAGTTTTTCACATTTCTGTGAAGAATTTCAGCCTCATAGCATTTCTATTTGATCGCTGTATTGACAATCAAAAGCATAACACGCCCTTAAACTTTGACCCATGACTGCAGTAATTGAGTCAGCATGTCCTCCCCTCAAACTGAATATTTGTGCAAAGTTCGAAGGAAATCCCTCAAAGCTTTTTGGAGATATGCTTCATAGAATTGGTCTGGATACGCAAATGAACAGACGGCAAACCTGGAAACATAACGCCTCCAACCTGAGCTGTTGTGAGTGCAGAGACCTAACAAAGAGTCACATCAGTTTTGAAACAGACAGCTATCTCCTGGGTATAAACAGATCTGATGTATTCATAATACAATGCAAATAGCGCCTATCCATTATCATCCACTGCTGAATCCTCTTTGTTTGTGAGGATTTACATTAATCCCAGAATCCGCAGAGTGGCCGGCAGATGCAGACTCACTTGTGATGTTCATGTTATGGAAAATGAATAAGGCATGAAGGCGAAGTGTTTGGGTGCAGGCCGGCTTTAAGGAGGAGACGGGGTCGGGTGGAGGGATGTGGAGAGAAGGTGTTGGGGGAGTGGGTGGGGGGAAGGTTGTAGAGGCCACAGGGTCTGCAGGCCAGGTCTGCTGAGAGATCCTCAGCTTTCCTTCAGTATGCGAGGCAGGTGCTGGAATCCAGCAAAAGCTCTTAAATATTAAACGCCAACCACCTGCAGTTTTTCTCTGTCTTTCTGTTCAATAATAGAAGACGGCTGCTGAAGCTGTGATATTTCTGTGTGTGAGACTGATGGTTGCATAAGGGTGGATGGTTTAAAAGCATGTTTGCTGTACTAACCCAAACATGATCAGAAAGACGTCTTTGTCTTTGTGTCGCTCCACTTCATGGTAAATGTTACCTTGGAGCAGTGTTTGCAAAGAAAAAGAGGCAGATCCTGACTGTTCTCTTGTTGTTGTTGTTATTTTTTTGCCAAAACCTCACATCAGTGAGTAAGGATGCACAATATTATCAGCACAATATTGATATCAGCAGATGATTTTTTCAAATGTAATTGTCATGTCAGCAGATATAAACATTAAGCCCCTATCCACAGACAGCCACACACATTCTAAGAACCTTGTACAAACATTTCTTTTAACAAAAGAATTAACTTGAATTCTTAACAACAAAAATTAATTGTTTGAAGGGATTATTGCACCCACAGGTTGGTTGTTATGTCCAGATTCAGTTGAGAAAAGAAGAAATTTGCATTTTGGTTCATATTCATACAGCAGCTCAGTAAAATGGGTCAAACCACACTCACAGGGCTGTCCTCTGGTCATTACATCAACACCACTGCATACATAAACTCCTGCTTCACCCTGCATGATGTGATGTTAGTTATTAAATAGTTTGGTATTTTATAGTGCGAAAGATGAACACCTGAATCAATAGGTAATGTTGGTTTCCCATCCTCCAGTTCCAATAACAGTTTCCTCATTTTTAATTCTAACCCTTAAACTCTCCATCCCCAGAAATGTTCCTGTGTGCACTCCAGTTTATTCAAGTATTCCCATGTCAATAGTAAATGGCAGTTATATTGGTATAGTGTTTTTTATTTCTCTTTTTCATTTTCTGTGAAGCAAGCAGAAGGACAGGTAGGCTGTGCAGCAGAGCAAAGTAGTGTCAAGACAAAGTGGTGGTTTGAGAGTAGAAAAGTAAGTTGTTTTAAATAATCTGCTCATAGCATGTGGCCACCCTGTGCTATTTTGTGGCTTGTTTTTTACTAAGTGGCATTGCATTTTATACTGTTGTAAAGCGTGATTGGTCACCTTTACAAAGTAGTACTACTTATAAGAACCATGTATTCATGTAATGAGCAGCCCAGCTAAATGTGTTGATACAGCCCTTCAAAAATTTGACAAAATCCCATAATCTGATGCAAGAAAGTCCATGGGTCCTCAGTGAAACAAGGATAAGGAACCAGGCTGCTTAAGGTGTGGTGTTGGGATGCCCACTGTGGGGACTTACTTTGACTTTATTGGTTCTTGTAACTTGGTCCTAAACTAAGAAAGGGTACTGAGGCTGACACCAGATAATGCTGCCACTCTACGAAAGGGAATACCAGCTTTCATTTATGGTGGATTTTGCCACACTTTTTGGTGGGAATTCCGACATGATTAGCTGTGCTGCTCAATCCATGAATGCACAAACCTTAAAAGTTGTACCTTGTCATAAAAGTGACTAATTAGGCTTTACAGTGATGTAGAAAACAATAATAATTAGTGTTATCAAAGGGGAAAAACAATCAATTGAGATGTTTCCAAGCTTTTCTTGATTTAGGATTTTTTTTAAAAATGGGATAGTATGCATTAATGAACATTTTCATGTAAATGCATGAGATTATAGCCAAGCAGCTAATTTCCATCCCAGTCCCACTGTCCCAACACATGAAACGAAAACAAACATCATTAATAGAATAAAACACACAGCGCATATTAAAAGACAAATAACAATAAAGATGACACACAGTCCAAAAACAGGCTGAGAGTTTGGGGATGATAGGAATTATACACAATGAATTTTAACATGCTGGATTGCTAACTGAAGTGCCATTGTGCTAAAGTGCCGAACACTAAAGTGCACAGTTCTAAATGCCTGGGAGCTCAGGCTCCATTATATTGCACATTGCTCAATATTGCCCAGAAATAAAAGTGCCTGTTGCATTGCACATTAACCTACTGCCCAAAGTAATCAGTACTCATAAGGTGTAAAGATTACTGAGCAATGTATGGACTATAGATGTTTTCTTTTTTAAGGTCTCGTAGTAAAATTGCATCTTGAGAAAATTTTGTCTTGTGCAGCTAATACTTAGTAAGGAATAAAAAACAAACTAATTGGACTGTGCATCTAATATAAAGACGGTGTGTGTGAAGACCCTGAGTCAGGAGAATGAAATTCTTCTTTCCCATATAATCAATTTAGTTCTTCACTTGTCAGAACACATTTATGATTCCTCATCTGTTTAACAATTTTAAGCCCATCGAAGCACTGCCAGGTTTGCAAATGTGCGTGAGTCTGCTTAGAATTCCTGATGGACACATAACTCCTCCGTGCACCAGTTCTCTCTCACAGATTGACAAAGTATTTTCTAAATTCCTAAATGTCCTGAAATTGCCCTGAAACTGTCAGGAGTTTGTGTGTTTTCTTTCACAACACTAACCCCTCTTAAAGAAATGGCTTTCAGATCATTATTTTAATCTCTTGATGGCTAAAATTTAAAAAATAAAATAAAATCTGCATTCCCAAAACTCCCTCCTACATGTGTGCAGCTCTGTGTGCAGCAGTGGCTTCATTTGTGTGTGTTTAACTTAATTAGATAACCACAGGCTTTGCAGTTTGACAAACAGATAGTTTGTTGATCTTTTCATTCCCAGAATTGACTTCAATCCCCAAAATGGATTTGGCTTTTTCTCTGGAGGCCCAGTGCTGGCCTCATTTCCTGATCAAAAGAGTTCTCTCTTCCTGTCTGGGACAAATCAGGGATTAAATGGCTATCTTTGATGACTCACTTAACAAAATTACAACCCTGTCTCCAAAGATTACCCTCCCTGCTTTCTTTTGGCCCCTTTTTTCAGAGGTTGGGCCAGTAAAAGGACTTAATTTCTAGATGTCAACTTAAAATCAGAACATTTTGAGTCTACTTAGAAGACTATCTGTCCTTTTACGTCTCAATCAAGCATAATTCAGGGAAACTGGTACATCTAGAGAATGCAAAATACTTTAGTGTGTTTACTCAGAAAGTTATTTCTCTTAAATGTGAATGTTTTTTATATTTACATACCTACAGTGTGTTGCTAATATTTCAGCATAATACTGTTGAAAACATATTAAATATGCAGCACAAAATGTCCCCATGATAGCAGTTTTAAATGAAAGCAAGATTTAGGAGTTTAATATTAAAGATTTACCCCGAGGTCCAAAGTGAGAGCAAGTTGGCATCTCTTTGAATAGGGTAAACTAAGATTCTGCTGCTTTTTGGGATTTTTCCTTTAAGTTTAGATTTCCTGCCTCCTTTAGAAAATGTTTACCAAACATTAAACCCACTAATTAAAGGAATAGTTTGACATTTTTGCAAAGTGCACTTACTTTTTCTCTCTGAATACTAAAAGCATTTGAACACCACTAATATTTGTGTTGCCATTTTGCTGATGCATTACCTGTTATCTCATGTTGTCTTAAAGCAGAGAAAAATGTTCATCATATATGAATTGCTGACGTGCAAATCAAATAAGCTTTGTGTAGCTTTTTAGAGCCTTAGTGTCTTATTTTGATGGCACAAAGCATACCATCTGAAGTATGTTTTTATGGCATGACCTGATTCAAGGTGTATCCTTCCCCATGTTGTCACTGATGCAGAATGTTGGTATAAAAACAGACACCAGAGCAAGGTTTTAACTCAATCACTTGATTAATCGTTGGAGCAAATGGATTGACCTGTGACACCAACTGGTTGTGTCACAGGCCTGCACTGGGGCCTTGTTTTTGATAAAAATTAGGCCCTTCATGCAGAGGCTCTCAAATTTTTCAGCCTGTGGCCTCCAAAATAGTAGTACCAGAACTTGGACAGTTTTCTCCTGGCCACTACTAATTTTGCAACACACCCCAGGGCTCTAACTGGAAACGAAAGTGTTAGCTTTTTCATGAGTGCTTGGTGTAAGTTGGATAACTGCGACAGGTGGAGAGCAGGCAAGCAGCTCGTTTGTTAAGGTTCTCAATCATCCAGGTCATGGTTATCCAACACTGATCCAACCAGACTGGTTCAGATTCTTGTCGCCGCTTCTTCTCCAAAAGGCTGCTCCAGTTTTAAGAGTTGATGAGGAAGAACTAGACGTATAAAGCTTCTGGTGACATTAATATGCTCATGGTGTGTGGTCTGGGTGGTCACCTAAAAGCTGTTGGCAGGGTCGTAGACCTGACTTCCCTGGAGGTGCGACCTGCGGGCACATCATGGGTCAGTTGGGTTGCATGTTGTTTGGTCCTTTGTCCTTGTGTGAAGGTTCTGTTTTGATTGTTCATGAAATGATTCTAAACTGCATTTCATGTAAGTGATAGAAAGTGTCTTAATCCTTCACCTCTGCTCAGCGATGGTTTCTCCATTTTGATAAAATTTCCTAAACTCTTCTCACAAACCTTCTTCTCTGGATAAAATGCAGACTTTATAATCAAAAGAATGTCATATGACCTCAAGATGTAAGTGAAGGTGGTTCTCCTATGCTGTGCCTCCACCCAGGAACAAACAACCATTTTAGGGCAAGTCAGGTTATTCACCCTGCCTACAACCCTCAGGTGACTGCCCAGATCATTAGCATATTAACAAAGGCTTTATATTCCAGCTCTCCACCAGACAACTTCTCTAAAAAGCAAACCAGTCCATTAGCCATTTGGATTGGCATTGGATTGGAAATCATGCTGCTGAAGTGTTATTTACATTCTTCATGTGGTATCTGCAAACCACAATACAGGGTGTGTGAACAACGGCTAACAATAGCCTGGTAGATCAGCAATTTTTTTCTGAATTTTTGACTTGAATGCTGATAGCTCAGATATGATGTCATTCCTGCTCCCCTCTCCCCAGTGCTGATGTAAATGGAAGGCAGCATTACTTTAATAAGCATGTCTCTGTGGATAGAAGTGTTTGCTAAATGAAACTTCAGCGTTGTAAAGGTGGAGTCATTAGAAATTTTAAAGGGCTTTCATAAGGATCCAGGCAACTGCTTTGGAGCCTCCATACATAACTAAAACCATCATCTCCCAGCTCTAGCTCCATGTTTTACAGACAAACATGATTTTTCAGTTTTGTTACCCTGAATATAATCATGATTTCAAAAAGGCTCCTCTAGAGGTTTTTTCATGTTTTATTTTGGTGTGAGATCAATACTGATATAAATCTGGCCTATAAAAGAAACAAATTCCTCACTGAGAAGGCTGAGTTCTCATACTCACGGAGCCTTGCCAGAGGGCCTACATGTACCAGGATGCATTGAGAATAAACAACCCAAACCTCAGCCCCAAATGCTGCATTTCTAGGCTACATGCACTTTGGTTTGAATAAATAAAGCTCACAAATAATTAGAATCATGATTTGGAATACTTGTCTACAGTTTGTCGTGAACTTTTACAGCCAGGTTAGAAATCAGGTGATGGCTGAGACTACAAATCCACTCAGGTTCTCAGGGGTTCAAACTGTGACACCGTACATGTCAGATGATGGTGCTGCTGCCACAAGTATCACTGATTCTGCAGCTCTGCTGAACTGCATCCCAGCACACACGTAATAGCAGCAACAACTGCAGGCATTTTTCACACTACATTTATCCATCTTGGACAGAGAAAAGGTTTGAAATTGGCGGATAATCCCTTTAAATCTTAGCCTTTGGCACAAATTGCAGTGCCGGAAAAGGCTTCAGATCTTTGCACACTCTGTTGTATTAAATGGTTATTTTGTTATAATGATCATTAAATGAACAAGGTGGATAAATACTTTGACAAATGTAGGGAATTTAAACTTCATATATCACGGATAAACTCGGTTTTCTTTTCAAGGGTATTAAAGCTCCTGTGAGGTTTTAGCTGATTATGTAACACACTAGAATTAATAGTGTTGAATCCATACAGGCAACAAACTAGTTTTATATAGATGATTTCAGTTCCACAGGATTATGAGTAGAGTCAGGTGCAGAAAGGATTCTGAAACATTCTTATTTTAAGTACCTGTGAAGTAATGTAGTTTGAGAAGGCTGTTATTGACAACCAGAAAAAAAAAATACAAAATGAAATACCACAAGAAATTGAAATATAGCTTGCACAGTTGTGAAATACAATGCAGTAATCTCTGTCAATCGATTACCTTTTATTTGAATAGCACTGTTTATGCAAAGTCTTGCAGCACATAATGCTTTAAAAAATAACAAATTGAATGAAATGAAAATACAAGACTCGAGTCACTCTCTTGATTCTCATCCAACACACATCCACATGTACACGCAAGTACACACGTACTCGCACACACACAAACAAAGATATCACAGGGGAACTCTAACAGAAAACAGGAAAATAGGACTGACTTCAATAAAAAACATGGAAACACAGGAGCTGAGACAAAGCTGATTCCTTTTTTTTAAGACATTAGGTAATATTACTGAAAACAAAAACACTCAAAGTCAAAATTCAAAGTAATAACTCTTAAGATAATAAAACCCTTAATGTTAGTTGTCAAAACATGGGGAAAGTAGATCACCAGATGTGTCATAAAGTATGTATAAATTCATGCAATAATGAAAAGAAAATCATTTAACACACAGAGAAAATAAAACAGAACAAAAATCTGAACTAAAATGAAGTAATAAAAGGATTAAGAGGATAAAAAATAATCAAAATAAAATAATGATAATAAATCCAGATCCACTAAAAGCTTGACCAGAAAAGTAGGTCCTTAGTTTGCTTTAAAAAAAATATGAATCACACCTCAAGTGTTTCATATTATTTTTTCCCTGCATTTGCTTTGAGCTTCTGGCAGTACTCACATAGCATGATGTGTGATGT
Organism: Scarus forsteni; assembly: GCA_036419115.1. Classification (NCBI taxonomy): domain Eukaryota; kingdom Metazoa; phylum Chordata; class Actinopteri; order Labriformes; family Labridae; genus Scarus; species Scarus forsteni. Next base: position 15,332,241 of record JAZDUH010000157.1, on the reverse strand, counting down.
CTCTCACCTTTACGTGATGTCAATCGAAATTGCAACTACCAGAATGAGAATTAAAGGTGACCAATACTACTGTTTTATGGGAAAATAGATGTAGCATGACTGCAATGATATTTAAAAATGTGATACTTCTCCTGTTCTTCTCACAGTTCTCATGCTTAGCTTTCTCCAGAGGCACTGAGATGTGGTTTTAATGTGCCCTTTGCTATCTATTCTTCTATTAAACATGTACTTTGGCTGGGTAGACATGCAAATTAAGTCCTCTGCATTGAGCCTTTTCCTTATGGATACTCCTCTTTGTCTTACTTTGGAGCTAATGGGAGTTAAATAATAGACCTGAGAGGTTTGATGCCGTAGAAACTGAGAATGTCATCTATGTGAATGTCAAAGATGTAAGGAAGTATATCTATACCCTGAGCGACAAGGATGAATATATAGAGCCTGTGCTCTCAGTTGCTGTGGGGACGAGGGGGAGCACATATGGAAATGAGCTTCCCTCTGACTTTTTTCCTCATTCTAGTGTAGTGCTTATTCTTGAATTAGCATTGAGCAACCAATGACAACAACATGTTGGAAAAAAAGCAATAGCCTTCAAATGCAGTAAATGCAGGCACCCATTAAAGATCTTTTTTATTTTAATCAAGCATTGTATTGTGACTCTTAACCCTCACGGTTCAAGGACATTTTTTATTCCTGCTCACAGTGAAAAAATAGAGAAATTTGCTTACTTAAATACACATAAGAAAACAGTTGTATCGGCTTCACTACAGACACACTGGGGCTGTGTGCTGATACTGAAGAGTGATTATTCATAATTTCACAAAATGATCATTTACCAACATATATACACTGTTGTTATTTTTAAAAGTAGTTTGTATAAAGGTAGCCAGCCCTGTAAGTGTAAATCTTGACTGTTTTACAGAAGTGGTAAATTATTTTTTCCAACATGTTTTCCATTTCTTCACATCAAGCAAGTTTCTGATTCTGGTTGGACTTTAGTTTTTATCATGTTTGAATCTTCCCCATGTGTGCTCAGGTTCCTTTTGGCAGCCCTGCTTTCTTCCCAATGTCAAAGTAGATTAGTATTTCAAAGGTGAAACTTAGATAGGTTGGCAGTCTCTGGCTATTGCCCCTGTGATTTCACAGATCCATTACATTTGTATGGATGAATACAGAGATGTAAGAATATATGACAGTATAGATGGAGGCATGGATGGATAGAATTTAATGTCTTAAATTATATACAGTATGGATAGATAACTGAATGGATATGGATGGACCGATGGATTGATATAGCTATGTGCATTTATAGATGGTTTTATGCAAAATTGGATAGATGAATTATACACACATAGAAGAGTATGGATAGCTTAATGGATGAATTTATCATTGTATGGATGAGTAAGGAGATAGGTGCAAATCTACTTGATGAATGATGCAGGTATAGCAGAATAGATGTAAAATGAATGGATTGATGGATGGACAAATTGATGGATAGATGGCTGCATATGCACAGATGGATACATGGATCCACAGCTGGTTTGTTGGATGGATGGATGGATGTGTGAATTCATGGATGGATGAGCAAGTAGATGATGGATGAATGAAAAAGTAAGGTATAGTGATTGGGGTGATATGAAATGCATTTGTATTGATATAAATAGAATGGAAAAGGGATGCATGACAGTTGGATGGATGTATGGATGATGATAGATGGATGAGCATGTGGATGGCAGGATAGGGAGGCACAAGGATGAATGGATGAACAGTTTGCTTGATAAAGTAATGCATGGATGTAAATATGGATGGATGGATGGATGGATGGATGGATACAAAGGATTTATTGATTTGCTGATGGAAGTCAGTCTTAGGAGTGGAAAGTAACAAAGGCCACTTTTTTAACAATGTCATCCATCTTGATTTTGACTAGTGCAGCATTTTCTTCAGTTTTGGTCAGTGCAGGATGTGTCTATACTACAAAATATACACTAAGTATCCTCCCATAAATGTCTTTTTTTAGTTTATGATTTGTTGTCTTTTAAACCTATTTTGTGCAGCTTATAAAGATTTTAAGTTGTCACAGGAAGTTTTTGTTTCACTGTCTGGCCCTGGATATCTGCTCACAAGTTCCTTTATTGGCATTCGTATTTACTAGAGCCATGGATCTCCAGCAATCCAACTTCACAAAACCCAAAGGAACTCTATAACTCACAAAACTTACTTTTGCCCTCCATCTCCAAAGATGGTCTTGAAACAAAAGGACATTTTAAGTGTGCAGGCTGGAATATGCTGCATGGAAAATTGTGTGTAGCGAGCTGGTCTCTTCATTTATTTTTTCAAGTGGACGAAAGACATTGGAGGACGATGCTTCAGGTTACTGATGCCTTGGATAATAATATTCTGCAGAGTGAATTTCAAGTGATTGGCTTATATATGTTGATCTAGTGTTGTTATTGTTTCATGTCTGTAACTTAGTAAACGTGCTGCTGTCTATCTTGACCAGGACACTCTTGTAAGTGAGAATCATTAAGTCAATGAGTTTCCCCTGCTCAAAGTTTGAAAAGATATAAATCAGTCCAGATATAGGCATCCCAGACCTCCTCCATTACACAGAGCATTTGAGTATCAGTTTGACTTTGACTTGGCTTTTGCATAGTCAGCGTTAAGGACTTCCACAGTTGTTCATTGCAAGATCCAAGTCGGGTAGATGGATTTGCCCTCTGAGGTGTTGACAGCAGTCTAGAATCACAACCTTTCATGCTTGAATTACCCATTTCAGCCAGTTTATCCTCACAATAAGACACAGCAAATTTCCCTTTAATAGGTCAGTTTACTTAGTTTCCCCTCTTATTGTGACATATCACATGTGTTTTAAAGTTAATCCCGTATTAGGAGCAGTAGTGAGCCTTGGCACAAGAGTATGATGAACTATAAATCCTTTTTATGTGTGAGGTGGGATAATGGTAACAAGGCCCAACAGGGCACTATTATGGTGCATTTCAGGTGTCACCGTCATGTCATTGTGTTTCCTGACAGCTGTGAATGGCAGAGACAAAGAGGTCAGAGCAGAGAATCTCATCCTCTCCTGCGACGGGGCCAGGGAGACTGAGACGTGTGCACCTCTGTCGAGACGATGGGGAGCTCGGCTGACAGATAACTGATACCTGGGCTTTAAAAGAAATGAGAATGAGAGCAAGTCTAGGGCATCATAATCCCTTTGGAAAGGTTTTCCATCTGTCACAAACGGTGGTGACCGGGCTCGGGTAATTTCCCCACAGGATTTACAGAGAACATTAAAAAAAAAGGAGCCGTGTAATATTTGCTCACACCGCAGAGAGGCTGGCAGGTGGAGAGAGGCAGCAGAGTCTGGTTTAAGGGGGAATGTGAGGAGGACCTACCGAATTTTATTTTTGAATTTTAGGCAAGGATGGATCTTCGAGGGATTTGGTAGGTCTGCATAGGATAATAACATAAAAAAATACATTTTATATTTAGACATGTACATTGTCTGTTAGCAGATTTGGGGTGATGCATTTCTGTATTCATCTTTAATTGTGTTTTCTTCAACTTATTCATCTTTATCAGCACTTTATATACATTATTTTATGACAGAAGAATGCATGATCACAATTTCAAGATAAGCATTTTAGCTTTTGTTTCTAGTATTAAATTCTTAAAGTAGGAAAACCAAACACAACTTTCTCACTGAAAAACCCCAATAGTCAAGTTAATATATTAATCAAAGTGACATTTCAAACAGTACATGCTCTTAGTCTGACAAATAGCTGTACCCTTGCATAAGCCAATTTTTTGATTTTCTTTTTTTTTGTTTATCTCAAATCAGCACATGGCGCCTTTGTATTGCATGTGCACCCCGTCTTATTCAGAAAATCCTCACAGTTTGCATATTACTTTCCATTTTCACATCCTGTGGATGAAAAAGTTGTAGAGACAGAAGAAATACACATAAAGAACAGATAACAACCTCAATTAACTTAGGGGTGCTGGTTTGGCGGAGTGGTTCACAACCAAGCACGTCCCTTAAACATACTTCTGCCAGCCCAGGTTCAAATCCAGCCTGTGGCCAGTTTGCAGTGTCTTCCTCTAGTCTCTCACCCCCTTTCACAAGCCTATCCACTGTCATTCTCTCCTATCAATAAAGACACAAAATGCCCAAAATGCCCCAAAAATACATAAAAACTCACTTAACATGATCAATCAATCAATCAATCAATCAATCAATCAATCTTTATTTGTATAGCCCCAATTCACAGAGATGGGCACTCGAGTTGAAGACTGGTACTCGAGTCGCACTCGAGTCGCATTTTTGGAGACTCCAGACTTGACTTGACTCAACCTTGAAAGACTCGAGAATTGACTCGACTCAAGATCAAAGACTCGTGGGCAATCTTTATTTTATGGAGGGTTTTTTGAGTGTGCTGGGAGCGTTTGTCCCCCTCTCTTACCTCGCCTCGCTTTTCTCCCTCTTTGCGGCCACTTCCAAACCTAGTAAATTTACTATCGTTAAGAAAGCACCAGACAGGAAGTCACCGTGTGGAGTATCCGGAAGTTTCAAAATAAAATACAATGCATGGACTCTTGCACGTAAATTTCCTCAATTGTTTGTCATTACATCAAAACCGGAGGCACGAGCATCAGGTCAGCAGTCTGTCAGAGGGTCCCAGAGACAACACGACACCATAGACGAAGAAAAGTGAATCGTAGAGGTACAGAAATATATAACACTGCATACATGACACCAAACGCATTTACTACACAGATATAGGTGGATAGAAGTTCAATAAATCACAAAGCTGTGTGGTTTGGACCAGCAAAGGGACCTTAGAGAAGCGAAGTGAGGTGTTGTTTATTTCTTTTCTCAGTCTATAACACGTCTTATAACGATGTTTTGTGACATCGCTATTCTCATGAGAGCCTGTAGCTCTCCGGGGATCAGACCTCCCCCTGCGTGGCTGCACACCGCGGCTCTGCTCGGAGCCTTCAGTGGGTCTGTCGGAACAAAACCGCGCTGCGCAGCTTTCGTGGAATTTGAGGTTCCGTCCCACCCACATATCAGTGATCTGTCAGTCATCATCAGTCATCAAGGCAAGACAAGCACAAATGGATGGAGAAACTCCACCGCCGGCTTTACTACCCTTTATATTGATCGACTACTACACAAACTTGTATATTTGCCAGAGGCCACATCATATTTATATATGCATGTATATATACATGTATATATATATATATATATATATATGTATGTATGTATGTATGTATGTATGTATGTATGTATGTATGTATGTATGTATGTATGTATGTATGTATGTATGTATGTATGTATGTATGTATGTATGTATGTGTGTGTGTGTGTGTGTGAAGACTCGAGACTTGACTCAGACTCGAGGTCAAAGACTCGTGACTCGACTCGGTCTCTAAATCAGAGACTCGTGGGCATCTCTGCCAATTCATAACAAGTGTTATCTCAAGACACTTTACAATAGAGCATAAAGCTCTTCATTTTATGGATACACATATATGCATAGATACATATATACATAAAAAAATACACATGTACATATATATACAAATATATACATCCAACACCTAACATGAATCCATATAGCCAATCATGAATCCCTCCATCATGGCGGCAAGAAAAAACCTTCTGTTAAGCAGCAGGAAATCTTGAATGTGGATCCCAGTCTCATGATGAACAGCAAATCCACACCATGCTGTGTCAGGTGTGTGGGCAAAGGAAGGGAGGTAGGAGGGGACAAGTGGACGAAAGTAAAAACTAAAGTTAGTGACAGATCCATGAACCATAGACCTGTCGTCTGATTTATTAGAGGTTAGCCTCTTGAGATGCTACATCTCATTATCAGGTACCTCCCATACTACTTCTGGAGATTGATGGTACTATGAACAGGCCAGCATTTTGGGAGTGTAATGTTCTAGAGGGGTTGTACGGCACTACAAGCATTTTTAAGATAAACTGGTGCCTGTCCACTGAGAGCTTTATCGGTGAGGAGAAGAATTTTGAATTCTATTCTAAATTTTATGGGAAGCCAATGCAGAGAAGCTAATACAGGAGTAATGTGGTCTCTTCTCCTAGTTCTAGTCAGTACACATGCTGCAGCATTTTGGACCAACTGAAGCGTCTTAATTGACTTGCTGGGACAGCCTGAAAAAAGAGAATTACAATAGTCCAGTCTAGAGGAAACAAAAGCATGGACTAGCTTTTCAGCCTCACCCTGGGATAGGATAGGCCTGATTTCAGCGATGTTACAAAGATGAAAAAAGGCTGTTTTTGAAATTTGCTTTATGTGTGAGTTAAAGGATAAACCCTGATCAAATAGAACCCCAAGATTTCTAACAGTTGTGCTTGGTGCTATACTAAGGCCATCTATGGCAGATAAATCATTAGAAAAGGTTTCTCTAAGGTGCCGAGGTCCCAGCACAATAATCTCTGTCTTGTCTGAGTTAAGAAGAAGAAAATTTCTGGCCATCCATGTTCTGATGTCCTTTAAACATGCATCAAGTTTAGATAATTGGTTTGTCTCACCTGGCTTCACTGGGCCACAGTCAATAGCTTGATTTGACCTTTCATGATACCTTTTTACACACACACACACACACTCACCCCCCCACACACACACACATAATTAAACATATATATATATATATATATATATATATATATATATATATATATATATATATATATATATATATATATCATATATATATATATATATATATATATATATATATATATATATATATATATATATATATATATATTCATAGATAGAGAGAGAGAATTTCATGTACATATATAAAGATATGGTTGCTTAATTTACAATATTTTGTTTTTGAAGGGTGAACATAGAATTTTAAAAGAACAATTTCATTTTTCATATGAGAATAAAAATGTACTATCTAATACAAAACAGTTTATACTAAAAAAAGGAATTTCAAACTAATTTCACCTTTTAATACCTAAGTTTGAGTCACTCACTGGGCTTCTCTTAGAAGTCAAACATTGCACATTCAACCACTTGAACTATTTCTTCTGTTCAGTCGTGCTTGTAATTAACTGTAACTTCATGTCTATTTTAAGAAATAATGATGTTTAACATTTTTTCTTTTTTTTTAGAACAGTTAATTAACAAATCCTGGATAACAGTAATAATCAGTTTTAAAATGAAATATATAATTTCAATAAAAGACCTTCATACTGGTGTGTGAACCACTGCAGAAAATTAAAAAATGGTGCTGATAATTACAAATGCTGTTAGTTAAGGCAGCTGTGGCATAAACCTTACACTGAGTGGTGGTCTGATAAGGTTTAATAAGCACTGCATGTATTTATTTCAATTTCCCCTTTCCAGCCTAGTGCTCGCAAATTTACAGCCACAGGGAGTTCGCACCACATCTCTTGGGGGCCTAAATTCCACCTTTAACATCCCAATATTGGTCTATTTTCCCCAAGTTCATGTTTAGCTTGAAAAAGATCAGTCCATATCACCCATACCACATGTGGTAATAAAGATGTTTGTCCTGCTCCTTTCTGGGTCTGTCATGTTTTCCATCACTGGTTTCCTGGTTCATTTGGTTAAATACAAGCTAACAATGATTTCTGGGTGTCATATGACACAGATCCAGCCACTCCAGCCACTTCATAGTTTCCTCATAGTTTCCTGGTTCATTTGGTTAAATACAAGCTAACAATGATTTCTGGGTGTCATATGACACAGATCCAGCCACTCCAGCCACTTCAGTGGCCTGCCATCTTCCAGCCGGTAACCAGCCAATTACAAGCCACTGGATGACCACTGCTGTATAGTTAAAGTACAATTTGGTTAACAAGTAGGGCTGGCAATTTTGTGTGGTTGTGTGATTGAGAGAGATCACATTGGCACAGGAGTAACATAAGACCCAAACGCCTGAACCTTGACCTTCAAATGCAAATAAAAAAAACATACATTTTTACTTGGAATGGCAATTTTTGCACCGTCATTCGAAGTCTTTAAAAGTCTTCTTGCCTGAATTCACAGATGTAAACAGACAGCTGGACAACTGAACTGATTTGGGCAGAAAGTCAAAACTTGGGGGAAAAAAACCCTGTTTTATAATCAGAGGACATTTGGGGGATGATTGAAACCTAATTTTATGAATGGATAAATCCAATAAGACTCAAGGCTAAAATAATTTTGCAATAATCCAAAATCAAGGTTTATGGATGAACAAGACTGTTTGGCTGACTTGATCTAATACACACGTGTCCAAATGCAATCATAGACACTTATTGTTTCGCTCTATTATTTGCAGACCTCCTTTGTATTAGTACTCTGCTTTGCACATCATCACAATCATAAGGACACAACAGTGAAACAGTTTGATTACTCTATTACAAACTCAGTGAGCTGCATGAAGATAACAGAGGTGACCAAAACAGATGGAACTTTCTGATAAACTATTTGTTCTCTTTTCTTCCAGGAAGGATGGAGTGGCTTATGATGGTGGAAATATCCGGCCCTGAGGTCTATGTTTTTCACGCTGGTGGGAAAACCAGAAAATGACCAAAACAAGTAGAGCAACACACAGAGGTAAGATAACCCACTTTTTTGAAACACATAAGCAGTCATCACCCAGAGCCGCTCACTGGCTGTGTCGTAGACAGATGCAACAGTAGCTGCAGCTATGGCAGCGAAAGCTAGCTTGTACTTTGTGATTTAGTGATAACCTATAACTATGCTGTTCCTGCAGTGTCTGCTCTGTCTTTTTGTGGGTGGGTGTGGTGTATCATGGGATATTTCTTATACACTTCCTTTAAAGTGAGGTACTGGTTTGTCTTTATTTCAAGGGCTGTGTAGCCCTTCGCTTTAACTTTATGGAGATGTTGGACACCCCTTCAATAGATGTGAATGCATAAAACCAAAGGCTAGGGGGTACAGTTTTGACTGACCCAAGAAATGAAGAATCCAAGTATTTAAATCATGTAGTTTATTTGTATGTTCACTCAGAGGTTAATGTTAGGGGCAAAAATGATGATGGAATGAGACTACAAATATCTGAAATTGTAGTGGTTGAAACTATGCAGGTCCGCAGCAGGTGATCAGAAAAAATAGAGTCAAGAGCAAGAAAAGGAACAAAGGGAAATACACAGCACAAAATAGATTGTGACTACAGTAGCAACAAATTGTGTGACTTTACACCTTACTGTGGCTTTTTTACTCATCATTGTACCTCATTCTCCGAGGCTAACTGGACTTCTCTAAGCATACGTTGCCTTGGACATTGGTATGTTTTTATCTATAAAGCCATTCTCAGCAACGTTTAGGACTACCCTTCCTCTTGGCTCATCGTAAAGGATGGATTCCATAACTTGTGCTTATTTGACTTTGTGCATCTTGTTGTTCCCAAAGTTCAGAGGCTGAACTGGGAAAGGTGGCCTTTAGGTTTTCTGCTCCTTTTGCATGAACCAATCTGCAGACTGAATTTAAATTACAGAACCTTGTGTCTCTGACTGTTTTTTAAACTTTAGTGAAAACTCTTGAAACCAACGTGTCTGCATGCCACTGCTTCAGCTGATGTTTTCTTTTATTATTGCACCCGTTGCTTATGTTGAGCTGTCTGAGTCCAAGCCTGTTTGATTTTAAAACTGCACTGCTGCCATTCTTGGCCAGGCCACCTTAAAAATGATCTTTTGATCTTAATGGGACTAGCCCTGTTAAATATAGGTGAATTAAATAAATCAATAAATGTCACCTGTCTCTCCTTAGTAACATCTATAGGTAAAAACACTGACCCAAAGGAATCTCTATTGACCAAAACGGTCTTGAAATTAGATTTTTCTTTCAGAATTAGTCACCGTGGCATCCTGAAAAAACAATTTTCAACAATTACTAATCACAAAATGAGATATATTTGAGTTTGCACCACTACATGAAGTATTGTTCCAGCCACCTTGTGGCCATGTAATTTAAGATCATAAGAATGTCGCCATGCTTAGACTCGCATTAACAAGAGACAATGTCCACCTTAATTTTTGTTAACACCACCCTAAGAAGGTGGTTGTTTTGTCTGCTTTGTAATCATTATTGTTGTCTCTATTAGTTGTATTGTCCAAAATCAGACATACTTTTAAGCTTGTCCAATTCCTCTGATTTTGCATGAACTTACTGTAAGCACTGTTTACAAATGAGAGCCAAGGTCTCGGTCTGTGTCCTCAGCATCAGGAGAAGACCTCTGTGTCTCTGGGACTGTGCTCTGTGATTGGAGGTGTTGTTGTGCCTTATACACCTGTCTATTCTGCTCTCCACCACCCACTGCTTGGCAGCTGTGATGGCTGGTGGGTGGCACAGACGTGGGAGAGACCTGTGGACTAATGGAGACCTGAGGGTGTTTGAGACAGATGCCTGTGCGTACATTTTTGAGCACTGATCTGAAACCTGTGCAATATGCTGTATGTTTTTCGTCCATCTTTTGAGGGGCAAAACTACATGGGAAGTGTCATATTTCCCTGATGGTCGGAGAGTGTCAGATACTGTGTGCTCTGCTCCAGGGAGAGAGCTGAAAGTCTGCTGCTCTGCTCTTTGAAGATCTGACACCAGGTCTGTGTCTGCTGCACTTTATGCATGGCTCTTCTGGTCCACTTCCTGTAAAGTGACAGTTATTGAGCTGTAAGCTTGAAGCAAAACATTTCTCTCCTCTTACCCTCTGCCAGGAAGCTCTTTGGCACTGCTGCAAGGCTGTATTTACAGAGTTGTGTAATCTCTCACTGTCCAAAACAACTCTGCACTCATTCAGTGGAGTTCCTTTTAAAGCAAGTGCATGAGAAACTGTTGATAGGATGCATTTCAATCAATAGATTTTTATCTGTATATGCCAATTCATAACAAGTGTTATCTCAAGACACTTAATAACAGAGCAGGCTGAATACAAACTCATGAAAACACATGTATGCATAGATTCATATATAAAATACACAGACAAACATGCCTGTGTTAATTTTGTTGACTAATTACTTTGGTTATATTTTTTGTCAACAATCTTTTTTACTCTGATGAAAACCAGACAGTAACTAATAAAAACATGTGCACATGGACAGAAACTAAAACTAAATTAAAGGGACTGTGAGGAGAATCTGTTTCCGGCGATATAAAGACTCTGCTACCCATGAGCACGCGCGGCGACAGTCGTAATGCTGCGTTTCAGTAACCTCGGAACTAGGAGTGACATCATCTCCGACATATTGCCGTCCCAGTTGAAGTTGGAAAAAAACATGCCGATCTACCAGGCTATTGTTAGCTGTTGTTAGCATGCCCTGTGTTGTTGCATGAAGAATGTGATTATCACTATGGCAGCATTTTTGTAAATATAAGTCTAACAATACTGTGCATACAGCTGATGTAGAGCAACACACCCCAGTCAGAAGTGCAAATAAATTGATTATCAGAGGGGCTAAATAACTGTTCACACTGGGGGCATCCATCTTCAATTGTCAACTCGGGGGTGGCGAGGTTTCACCAAGTTCCCAGTAGGAAATTCAGACTTCGGGGGAAGTTTTAGTTGCCATTTCCGACTCAGAACTTGGAAATTCCTACTTCTGACTACAACCTGAACGCACCACAAGCCAAAGCATGTGCTTGTTGTGATGCTAATAAAAATGCAGCTCAGACTTTCCTCAGAACTCTGCATTGATTTACAACTTCTTTTTTCAACAACTTACAGGATGCAAAGCGACGAGGTAGTGTATCTCTTTTTAGTTACGTAGCGGTAGTTTTTGATGTGTGACAACAAGCAGTTGTTGGAAAACTTAGTGTCGTAGTTTTGTAGCTGGCTATATATTGCTACTTACAGCCTGGTGCTCTAAGATGTGTCCGAATAATATAAATTTGCTCTAGTTTTAATTGTCTTGTTCCCGAAGTTGAGTATCCAGGCCAGTCCAGCCCTGTCCGACCCGACTGGAAGGCTAAGGAATAGCATTTATAGATAACCTATTTTGATGCTATAAATTTTGACGCTATAAAACTCATCTTAAAGTGTGTATTTCGATCAGGCATATATCTAAAAGTGAGACTTTTTTGTAATTACTTAGAAACTCCTCACATCCCCAATAACTGAGATTTTTGTCAACAAATAACAACTAGATGAAAATATTTGACAGAGACTTGATCCAATCAAACCTAATTTGGTCACATTGAAAGCAGAAATCAGTTAGGAATATATCCAATTACAGCCACTTTGGTTGTGTGGAACGGTTGAATGAGTTAAGACGTCACCTAAAACGTTCCAAGTTTTCAACTTTGGGGACTGAGCAAACCAGCCTGATCATGCGTCCAAAGTGACTCATCTCAAAACACCCATTTGTTTCCAATAGACCTGCTCACCTGTTGAATGTTCCAAACTGGTGTTTTCAGAGCTTTCCTCAACTTTCCCAGTCATTTGTGCCCGTGTCCCAGCTTTTTTTTTTTAATGTGTTGCATTCATCAAATAAAAATGAATGAATAGTTGCAAGAAAAACAACTGGGAAGTTTATCAGTTTGAACATTAAATATCTTGTAGTTTTAGTGTATACATTTGAGCATTGATCAAATGATTTACAGTGGAATTGGGGTCTGTCAACACTTCTACAATGAGAAACAATGAAAATGTTACTCAGTCTATTGATATCTTTTGTGTGACGTAACACACTTAGGCAGCACTCCCATTGCAGACAAGAAATGCATGCTCTCTGCTTGGAGAACTTGACGGTCTAATTGTCGATAATGTGTCTTAAGTTGATTTAATTCGGGACTTTTGCCTGTTTTTTTGTGAATATTGCTCCTGCCAATGAACTGTCTGAGGTGTTTCATATTTTCAGTCCTCTATGTTCCTAAAGGTCACAGAGTTGTTCTTGGAAATACTTTCTCCATAGATGATTTATTTTGCTATCAAACATTTTTTATCGCAATTTCAAGGCTCTGACATGAAAAATAGAAAACAATTCCCTGCTGTTTAAATCGATCCAGCACTTATTGCAGCCTTACCTGTTCGCTCTCTCTTCCCTGAGCTAAACAGGTAAATGTGGCTCTGAATAATAATGGAAGCATCGGTGCATGGCCTTGAAATTATGCCTGTCTGATGCTCACCCTTGAGACACAGTTGAACAGTTCAGTGCTGTACCAGAGCGGAGCAGCGTGAATGAATATGCACTTTGACTGGGTGAGTGGAAACCATAACCTCCTCAGCCGGCCTGCCTGACAGCCTCCTGCTGTTCACCACTTGACTTGTGGCAGCTTACAAACTTTTTGTTTTTATTATGTGTGGTGGCTCATGTTTGGGTGGATCACAAGCTGAGGCCCTCTGATATGAGATGAGACAAACTTTTATTTCAGTTCGTAGAAGTTGTTTTGGTGGCTTATCTTATTATTAGGAAAACTGGCAGGGAGACAGGGAGTAAAGCACAAATAGCTGTAACAGCTTCTTCTTTTTATTATATACTACAGTCCTCAGTGGCCTGGAGCCCAATGCTAATCCAGCTGACAGGCCGGTTGTGATTCACACCTGAAGTGACAGGTGAATGGATTTATTCAACCAGGAGGAAGAAACCAACTGTACCAATCCTCAGTTGACAAACAACCAATATATGTGCAGCTGCCATACATAATATATAAGCAGAAGACACCTGTCAAAATTCTTTTAGCTATTAATTTAAATGTCATATAGATAATGGTTACATGTGGTTATATGGTGCAGTTTTCTCTTTAATTTGTTGTTGTTATACAGATGTAGCCGATTCAGTTTTCCCCTCCAAGCCATGTGCCAGCTGAATTCCATACAGTTAGCAGGATATTTTTTTTTATTTGTTTTTGTTTGAAGTTCTGTATATGATGGCATTTTCCATGTAAAAAAAAATGTTTTTCAAATCCTATAAAATATGCGTTAAGGGAAATTGCAATGTAATTGCATAGGATCTACTTACAACCATTAGGGCAGACAGGGCTGAGCATTTTCTTGACATGGATCAGCCAAGACTTTACCAAAGAAACGAGAAGATTTAAGTGACTCCATCTGAATGCACAGAATTGTTCACAAATTAATACAGCAAACCAACATTTTTCTATTGAACATTGAGTACATAAATATACATTCTTGGGGCACTTTCTAAGGTACACCTTGCTGGTACCAGGTCAGATCCCCTTATACCATTAGAGCCACCGTTATTCTCCAGATTCAACAAAGCCCTGGAAACATTCCCCAAGAATTATGGTCCATGTTGATATGATGGCATCACACAGTTGAGGCAGATTTGTCAGCTACATGTCCATGATGGGAATCTCCATATCCTACAGATTTCAATGGTTTTCTATCTACATAGCTTTGTGTAGAGAACACAGTTAACTTATTATCATGTTCAAGACTCCAGTTTAAGATGATTGAACTGTGGATGATATGATAAGCAACAATACTGAGGTAGGCTGTGGTGTTTGAACAGTGCTCACTTGGTTCTAAGGGGCCCAAAGTGTGCCAAGAAAATATCCTACACACCAGTACACTGTTACACTACTGTCAGCAGCAGCAGCCTGAACTGTTGTCCACAGCAGGATTTATCCATGCTGCTATGTCTGAACCTACCATCTGAACATCATAGAGACTCATTAGGCCAGGATATACCTTCTTATATATATATATTTATATATATATATATATATATATATATATATATATATCTTCTTCAATCTTCTATTGTCCACTGTGGGGAGCCTGTGCAAATTGTTGCTTTAGTGTGCTGACAGGAATGGCACCTGGTTTGGTCCTCTGCCACTGTGTAGCCCATTTGTTTTAAGTCTTGATGTGTTGTGCATTCAGAAGTGGTACTCTGCACATCCAGGTTTTAACTGTTTCAGTTACTGTAGATTTTCTATCATGTGAACCACAGACTTATACACTGCAGATGAGGATAATTATTATCTGATGTTTTTTGGAGGAAACTAATAAAAACGCTATTGCAAGCAAATGTGCTCCAGATAGATAGAAAGGGTTTGTAGGTAGGTAGGTAGATACCTTATTGAGCTCAATTGAATTCACGCATCCAGCAGCAGTTCACTTAGTGCACTCAAGATGACAGGAAAGCACAAGGCACAGAGAATAAAAGCGCAATTAAGGAACTAAAAAGTTAAAGCTTATATAAAACATAAATTATGAATAAGCAACTATAAAAGTAAAATAAAAGAATAAAATAAAATCTGATAAAATAAAATAAACTGCAAACACAAAAAAGGATTACAAATGCTGTAGGACCTGTATTTAGGAGCAGCATTTATATATACTGTATCTTAAGCACACCAGTGACTGTATCGAGGTAGATTAAGAAGTGTATGTTGAAAACAGAAGGTCAAAACAAAGAGGCTTGCAAGCAGAAAAGAAAACCATTGCAATTTTGCTCATTACAGTAAACAGTCACATCAGTGATCTATAGCAGAAATCACATTAGTGATTTATAGCAGAGCTATAGGATCAAGCTCCAGCAATACATGATTGATTGACTGTTTTTAATTTGCGTTCAATGCACATGTGAGGTGTCCAGCCCTCACAGGTTTATGAGACACCAAAAACAAAGTCCCAGTGGTTCAACAGTTCATAACAGACTAAAATATGGGTTGCATTTCTTCTTTACAATTCAGTTTTAAACATTGCACTCTGTCTTTTCTCCGAGGCTTTGCATATAAAATCTGCCACACAAAGTTCCTCACCTGAAACACAAATCAAATTTCTCATAATCATCCAATCAGAGGATATCACCTTCAACAGAGGACATTTTACAAAAAAGTACAACACTCATTCTATCGTAGACAAGACAACTAAAAAAGAAAATGAATTTGTCTCTCAATTTTATCTAGTCACACAACACGGTCTATATTCCTCTGGAGTAACATTATACCTGAAGGTCTCTCAGGCTAAGAGGTATCTTTGTCTTTTAGTTAAATTGTACTGAACAAATAATTCTGTATCATAACAGCTTTTTATGATTGAGTTAGTTTGTATTTTTTGTATTGTGTAAAATCTGTTCCAGTTCTTTCACAACAGGGAAAGAGCTGATCAATATCAATGTATCGATTTTTCTTTTGCCATTGAAACGAACCTCTTTCAGAAGCAAACATGATTGACTGAAAGTACACCGTGTTGAATTTGAGTCGTCAGAATGGCACACTTAGATTTTTGGTGGTTGATTACAGATTCATCTCATATAGCGTGCTGTGGCAACTTGTTCAGGGCAGACTGAGAGAAACACCAGCATATAAAAGAGGGATACTGAAAAGAAACTTATTGACATTGCAAATGAGAGCAGTGAAGTCGTCTTTTTCACGGTTCAGCAATTTCCTGCAATATAATGTAATTACACGTCAATTAAATAGGACAAATAAAGAGCAAAGGTAAAAGAAAAACTGCAAGGCAGAAGAATGTATTTTGTATTTCTCCTGTTTTTGTTTACTTATCCTCATTTCAACTGGAAGAACCCGCTGAGACTGAGGTTTCTTTTCAAAGCATGCCCTGCAGCAATACAAGGAAAATCAGAGCAAATACAAACATTTAACCACAGTTTATGAAATTGCTATAAACACATTCACAAACACATTTACATAAACCCATTCACCTTTTCATTTTGTTCACAGTTTTTAAAAATGCATTAACTCTCAGTTAGTGGTCCAGATACCAGTAAGAGGGCTTGTGTGGGAGAACAGGGTTGGGTTGGGAATGTTTTAATGTCTCTTAAGAATTCACATAAGTGGCCCTATAAGCTTCTCTCTCATCCTGCTACTGTCCTCCCATCCACTGATTTGTTTTTGGAGTTAGTGACTGCTCCAATATTATTTCCCAGATTCAGTTTAAGTTTAAGACTGACCAGTGGTGGACAAAGTACTCCACTCCATTACTTGAGTGAAGGTGTAGATACTCCTGGTGAAATATTACTTCAGTATGAGTGAAAGTTGTTCAGTCAAATTTTTACTTGAGTTAAAGTACTGGAGTACCTGCTTTTGAAAACTGAAGTATTAATAATACATTTTTGTCTTAATGTTAATACATTATTGTATTATTGCTGCAATGAATTTACAGAACCTAATGACTGAAACAACCTGCTGAATGCATTGACCAACTTAAAGAACCTGTAGAATAAAAAGATTGTAAAATATGCTTCGGAGCTCATAGAAATGCCTATTGAAACACTACTGAATCAACAAAAGGACAACCATTGCTGTTTTCATTTTTTTCATTTAAAAGATAAGTTTGGTTTCTACAGCTTTCACATTGTTTATAGAATGAAGTAGAACAATATACTCACCCAGAAGGCTTTCCTGATCCAAACAGTGCTTCGGGAGATATTTAGATCCAAAATCGAGCGGCGGACATCCATATAATGGTAGCACACGGGGCATGTTAGCGACGCTCCTAAAACTGCATTAATCGTCCAAAAACTCATTAGTTTCACTAATATTTTATGACGGTCCACTCACGCTACTCCTCCACGACAGTCTGTGTCACTCCAGACATGCCTTTGTGACTGTATTGACTGTACTGAACTGAAGAAGAAGAACGCTTGCCTCCGTGCATGCGCAGTACGGCTCATTGATTCAGGGGAAGACCGCCGGCTACACAACGACTTCCTTCTTCCAGTTTTGTGCAAAATGGACTAATATCTTTTGGATGTAGATGTTGTGGAAGAGAACTTTGAATATGATGGGTGTCCTTTCAGTTTCGAGCCAGAGTTTACAGATGAGGAGCTCATCAAAAGGAGGACGCGGAGGCAAAGAGAACTGCTCTCCAGAGAGTACTGCGCATGCGCGGAGGCAAGCGTTCTTGTTCTTCAGTTCAGAGGTCAGCACAGTTACAAAAACACGTCTGGGGCGACACAGACTGTAATGGAGGAGTAGCCCGAGCGGACCATGATGAAATATTGGTGAAACTTATGAGTTTTTGGACGATTAATGCAGTTTTAGGAGCGTCGCTAACATGCCCCATGTGCTACCATTATACGGATGTCCGCTGCTCGATTTTGGATCTAAATATCTCCCGAAGCACTGTTTGGATCAGGAAAGCCTTCTGGGTGAGTATATTGTTCTGCTTCATTCTATAAACAATGTGAAAGCTGTAGAAACCGAACTTATCCTTCAAAACCCACCTTCATTTATGGCTATGGGTGCTCTGGTGAGGAGTTGTCATCTGTATCTGCCGTAGCCATCATCACTCCCAGGGAGAATCATCATCTGATGTTAGCTCAAAGTTTACCTGCCGGATCTGAGTTGAGTAAGCGCAAGGTACAGGTATGGCATCACCACTTGAACAAATCACTCACTGATCATATTTTAGAGGAGAAACTAAAGTTCATCTGCTGATTTCAAAGCTATATTTAAGCTCACGAGTAACGAGACCCTTCATAGTAATGTGGTGGATTTAGAAGTACAGTATTTCTCTTTCAAGTGTAGTGGACTAGAAGTCATAAGCTAAAAAATACTCAAGTAAAGTACAAATACTTAAGTATAGCACTCAAATAAATCTACTTTGTTACTATCCACCCCAGAGACTGACTGGTCAAAAATGTTTTTCTTCTTATACACCACATTTTTACTCAACATGAAGAAATCCATAGCATGTTGTTTGTAGAGTCAAGGCTTTGAATTCAAGTTAATGGTTGAGTTATCAGCTAGGTCAAATGCAACCTGAGGAAGTAAATAAAAATTCATGTTTTGCTTGTCAGGCTTGACTCAACTTTCTTAAACCCACCCTGCATCTAGAAGTCCATTATCTGTACTGCTTATCCTTTTTGGGGTCAAAGGGGGTCAAAAGCTCAAGCCTAGCAAAGATTTGACGTTTTCCATATCTTGGTTGTAACAAGTGGTCAATTGACTTGCTGTGGTTGTACCATCATCTCATCCCACTCTAGCCATTCTCCTCAGACCTTTGGCATCACCGAGGCATTTTCAACTAGAGAACTTCTGATTACTGGATACTTTCTCTTGTTCAGACCATTCTTTGTAAATCTAGTGATGGCTGTGTACAACTGTGAGGCACCAAAAGTCATTTAAATTGCCTTTCTTCCACATTCTGATGCTCGGTTTGAACTTCATCAGGTCCTCTTGACTCTTGACTGTCCACATGCAAAAATGCACTGAGCTAGTGCCATGTGATTGGCTCATCCACTGTTTGTTGTAACAAAGCTAATAAAGTGGCCACTGAGTGAATATAAATGTATTTAAAAATAATATCATGATGTTTCTGAGCAGTAAATTGGCCTTCATATTGAATGTATCACTCTCAAGTTTCTCTCAGCATCAGTTATGATTTTATTTAGGGATATAATCATCAAAACTGCCAAGTGGTGCTTTGGTTTTATTTGTTGCCCCCTGTAGCACTTTAAACTCTTTCATAAAGAGACCCTTACAGTAACGGGGGATTTGACTGACTGTAATGCACTGCACTGTACGGCCTGTCACACTGAAGAGCAGCTCATTGGAGCGAGAGCGGATGGGACCAGAGGGGACGAGGAGGAGAGGGACCCTGGCTAAGTGTTATGTGGAGACAAGCTGGTGACCCCGTGGGAAACGTACACACCATCTCAGTTCATGAATTGGTTCCAGATGGGAACTGGCAAGAGGCGAAAAACCAAGGAGAATTGTATCGACAAGCCATACCTGCAAGGGCCCTGAGCGAGACCATTAGCAGTGTTCCAGAGTCACCTGGGAGCGCTCCGTCAGGGCGAGATACCACTTCACCCGAGTGTTGATGGGAGCTCACCGCAAACTCCCTGACCAGCGGCACGACACTGAGGCAGAATCCCAATCAAGGTGCTGATGAGAAAAGCACAACAAAAGCTGAGTAATAAATACCTCTAATGCAGACTTCGGATTGGGATAATGGTCTGGCCCCTGTGCTCATCAGCCTCTTTTTAATGAGATAACTGCAAGGTCCTATTATCCAAATGACTTGTTCTGTCCACCCTTAACTTCTTACTAATTCTCACACATTTCGTGGCCATTATCGCCTGAGGGCTCAGCAGGAATACACCATGTACTTAGTGAGTTACCTTCTGGCTGTAGTTAGAGAGGGGACACTTAAACTGCAGTTAAGTTGTTTTGTGATTTGAATTTCAGATTTAACTATTGCAATAGTTAATGCTACAGTAGGAATATAGGAATATGTGCCAAATCAGCATTAAAGGGATAGTTTGTGATTCTTAAGTGGGGTTGTATGAGGTACATAGCATAAGCCTGAACACCAGCCCTACTAACAGACAGCAGCTCTGAATCTGTGCAAAGATATTCATCATGGCAGAAAGGACTTTACATTGCTGCTAATGGTGCCATGAAATCCATGTAGTTTAGGAATTCTGGGTGAAAATAAGTCTTTGATTACACATTAATACAGACAAAATGTAGGACAGCTGAAAACATGATTTTCAGTTATGCTTCATTGGCCCATGTGAAGAAAGGATGAGAGCTAGAAAGACACCAGTTTGAACAGAATCTGCAGCATTTTGAGGCATATTTTACTCACTTCTTTTCCAGTATGTTACTCTTTGTGCACCAGTCCAAAACCAAACCACCCTCCAAAAACTTACAAAAGATAAAGCTGACATTGTTGAGAGTTTAACAAGATGTTACAGGCCATCGCCATGTTGTAAAACGAGCATACAGCCGCGTTGCCCACTTTGTGACAGTGGTGACAGACTGTGATGTGGAGCTCAGCCCAGCGGTGCTGAGAGAGGCATCTATTCTGATCGGTTCCTCCCCGAGCAGGATATTTGGAGTGAACACTGTCAAAACTCTGTGCAGCCCTCATGTTAGGCCGAGACGGCTCGTGCCAGAGCACATCTGTGAAAGCCTCAGTACCTTTGTCACCATGAAAGAAAATTCAGTGTGAGTGTGTGAATACTTAAAAAAAAGTTTGCAGACGACACTCTTCAGTTCTGCAGAGCAAAGGCATCAGGATAGACAAGACTCAATTCATTTTTAATGAACCCCACCGTGCTGGAAGTCAACTGAATAACACCAAGTTAGATTTGAACCACTTTTAAAATAGAACACTGAATATATGTGAGGCATTTTAAAGTCATACTTTTTTGCTTTTACAACATTATTACACTACATATAAAATATCAAACACATGTTTTGTGCAGTAAAACTGTGTAAAGTTAACTCCCCTTGGGTTTGTGGTTCTGAGCTCTGCATTCAAATGTTTACTCAGATGCTCAAACACGATTCAGATGTTTTTGCATGCAAACCCTTCTCTACTAACATTTAGCCCCACACAATAGCAAGGGTTTATATTTACATTACAACCCAATTTGGGCTGCATATCTCAATAGTGAGTTGTTCCCCTATAGACTGTGATAGCTGCCCTTGGAAAGATCTGGACACAACAGAGATGCTTAAGTTTTATCTCAAGTTCTGGTGTAAATACAGTACACTGCAGCACAGTTAAACTAACACTTACATAGATATTTAACAACAGATTCTCTCAAACTAGCCATCAAGACCATAGCAATCAGTCCAACACCCTTGAAATTAGAATAAATCAAGTTATTAGCCAACAATACGAAAGTAAAGTGAAACACTAAAAAGCAAATCAAAACAAAGCAAGTTGACCCTAAACAGAAAGCACAAATTGATGGATCTTCTGAGGATGATAAATGATCATCACTGACAAACGTCCTGATGAAATACAGACCCAGTGACTACAGATTAGCAATAGAGATGGGTTGTCATGAAAAGAGCTAGCTCCCAGAGATGGACAGACTCTGTCTCCACTGCGACACCTAGTCAGGTGGAGAAGGAGCTCAACTTCCTCATATTCTGCTCTAGATATCAGGCTGTGAGAGTGGAGTGCTATCCCCAAAAAATTAACGCTCTCACTATGAGTCTGAATGTACAACTGACACATAGCAGAGCTGCATTGTTCATGTTTTCATCATTTTTATAAAATCTTTTTGTACATGCTTAATTGTAGCCTTTCCTATTAATATTTTCCACCCTTTACATTCATAGTGTGACTAACTTTTATCATCAAAATGTTTTCTATTTGTTTATGCATACCTTATTTTACTACATTTTACTTCTAAATGAAATGCTTTGACCCTTCAAGAGTCGTGCAATAAAGCTCTCTAAAGACTAGATTAAATAAAATACTATTTGCACATTGATAGGGGTTTCTTCCACACAAACTGCATAACAGTTCTTATAGATAAACTTAAACAAAAGTGGCACACAGTACTCTGCAGCACTGTAAGCAGTACCTTAACCATCCAGGGGAATCCCAAGGTGCTCCCAAGCCAAACGGGCAGTATAATCCCTCCAGCAGGTTCTGGTTCTCCCACAGGGGTCTCCTCCCAGTTGAACATACCTAGGATGCATTCTAAACATATACCCAAATCCCTCCTAACTGATGCCAAGGAGCAGAGGCTCTACTTCAAGATCCCTCAGATGTTTGATCTCCTCACGCTACCTCTAAGGCTGAGTCCAGAGGAATCTCAAGCTTGTATCTTCAATCTTTGTTTTTTTGGAGTACTGTTTTTGGGTGTTTTGTGCCTTTTATTGATAGGAGAGAGAGACAGTGGATAGGTTTGGGAGGGAGGACACTCTGCAAACTGACCACAGGCTGGATTTGAACACGAGCTGGCAGAAGCATGACCAAAGGGCCACTTTGAGCCTCTCACAATCGTTGCAGGTTGAAGCTTGGCGTGATTGATCTTCCTGGTTATGCAAGGTTTGAACCTCTAGGCAGTAATTCTGAATCATCTAACATTCCCACAGCTGTTTTTCATGATTTTTTAAATTTACTGTTTTACAAAAAAGGAAAAAAATTGTAAAGTCTTTATTCTTTCTTGATTGAGAAATGAAATTATAGCTACTTACTTTCATTCTGAAAATTTTTGTATGATGCAGGAATTTTGTATGATGTCCAAACCAGTCCTAAGATCTTTGTCACACTGGCAGAGGCATTCATTGCTGCAATAGTGTTGAGCCATTTAACAGGAAAGGTAAAATATGACTCACAGTAACAGCACATTTATCTGCTGTCTTGCTAACCCACAATCCATCTACCTGCCAGGATCTCTATATGTGTTTCTCACCTTGTACAGTATATATAAGAGTGTGTTCTTTCTCCTGCTTGTCTATCACCATGTACAGTAAATACAGCATATGTGAGTGTACTCTGTCTCATGAATGCATATCTAGTGTGTGTTTGTGTGACTGCACGTGTGCACTGTCTGCCTCTCTAAGCCAGAGGAGTCGAGGGAGTTGTCAGAAGGTGGTTGCCCTGGTTTTCTCTACAAGAAAGATGAGCACCTCCTGCACAGCCCCAAAGATGCAACCTGCTTGAGTGTTGTAGAAAAAAAAAATCAGAAAAAAATCTTCAAACTGAGTGAAATTCATCACCAAAACGGTGCCAAAAAGGCTAGATTTGAAAGTATTGAGACTAATCAACACCCCTGCCTTTTCCCTTCCTGTTGTATGTCTACTCGATAAATCAGACTGTGTGACTCCTCCGTCTTCATCTGATGGGAAGCAGCCGTTGTGACAGAGGATTATAACTCTTCCACACACACATCCCTGCTTCTCGGAGGCAGTTTTGTTTGCCTCGCTCCCTCCTGATTTCTTACTGCCGGCTGATGGATTTTGCATATCCCTCGCAGAGCCTCCTTGGGCCTCGCTAAATGAATTAGGGAGTCCTGAGTAGCTACATTTTTAGCTTCATGCACTAGATGCACATTATCCTGAGCCGTTGAAAGCTTAAATACCTGCCGGGGCCTCGCGCTACAACCGTCAGGCTGCCATCAAGAGCCCACAGAGAGGTCGAAGGAGGAAGACAAAGAGAGGGAGCACTCGGCGGGGAGAGAGGCTGATGACAGAAGAATCGATTAATTGAATGAGTGGACAACTCCTGCACGGATTGAGTTGCATGGCTGTGATAAAACAAAGTGCACATTATGTTTTTAAAATGACTAGAAAAAAATGAGTTAAGGGCTTGGCATTGATAGCGGCAGAGTTCACTTCTTCTCATCTTTTATAACTGCAGAAGCTCCCTGAAGGTTTGCTGCAGCTCAGACAGACGCAGAGGCACCAGAGGATGCCTCAGCTTCTCTTTCCCTGGAGATCCTCTTCCTGCATCAATATTTAAGTTTGTTTATGTTTAGCTCCTTTGCTCTATTGACCATGCTCAGGGTCCTTAAATATTTTCTCTACTTAATCTTTGTTTCCATAATGCAGAAGCCAGTGGAGTAACATGGTGATGGTTGTTAAGGAAATAGTATGATTACTCTTCAGGAAGAGCTGTTAGATTGACAGTTGCAGCTACTATTTTAGGAGCTCTTATAAAATACAGATTAGAGCTGGGTGATTTGACCAAAATATCATTTCACAGCAACTGTTTTGCCTGTCACATAAACTGTATCATATCGTGAATTTAAAAGGGTGATGCATTGAAATGAAATTTTAAGTGCTGCAGCACCTCATCTTTCTATAAGATGGGACTGTGATTTGATAAAACCTCATGTTTTTGTTTGTAAAATCACAGAAAGATGCTTCAATAGGCCTCTCTAGAAGTTTTCACAGCTATGTCTTGGTTGCCTATCCAATTCAGATGAAAAAATGCTATAAATTAGCATATTTCCTTTGGATCATTTCATATTCACATGGCTGTATTTTAGAGCAGGCTGAGGCTGATGTGCCTCACATCCTTACATCACAGCTAACTTCCCTATGAGTACAAATTACACTGTGTATTGTGGAGAGAATACAAGCAGGTTAAACAACCTACAAAACTACGAAATAACAAGAAAAGCACTCAGAGAGCGCAGACCACCGCCAGCGCCACAGTCCTCACCCATATTGTGATTTTCACCATAAATATTAGTCCTACCTTTATTTAATCCAAATATCTAGATTCCTTGACCATGAAAACATAGCATGAGCAATTGTATTCATAATGATATTTAAGTTCAGTAGTTATTCACAAAAATCTCATTTTTCGTCATGGCGGATCCAGAGGGTTGTCCGGATCACACTGAAAATCTAATAATTTGTTCCTTGTCCCAATCCAGACATTTCCTGAAAATGTCATCAAAATCCATCCATAACTTTTTGAGTTATGTTACTAACAGAGAAACAAACTAACAAACAAACAAACAGACACCAGCAATTACATAACCTCTTTACCGGAGGTAATTATGATAATCGCAGATATTAAACATCACATGTAAGATTACACAGATGAGCTTATTTACCAATAATTGACATGCCTTGCAGTATAAGAACCAGAATCAGACTTTATTGTCATTGCACATGTCTCATGTACAGAGTAACACTTTTTTTCCTCACAGTTCAACCTGTCCAAGAATATGCAAAGACAGTCACATGCATGGGGAGACAGGAACAGGAAGACTGTCGGGTCGCCAGCAGGGCAGCGCCCCGTTTTCTTAGCTGGGAAACCAAACTAAATAGAGGACACCAGATAGCATGTGTACTTATTACACTGTAACACCTGCAGAGGTGACCGCAGATGAATCAGGTAAGATGAAAAGACAGAGAGCGGCTTCAGAAAGATAAACTCTCCTGTCTGAACAAGCTGGACTAACACAGTTTGGGAATCTTAATGAGATTTTGGATCAGTCCATGTTGTTGATTCCTGTGATGATCTGCTGTAGTGATGGTGAGTATTGTTAACCTGCTAATAGTTTCATGGTGTGTTGTGCCTGAAAGTGACTCTGTAAGATCACAAACATCATTATGAAGAAGTGCGGTGTTATTGGGAGTTGCCTGGTAGCTATGTAGCAGTTATTATAACTACTGCTGATGCTCAAACTACTACAGCTGTGTCACACAGTTAATGTTAGTTGCTGTGTTGACTGTGTTTGTAATGCAGGTTAACTGCTCCAGGGGTCAGTTGGAAACGAGCTGAGATTTTAGATTTTAGTTGAGCTTGGCCCGGTTGACAGTGCTGAAACAGGGATTGATTACTTTGTTCATATAGTAAGATATGCAGTTCCTTGCTAAGCACAGACAGCCCATTTGTATCAAAACACAAACAGTCTAGGTGTGAAAACAACCTTGGTGTTCATTTGCAAGCGATGCAGCTGTAACTGAATGTATATTTGTTGCTCTTCTCGGGGCTACAGTGTGCAGTTGAAGCTCAACACATTTATATGCATAAATCTACATAGATGTAAATCTGTGCATGCATTTGTGGATCTTTCCATGTATTTTTGTGCACATTTATGCATTGGCAGTTTATTTTGGGCATTTATAGACTTGTATCTGTGCACTGGTAATCTATTTTAGGCAACTGTGGATCTTTGAACTTGCTAGAATTTTGAGCAGTGCACCTTTTTTTAACCAACTGTGTGTCTGTGTGCCCATTTGTAAATATTTTTGCGCATTGTGTATTTTCTGATTTGTACATATACTGTATGTGCACAATTGGAAAATGGTCTTACAACAATTTTAGCTCCATAAAACTGCCCCACCTACTGCACTGCTTTGTAATCCCTATTGGTGTCAATAAAAGATTATCCTACCTTATCTTTAAAGGGGACATATCATGCTTGTTTCTCCTTTTCACTATGCCAGACTAGGATGCCTGTAAAGCATTTCTGCCCTCAGTACAAGTCATTTAGCTCCTTCATTGCCCCACAATAGCGTTCTCAATATCCTCATTTTAGGCCATTATCAAGCTCTCGTTGAAACGCTCGGATCTCAGGCTGACCTGCGTAACCTCGCAACGTCACAGCCCTTTGTGCTCTGATTGGTCAGTTCTATCGGGGGTAGAGCCAGCTTGTCCTTCTTCTTCTACTGTATTTTCCGGCAGGCTCAAAGCAGCGACTGCGTATTGAGTCCCCCTACAGGCCAGAGCTGGTAATGAGGGAGTGTGAGCTGGGGAGCTATATACCCCTGCTGCTGGATGAATGTGTTCCTCGGTGACGGTTTTGTGGCTATCGGACATCACAGGGGAGGAAGTGTTTTATCAGATTACTCCAATAAAAAGAAAGGTACCTCGTGTCGTCACGACGATTTAAATCTCACGGACATCTCGCAATGACCTATTTTCAGAGGCATCAAATCTCGTTCTAGGATATCAGAAAAAATACAATATCACATTTTTTGAAAATTAAGGGGGTGTAAGGTCTTGTTTTCAAATTTATTATATTATATGTAAGTATTAAATCATGCATCAGCATGATATGTCTCCTTTAAACTTTTAAGACACAAAGAGTCATTGCAGTGGGAAGATACAGTCCACACACAATCCTGTAATGAAAGCCATGCTTAGTGCTGTTGTATTCATTTTCAGCAGTATCATTAAACTCAGCCGCGCTAAGTTATCCCCCCTAACATCCACTTTAATGCTCATGTAGCTGAACTGTAGTCAATGATCTATGACAGCACCATAACTCTTACAAGAATCTCGCCGGTCGGCTGCCAGCTTTATCTGCCATCAAGATGGGCCCAGATAACCAGATCACAGGTGCACTACATCCGTCTCTGCTAGTGTCAATGGGATTACCTGTCCTCTGCAGACCGAGCCATTCAAGGGAAGGGATGGAGCACAGAGGCTGGGGAAATAGGTCAAGCACACTGATAAGGGCAGGTGTTCTATTGAAGTTGTCTCCAGAGTCTCTGGGGACTGAGTAGAGCCAAACAGTACTTCTGAAATAAAAAAGGAAGAGAAAGCTTCGGTGAAAAATCAGTTCAAGTGCAGAGCACAAGTGGTCTGATTCAGTAACTCTGAAGCTGTGTCTCTGTGTGTCTGAACCTTTTGATTAGTCATATTTTGAAGGAGCAGCCAGTGAAACCTTCATCTTTCTTTTTCCTATATAAAGTCTGTGTTATTGTGTCTTAGAAAGGGATTTTTTCCCTTTAAAGACCCAAAAAAGAGCACAATATACAAGTGCTAAAGGTTTTATCAGGGTTAAGATGAGATTTCACTAAAATGAAAGCCCTACAGCCAAACCAGACCACACAGATTCAGAAAGATTTTGACTAGATTGCATCATGGTCACCCATTGTTAAACTTTGGGTCAGAATATGATCACAGGGAATGGCAGACACTCCATACAGCCATGTAATGGTCCTGGGGTGCCATATTAGCATACATGTAAATCCAAAACAATTTGAATTTTAGTTTTCCACGGACATTTTACTTCATTAATTCAAACTGTCTCAACAGTCAGTGCAGTCGTCATAACAGTTTCATGATGCATCAGAATTCTGGTATTAAATCTTACACTGTTGAAATGATGCAACATTTGTCAGGAACATGCATATGTGGGATGAGCAGCAGAACTGAGCATGTGGGTTGAACCCATGAAAAATTTGCCAAATCCTCTATTTCAGTCCTACTCAATCAATCTGTGTAGCACCAAACTGTAACAAATGTTATCCCAAGACACTAAACAAAAGACAGGGTTGAAGCATACGCTTCATTAACATATATGAATAAACACATAAACATATTTTCTTTTTTTTTTTTTTTTTTTTTTTTTTAAGTATTTTATTAATCAATTGGGAAGCAGGTGCAGATCAACATGTCTATCACTGCAGACAAGAAAATACAAACATGACAAATTCCCCTCGTTACTGTGTACAGTTGGTAGACATGAGTCATGACTAACACAACAAAAGATAAAAGAAAAGTAACACAGAACACCTACAAGTTTTATATTCCCCTAACCCTAACCAACCCCATCCCTCAGATCTTTCTCTAAATTTCACAACATGCTGGATATTGCAAATTAATACATAAAAATAAAGAACTAATAAGTGTTAAATCATTGCTTGAGCTACATCAAGTGCCTCCTTCCGAGCTTTGAGCACACACTGGCCCGCTCCATTTATCTTAGCAACAGAGAGCTCCAGAGATAACATCTCTATTAAAGCATAAATCCATTGATGTATAGAGAGTGAATGCGGTGGTTGCCACCTAACCGCCAACATCTTTTTAGCTACTGTACATGAAGATAGCCACAGAAACTTTTGCATATGATTAAAGTTTTGCCCGGAATCATCATTTAAAAGCATACATTTTGGAGAGAGGTCAATCTCTAAGCTGAGTGCATCAGAGAGAAAATTTACTATTTGTTGCCAGAAGTTTTGAACAGATGGACACTCCCACATGCTGTGCAAGAAAGTCCCTATTTGACTTAAGTCACATAGATTACAATTTGGAGAGGGCGATAACTTAATCATGAAACGTCGCTTCGGTGTTAAATAAGTACGATGCAGGAAATTGAGATTGGTTAACTTATTATTTAGGTTTTGAGAGGAATGAGCAACATTCCTCCAAACTCTCTGCCAATCTATTGATGATTCAGGGCAGTCTTTATTCCACACATTTATTACTGCTAAAGGGGTCTGCATATGTTCCAACAAACTATTATAGATTGCAGAGACATGTCCTTTAGTTAGCTCCAACATTTTCCTAAATAATTCTATTATTGGATGGTTAATGGGTTTCCTGTCAATCAATATACCTGCTGCCCTTAAGGCGGAACGTAATTGCAAATATAAAAAGAAGGAGTTCGAGGGGAGTTTAAATGTTTCTCTCAGATCCTGAAAGGTTCTCAACCCATCATCATTCATAATATCTCCTAAACTGTGGATACCTGATTTATACCACTGCGTTGAAATAAAATATTCTCCACCAGACTTAAGAAAACTGTTATAGAATATTGGAGTACTTGCATGCCATTTAGATGTCCATTTGTATATTCTTTCTATTTTCCTGAAATTTTGTATTGCACTGGCTATTACTGAACCATACTGCAGTTTACATTTATTGACAGAAAGACCTATAAACAAAAAAATCATTTAAGGAAATAGGTGCCACCAGATTCTTCTCTATGTTAAGCCATGGAGGTGAGGACTTCTCACTAAACCAGTTTAACAAAGGACTAATAGTAAGAGCGTGAAATAAAGCTTAAAATTAGGGACTGATAGGCTTCCTAATTCCTTCTTTCTCTGTAAACTGGCTAACTTAATTTTGGGCCGCCTGCCTCTCCATAAAAACCTAGTAATAGCGCTTATGTATTTTATCCCAATATCTTGGAGGAGGTGCTAGAGGTAACATGTAGCTACAGAAATTAATTCTAGGTAGCACATTCATTTTGATGATTGAAATTCTACCAGCTAGAAATATAGGCAGCTTCTGCCATCTTTCCAGATCTTGTTTGATCATGCTAAGGGTGTTATTATAATTCTTAGTAACTGTTTTTTCTAGAGATGTAAATACATTTACCCCTAAGTATTTAAAGTGAGATACTACCGGGATATTAAAAACTGTACACTCATCCTTGCTCATGGAGTTCAATGGTAGCAGGGAGGACTTAGACCAATTTATCTTATAGCTGGAGACATGACTAAACTGTTCAAATACATTGAGGATGTTTGGAAGGGAGTATGTAATATCCGAAAAATAAAAGAACATCATCAGCAAATAAGGATATATGATGCTGAGTAGATTGTATTTTTATTGGTGTAATGTTTGGGGATAACCTAATCGACTGTGCCAATGGCTCTAATGATAAAATAAACAACATAGATGAAATTGGATCTCCCTGCCGGCTGCTCCTACTTAATTTAAAGGAGGAGAATGTATATTACCTGTAACTACGCTTGCTGAAGGATTTGCATAAATAGTTTTGACCATGTTAATAAAATTAGACCCCAAACCCATGTGATTCAGTACAGACCATAAAAAGACCATTCAAGGCGATCAAAGGCCTTTTTCTGCATCAACTGACAAAATGGCTTTTGATGATAAATTATCAGAAGTATCAAGAATATGTAATAAACGCAGCAAATTGTCTGCTGAAAGGCGCTTTTTATAAATCCACTTTGGTCTGGATGAATCAATTTAGGCAAGTACACCTCCAACCGACTAGCAAGTGTCTTTGAAAATAATTTAATATCTGCATTCAATAAAGACAGGGGCGATAGTTTGCAAATAGTTGGGTCCTTATCTTTTTTAAAATAAGTGTTATTAATGCTGTGTTTACGTCTCTTCCAAAACATCCTTTCTGAATTGCTGTGTTAAACATCTCCAGCAATGGTGGTCCTAAGAGGGTCCAAAATTTTAAATAGACCTCAGGGTGTATGCCATCATTTCCAGGGGACCTACCTTTATTCATTTTTGCTAAAGACTGTTTGAGTTCATCAAGCGATAAAGGAGCCCCTAATATTGAAGCTTCATCTTTTGATAAAGACGTGAACTTTAATCTCTGAAGATAATTGTCCTTCTCTGATGCTGTTGAAATGTTATCTGAGGTATAAAGCTCTTTGTAAAAATTAGAGAATCTTTGATTAATCAAATCTGGTTCAGATATCATAGACCCAGTCTCTGATGCAATGGTTGCTATATTTGTAAATTGGTCATTAGTTTTTAATTTATTGGCTAACAGCCGACTGGGACGATTACCATGACAGAAGTGATTCATTCTATTTTTATATGTAACAAACTCAGCTCTCTGCATCAGTAATAAGTTAAGTTCTACTTTTATTTTTGTTAAGGAGTTTGCTGTTTGTTCAGAGAAGTGTATAAACATAAACATATTTTCCATATAAATCCAACATATACCATCAGGAAAATAACAAACAGTGTATTCTTTTATCGGCTTGTGTTCGGTGTCTGGTGGACAGGATGCTTGAAGTATGAAGAAATAGGACATATCAACAAGATAACACTTTATTTATTAAACCAACAGGAGCCTTTGTAGTGCGTGAAAGAACCATACACAGCAATAACCAGTGTTCTGCGTAACGCCTTACCGTAACGTAACTACTTTTTCGGGTAAAAAGTAAAGTAACGCACTACTACTGAAAATTTAGTAACCAAATGTAGTTCCTTTTTTTAATGCGGCGCAACATTACTTTTCCCTCTGACAGCTCCGACACTGAAGCTGCCTTCTCAGCTGACGGCGTTAGACATGAGCAGCACAACAAGTCCGCTCGTTATAAGCGTCTATAGGCCACAAATCTCGTGAGTCACGGCCCCGGATCTCAGATTTTTGGGCTTGTTTCTAAATGTGAAGTTTCTTCTTGGGGCCTTTCTCTCTGTGTGAATCTCCCTGATTATCTTCCGGCTTCTAACATAAAACAAAGTACGACTGTGGTAGGCAGTTTGCCCACTTCCTTGTTTCCTGGTTATCATGCATGCCCCCAAACACACACATGTACATAACGCATGCGTCAGAGCCAAAGTTGCCAGGTCTGCTTATTATAAGTGACGTTCTTTTCTGGAATAGATTCCTGGCACTGTGATAATGAAATGTAATGTAGACGAAAATTAACACACTATATGTAGATTTCTCTTTTTAAAAAAGTAGTCTATCACATTAGGAAAGGAAGTAGCTGGAGGTTGCTTATTCGGGCTTGTTTTTATTGACTTATTTCAGAAGCAAAATGTGGAAATGCTTCTGCTCTCATTCCACGGGGTATGTGACATCTTGTAGAATAAAGAGCACAAAAGAAATAACTGTTATGTTCTCTATAGTAGAACTTTTTGTAGGTCTTCACAATTAGGAACAGATATGGGGTTCTGTCTAAGATTGAGCAATGCAAAAGTAACGGAAAAGTAATGACTAACATGAAAAGTTACTTTTCATAGAGGGTAACCAAATAAAGTAACAACTTACTTTTTAAAAAGTAACGAGTAACGAGCAAACATTACTTTTTAAAAGTAACTTCCCCAACACTGGCCATAACAGCCTGTCATCTCTTCCTCATGCTGGTCATCAGCCTGCTCACATCCTGCTGTGAGATAATGTGGCAGTTTTCTACATTTTTATGAATAACCCATCACACAATGTTTTGACTTTTTTTTTAATATTGATCAAGGCACAAGCAAGAAGTGATTACATTTTGGTGGTGATCTTGATGTGGATGCGCCAGATAGGGCCATTTTTTCCCCTTTTTGACACTAACTAGCCCATCAGTGTTGTAAATGCTCTCTAAGTGCTTCTAGTTTTTTCTACATTTTAGTAAGTGGGTATTTTTATGTGCAAATTAGAAATCTAGAATACTATAATTTCTCGAACATAACACGTACTTGATTATAACATGCAACCCATATTTTCACAATATTTGCCTGGAAAAACACTGTACACAAATATAACACACCCAAATTTTGTCCAAACCTTACTCTCTCAGACAACTCAAAAATCACCTTTATTCAAAGTTTTAATCAATGAAATTTCAGTGTTTTCACAAGAAATACTGTACACGACTTTCTCTCTCAAATGGATGTGGAAACACCTTTTCTTCTTCTTCTTTTGTTTAATGGTGGATAGCAAACAACATTCAGGAGCATGCTGCCACCTACTGTAAAAGAGTGTGTAGCGAGACACCTTTTGCTTCACACATGCGACATTACTTGACTTCTGCCCGAGCATGCTCTGTTGTAGTGCATGTGTTTTCAAAGAGAAAGAGAATATTCCAGCCTTTTGTATCAGATGTGTTGTAATAGTGAGAGGAATATGATAAGTACGGTATTTTGCTTGAACTCGTGTATAATACACACCCAAAAAATTAGAGCATATTTAAAATAAAAAATGTTCATGTTATAATCAAGAAATTATCATCACTACATTAACCAGTTTGAAGTCCCTAGGAGGTATATTTTTATATCAGTTTATGTACAATTGTGTTTTACCTTATCCAATAGAAATGTGAAAATCTGGTATTGTTACAAATTTAGTGATCCTATTTTTTATTTTAACCAGTAAGAGAATCAAATAATCCAATTTTAGGACCATATAAAATACAGTGGTTAAATCCCTCACTCTCCTCTCATTCATTATAAAGACAACAGCCTTGGGGGGCCCACATGATCCTTCTGTCTCCTCAACAATGGGATGGATATGTGGGATATTTTCTTTACATGATGCGCCTGATTTTAATAAGTCGAGTTCTCAGGTAGCCAGAGGGATGATGTCATTGTGATGAAAGGCAAAAAACAGTTCATGGCTTTCATGTTGGCAATCCTTCCATTAAATAACAGATGAAAGAGCCTCTAAAGAGAATAGAAGGCTGGTCATGGTGGATCCAAAAGAGACAAAGCTAATGCTAAGAACAGGATTTGAAGGACAGGTGGCCTTGTAGCTGCGCAGTGACAATGAGACTGCCGACCCCACTGTCATCTTGGAGAGACGCTTTGACCTCGGTGACGGATTCTGCATTTGGCATCCTTTTGACTTTCTTCCAATGCCAACATGAAAAAGAATTGAGAGACTTTGAAGTTAGGTGTCAAAACACGAGTCCTCTCTTGCTGGTGAATAAGTGATGACAGTTCTTCTTGTGGTCGAAGTTTTTATTCTTCAAGGTTTGTTTGGAAGAACTTCAAAAACACACATACTGTATACTGTAGAGGCAAGTTCACTATGAACTGATGGGAAACTACTCAAGCTAAAGTTTGGAATAATCACTTTTTAGGAGCTGCTTTTACTAATCCCCCATTTTATTAAACAAGCATAAAAAGTTCAATGATGTGCAGGGAAACTATAAATGAAATAGTGAACTTCTAGACTTTTGTATTTCTATTTTATACTTTTAATTAATTCTACTCCACTAAATTTAAAGTGAAGTATATGAGTCTGACTCTTCTGAATTATTCAATAGCAATAGCTTTGTTGCCAGACAAAACAATACCTCTTAAACTTAGAATATGCCTTTTTCTCCCTTAAAAAGATCTCTGTGCTTAGAACTATTTGATATGTTTCCCTGTCACTTGGGTCATTTTCACACTTTATGCTGAGGTCAGACTACATGATTTATGCATGACTACGGCCGGACCAGACAGTCATAGTGTTTCAGAACCCACCAGCCATGAAAATTGTTTTTTTCATCTTGTGTGGTGACCAGTGACAAAAGACCAGTAAGGGACACTCAACAACTCCAGAACATAAAGTTGAGCATGTTTGATTGTCTTGCCTTACACTATTTCTTCCTTCACATCAGAGACCTTGACCAATGAGAGCACTGGGAGTGCTGCATGTGCAACAAACACGTGTAAATAGAGCAGAGTTGTTGCCTTGAGAGCCATGGGATTGTTTGTTAAGCTCTGAGATCAACATCTCAACCTTTGTGATGTGTTTTAAAGGAGCTGCCATGAAACTGTACATGAAAAATGTTGTGAAGAAACAGCAGAGTAACCTCAGCAACATACTGAATACAGTATGTTTGCTGTCTTCAGTGTCAGCCCCCTGTCTTCTGATTTCATAACATAGGTGGTTATATGCAGTTATTTTATTGGTGTAGTTTGTTACGCTTCCAAGACAAGTCATGACACAATTTTGAAGCTCTATGGTTTAATCTGACAAAATTTATCATTGTAGACGAAGTCTGACCTTTCTATAACACATTTGGTCTGACCAAAACCTTTGGCCTGCTTTCTTGGAATATTTGATTGATTTGAAGTCATGTGAGAACTCATTGGAACTCAGGTGGGGACTAAATAACCAAACTGTGGTTGGCTTGGTTGGCAGCTAAGTTTGCGGTGGGTGAGAAAGCCATTCTGAGCAAACAAGGAACACACAGAGCAAGCACACTAAAAAGCAGTTAGCTGTAGCTGTATTGTCCTAGCTGCAAACAAGCTAACATAGCATTCATGAAAAATATCAAGCTAAATAAGGCAAACCTTCGTTGTTAACAGGAGTCCATACTGAAAATAGTTAATATTTGAGGAAAGGGTTTTACTGAATAAAAAATAAGGACAAACTTAACAGGCCTAGGTGGTGTAAAAAAGATATGAATCCTGAAGATATGAAGTTTAGTATAGAGTCGATACTGCATAGTTGTTTGCTGTCACCAGATTTAGCCTTCCATCTTCTAATGTCATTAAATTAGTTGTTAAATGCAGTCAGGCCTCGGTGGGAAAAAAGATATGAATGTGAATGTAGGTGAAAAAGCCAAACACAGAATATATACTAGCTATTATTCCTTGTGCTTGTCATTTTGTTCGATGACGCATAAGTGCTGTTGGTTACATACTGGGAGGTACTCAAAACGTGTTACTAGAGGATACTGCTCAAGAGTACACAAGACCTCAGGCTGTATGCAACCATCTGTTTGTAAGATGTAAACTGCAAAACATAATTCTAAGAGAAAACTAACAAAAAAAAACAGCAGTAATACTGTGCAATCAAAAGAAATGTGTGAGTAACTGATGTCAAGTGGTCAAAGCTTGCTATCTGCATGGTCTGCACTCTGTTTTTACAGCATTTTGCATTATCATAAATTTTCCTGTGTTGTGGTTTATTGGGTAGAATGTTATCCGTGCCTTTCAGCCAACCATGTTGTAATCAAAGATCCTGTCTAAACAAATTGCACATGCAACATTTCACACTAATCAGTAGTCGAGTTGCCCCAGTGCATCTTGTGGCGAACACTGATTACCTTACATCTCTAAGAACAACCCATACTGATACCAAGTGTGTTTTGTGTTTTGTTAAAAACAACTGGTTAAGTGTTTGCTTAACAGAGAACTATAACATGCTTCTTAAGAGCAAACGGCAAGTATCAAACAGTACAACAGATCCAAAATAATGTCACCTCCAAAAACCTTTTTCATTCTAGATCTGGAGTGTCCAAACTATGACCTGGGGGCCAACTGAAAGTCATGGTCCATTCTTGATCATTCCCACAGCAATTTCCTTAAACCAAAATGACTTATGGCCTGCATCAGTAAATGAATGTGCTCGACTGGTGAATAAAAGCATTTTTTAAGGCAGCAAATATGACAAAACAGGTCATTTTCTCTTTCTGCCCTGATAAAAGGTTGGATTTGCAAATCATACTTACTAAATCTTTGTTACATTTTTCCCTTGTTTTATGTCTGAATGCGGAAACATCAGTAAAAATCCCCTCTGCAGCACAGAGCATCATTTCTATCCTAACTAGGCATGGATCCAGTGGAAACCAGGGCCCTGTAATCTATACTGGCCATCCCCAAAATACTGAACTTTACTTCAGCTAAAGGTTCATTGAATCAAGTCACATATTTTCAACAGATATTAGGCAATAGTGACTGGCATTCGTTTTATTTGCCAACATTTGTTAGCTAGGGAACAGAAAACTTGAAAGGTAATGAATGAATCTGTTAAAAGAGCGAGATAGGGCAGTTTTCCACATTACTGACAATAATGTTCGACACTGTTGTAAATGCCTTGGTGGAATCTTGTCCTTTCAAGCACTGTTAGTTGAATAAATTGAACCAATTTTGTTCAAATATATCCAAATGTGAATTTACCTGTCGACAGCTAGATTAACAGACAAGTTCATCTGTGTCCCATGGTTAACAGCAAGTATATCTCTGGCCTCAAACTTAAATTTAGCTTCATAATTACCTTAATATATGGCAGAGAAAAACAGTCTTGATTCAGTGCTTTAACTTGTTATTGATTATTCCTTTTTAAAGTAAAACACCCGAGTATTTCTTTCACCACTCTGAGTAAAACCAGAGGAGTGTTTTTTGTCAAAACATGTATTCTGACTGTGCTGCGGATCTACAACTGTAGGATACAGAGAGATTAAATCGATCATCATAAACGAAGGACAGCTGCTGCACAGATTAATTATTCCTCTCACATAGCCACCCCGACAACACAGCAGTGACAGAAAGATGCCCGCTTCATAACAGCAGAGAGATCACCCTCTTTGTTTCCACCTCAGCTTTCTATACAAGCTCTCATTCATACACAGCACGAGGGGGGAGGTGTGACTCCCATCTGTTTCTGTTTTATAGAAAAACGTTACAAGCCTCTACATGAAGCTCATTATATTGATTTCAAACAAGCCATCATGATAGTGTATAGCAGTTTAGCTTGCCAATGTCTAATTGTCTGTTTCCCCAATGTCACCGTTTGCTGCAACAACCCCCCGTCTCCTCGTTCAAACACTCCCATCCCGCCCCCTCATTAAGTGAATCATTCCTCGAGATGCTCTAATGGCTCCCACAAAATTGTTTATGGGCAATTTAATTTGTGTGTAAGGAATCCTAATAAACACTCCTGGCACACAGACGAGTAATTATACGTTTGGCTAAATAGATAATTGGACGGGCTTGAAGATAGATTAGCGCTTGTGTGGAATATTGCTCTCATTTAGAAATACAGTAAGTTTTGAAGAAGTGCAAGCCATAGAATTTACAGTAATTGCATTTTTTATGCATACTATGAGAATAATTGAAATTTGGCTTGATTTGCGAGCTAATTAAAGTAGGGGAAAGTACTTTTTGAATGAATTAACTCTGTGTTTGTACCTGTTTTGTACTCTGTTGCATTGCTTAATGAACCCAGCATAAACTCTCACTTTTGCTGCCTTTTGACATTTATGGACTTTTCCACAGTCGTATCTGCTCAACCCAGCTCGCCCTAATATGGTTTGGCTACTTCCTTTTTCTTTTTCCACTGCAATAAACATAAACCAGCCTGGCATGACATGACCACTGACAGGTAAGTAACACTGATTATAACCTCATCATGTGATCTGTTAATTGCTTGGATACATTAGGCAGCAAGTGAATTTTGTCCTCAAAGTTGAAGTCAGAAGCAGTAAAAGTGGGCAAGCATAGCCTCACTGACAGCAGGTGAATATGGACCAGTGGATTCACTCTGTCACTGCATCCAACAGGTCAGTGTGTGGATGCAAAAAAACTTTCTCCAGCTAAATTCAGACAAGGCTGAAGTCATCACATTTGGTCCACAGAAACACAGAGGAAGTGTCAGCAATCACCTCCAGTCTCTCTCTCCATTCATTCATTCATTTTCTATACCGCTTATCCCTTTCAGGGTCATGGGGGGATGAAGCCGATCTAAGCTGTCATTGACTGAAAGGAGGGGTACACCCTGAAACAGTCGCCAGTCGATCACAAGGCCTCTCTCTCTATAAAATCTATGAATTAGTTAAGAAATCTTAGGGAAAAAATAGAACTTTAAGAGCCACATCAAATCAATATCATTCATTCATTCATTCATTCATTCATTTTCTATACCCCATCATCCCTTTTTTGGGTCGGGGAGCCTATCCCAGCTGTCAATGGGCGAGAGGTGGGGTACGCCATGAACTGGTCGCCAGTCGATCACAGGGCCACATAGAGAGACAGACAACCATTCATGCTCGCACTCATACCTAAGGGCAATTTGGAGTCGGCAATTAACCTAATGAGCATGTTTTTGGTCTGTGGGAGGAAGCCGGAGTGCCTGGAGAGAACCCGCGCATGCACAGGAAGAACATGAAAACTTCACACAGAAAGGCCCCTGTACGAACCAGGAACCTTCTTGTTGTGGGGCACGTGCACTACCTGCTGCACCACCGTGCCGCCCCAAATCAATAACATCTGCAGCCTTTATCCATCTAAAAAATATTGCCTAAATCAAAGGTATAGTGTATAATCTAGTTAGAAATTCAAAAACATCTGTATGATGTCATGTCGCCT
The DNA here is from genome assembly GCA_036419115.1 of Scarus forsteni. Lineage (NCBI taxonomy): Eukaryota > Metazoa > Chordata > Actinopteri > Labriformes > Labridae > Scarus > Scarus forsteni. The sequence continues at coordinate 15,292,773 of JAZDUH010000157.1, read as the reverse complement.
GGACACCAAGACAAACAAATGCAAAAAAAAAAGCTGTTGGAGCCTGTAGAGCAATTTAATATCTGTTGGGGGGTTGTGAAGAAGAAGTGGAGGCTTGTGCAAGACAGATTTGTTCTGCCCCCCCCATCTGTGGTGGATGTATTGGTTAACAGCTATGTCAACAAAATGGATGCACTCGGCCTTCTTGGTGTTAACGCTTCATACAAGGCAACCACCTCTTTAACAGAGACCTAAATATGCATCTTATACCCTGGTGTGACTTATATATGTTGTTTTTCTCTTCATGATCCATTTTTTGACTGATGCAACTAATTCTCTGGAGCGACTTATGGTCCAAAAAATACTGTACATTTAGGTTACAAAAAAACATGAAGTTCCGCTATAAAGACTATTATGATAATTATAAACAAACTTATAAGTTCAATTACCCTTTGTAAGCCAAAGGGCTTCTTATTAGCAATTATCCAAGAACTCTGGCTGTAAGGGTGAATGATGAAAAGCAGAATCATTGAAATTGCAACAAATTTTGTCCTTGGGTGTTAATCATTGGATATGGAAAAATACAGAGCAGCATGGGGTCATTTTTAACACTATTCTCAGGGCTTTTCAATATATCTTCTTTCAATAAGGTAAATTCTCACAGGAAATCTTATATATTGCTTCAATTCACATAGGAATTCAAACCACTGATGCAGAGAGGAGACTTTCGCTATTGAGGTCAAGCACAATAAGCAGCAATACACCCACAATGAGGCTCTAATGTGTTTGGTATTGAATTACACACTTTCTGCATTAGTTTATTGATTCACGGAAGTTGGATCTTAGAATATTTACCAGAGCAAAATTAATTCAAATGAAAATCCACCAATGATTTTATTGGCATCGTCCAGTGTAGGTTACAAACATCTCTGTGACTTTTTTGGTCGAAGTAAACCTGTGTGGTTTTGCACATCAGTGACAGATTGAGCCTTCCGTTGGCTCCATTGGAAGTTTTCATCAGTGGACGCGGCGAGCAGCTTCAGTCTGTGTCAAACTGGAATCTCTACGCGGCAGAGCCTGAATGATTTATGCATTTGTCATTTCTCATTTGTTGAAACAAGGTGTCAACGTTTTTGTTCCGTTGCACCAGTCAAGCCTGCGGAGACGAAGAGGTAAGGATGGAGCAGGTGTCCTTGAAGAGAAAAGGCAAAGTCAAGCAGGCAATTTCTCAAAGCAGGCCTTGTATTTTTTGACTAAGCTGTCTTGAAGGTCCAACAGCTGGAGAATCTGGTGACTCATTTTTTGAACCCTCTGAGTGATTCTGGCAGAGCATGTTTACAATGAGAGAAGATACTTAATGCAAGATCTGCGTTAGAAAATAGTCTTGGTTGCTTTACATAAAACTTACCCAAAGAAAAACCTGATGACATCTGCTTTCATCTGCTTTTACTAAGGAATTGGTTACTATGCATATTTCCCCTTTTAATTTGAATAAAACCGCTGAATAAACACAGCTGTGTGTGTACTTTGTGTACAAGATTGACAAAATGCTGCTGCATGCAAATTTGAACAAATCCTACCTGACTTGATCTTTGTTTTCCTTAATTTGCAGCACATTTTAATTAAAAAGGGGAACCAAAATAGTCAAGATGAAAACTTTTGAACACAGCACAGCTTAAGGTGAAAGAGAAAGAAAACAGGATTCAAACTGAGGATTAAAGGGCTTGTTTTTCTGAGGATGATTTACCAATATGTCTTTCCTTAATACATATTCTTGCTTGTTTTTATCACTTTGGCAAGAATTTATGAAGATTTTCGGGCACCCAATGGAACAAAAGAGTTTCCTCTTCAGTCTTTCCATAAAGAAAACATGATGATGTTGCTTCTGGGGCCCAAAATCATCAAGGGGGCCTGTAACCCTTTAAGGATTGGACATGCAAGTGGTGATATTATTAAATGGCATGTAATGCCTATGTCTTTTGTAGAGCCCTGCCATTTCTGTGGGTGGCCCTTGTCTTATGTATGTCTGTTCTAATGCAGTCTTACTGAAGATCCACTATGATCTTTAAGGGTCAACTCGCACAAATTTACTGAGACCCCAAAACAGAAAGTCAATTTTCACTTTAATTATCTGGGTCAGTTGATACAATCTTTTATGTCGTGTCATAAAGACTTGCGCAGCCTAACATAAAGCAAAGTTCATGACTCTAAGGGCATTTTCACATTAGGTCCACTTGTTTTGAACCGTGCCACAGCGTGGTTCGCCATGGGTTCGCCCCCCTCCCCCTCCCCCGCTGGCTTGCATTCACACTGGCAATATCAAACTGTGCCCGGACCCACTTGTGTATTTACTCAGTTTGAAACAGCAGGGGGCGATATGCACGTAACTGGTTACCAAACCTGCTACGGAGGAGAACGAAGAAGAGACTGCCATGGTAACCATTTCCTACACCGAACAACCAATGTTTGCGTTTCGCTCTCTTCTACATTTTCCTTCAAATGTGTTTTTTTATCATGTTTCAGACGGCATCAGCGACCTTCTGGACCCTCGTAAATCATCGTAATCCTCAACCAGAATAAACAAATCGACAAATTGAGTAAGCAAAAGATTCAACCGCGGGATTAACAGGAAGTAATGCATCAAAAGTAGATCAGTTTGGACCACTTTGTTTCACACCAGTGAAACCGCACCAAATGTAGGGAGATGGAGCGGATCGAGACCACCGCTTCATGGAGGTCTCGGACCGGCTGATTTGGTGTGCACCAAAGTGCGGTGGTTGCATTCACATTGATACTAACGTACCAAAACCTGGGCCAAAACTTCTTTGGTGCGCACTAAATGTGGTTGGTGTGAAAACGCCCTAAGAGTTGAGGACTGGAACAGTTAAGCTTACATCACATTTCAATCTGTCTGAATATCTTGCTAGATTTACCACATTCATGTATGTCATGGGTTAGTGAAAAGGTCAATCCTGTGTTTCAGATAAAGACAAATCTTTTTGTCTTTAACTTCTTCTTGTCTACTCAAATTATCTTAAAAGTCTACCAGTAGATCAAGATCCACAGGTTGGTGACCCCTGCTCTGAGGAATATCACGATGAGTATTTGCTGAGGAAAATGTAAACAAAGACTACAGTGTGGTGTGCTTTAGCTTTGTCTAACAACTATACTGATGCACAGGGACAGAAATGAAATATGTCAATGCTGACATAATGAGTCTAATTTTTGGTTTGTTTGCTTGAGTTTCTTTGGAGGTCATAGAGAGACATCAGTATTATCTCAGAATGGGGTTCAGAAGGAATTTTCTCTAGATTGAAGAGCCCATGGCTTTAAGACTGGATGGAAATCGCCTTTTTAACTAAGGACCTTCTCTGCTTATAATCTGGAGACTCATTTTCTGAGCTAAATATGTCCTTCATCTTTCATCTCTGAAGTGCATCTTATTTTCACAAGTGTGTGTGAGCATGTAATTGTGCAGTTCTCACTTTAGGCCACCTTGAATAAGTTATTGAATCTTTTTGGCCACTGCAGTCCAAAAGCTGCCCACCTCACTGGGCCCAAGTTTGAGTCAGTCCTGTGACTTTCCAGTGCATCATTTTCCACTGTCTCTGTCATGATTTATGTTTATATATGCAATTTTTCTTCAATCTGGTTGAAATGATTATGATTGGAACTTGCTAATTTACTGTCTACTTGTAAACATTCTGACCATGGCGTGTGTGTGATTGCAATAAAAGCATCAGGGCATGTGCAGAGCTATCTCTAAAGGTGTAAACTTAGGCAGCAGAAGAAGCAGCTGTTCTTTACTCTAAAAATATTTTGTAGAAGTGGTTTAACTCGTAAAACATAATTTCTAGTCTGTGTTATTTTGTTGTAAAAATTGTAAATTAGCAATCGCCAACAATCAAAATGAGTCATGACTCCCTTAAAGAGCATGTGTTGACAAAGATCCTCTCTGTTATTATGGCCAAATGGATTAGAAATGTGTTTCCACACTGTGTTTAGCACTCAAGCACTTACTGGAAACATGTTTTCCTCCTGTTCTCTTTAGAGAAACTCAAAACTCAGTTTTGAGTTTGCACCCACAGTCTGTGCAGTCAGACTGATGATGCAGTTTCAATTGCTCTGTCAGGCTTGGACGTGTTGTCTGGCCTGAGTTTCCAAAAAAGCACATTTCTCACAAACAAAGTTCTTGTGACCAAAATAATAAAGTCAAAAATATTATTTTTGACTATATAATATTCATCCATAAATTCCCATTTCCTCAAAATAATTTTCATAAATTAAACTTTCGAACAAACCTGTTGTTCCATCATCAAAAAAGTTGACCCCCGATGTGCCACATCTGCTTTTAATCAGCACCACTTACATAAAAATTGGGCCACTGGCTTCACAGCACCAACCAGTGACCAACCAAAACAATACAAAATTCACAAAATGGCTCCAACAGGGACCATGAACTGCTGTGTGGGACCATTTTCTTCTTAGCTCTGCATAACTGAACAGCTCTAAACATTTACATTTGAGTAGACAGAAGAGAGAGAGATCAGGAAAGCTCATTCTCAAAGACTGTTTACATGGACATAAGAACAGCATAAACCAGCCCTCTCAGTATGATGTCAGTTTGTTTCTGAATCAGCTCTTTTGGATCATAACCTTCAGATTGACGAGTTTATGTGATGTGTTTTTATTCTGATAAAGCATTTTTTTCTAACTACATGTGTCCATTTAAACATGGCTATTGATATCCAAACCTCTCTGCTGCCTGATCTAAATGAAGGCCTGAAGGAAAAAGCTGAAAACCATTTGTTTTATTTGCTGAATGCCCCTAATGACTCACAAATTAAAAAAGAAAATGAAAATAAATAAGTTAGGAATAAAGGAGAAGTATGAATGTTACCCAGTCGTTCTGGAAAATTATAAAATGAGAGGCCCATGATTATTGTTGTGGAATATAGACCCACAATATTGAAGCAGCTTGCTTTACAGAGTCTTTTTAATCAAACTTGCACTCCTCAAAATTCATTTCTTTAAATATATCAACATTTTAGTCAAAAGCAGGATCATGACCCACTGGGGTCATAAAGCTATTGAAAAGAGTTGCTGCCATGCTGGTGTAATGTTCCAGTCATGTGGAGGATGTAGATAAGAAAATGCATCTCACTGTACATTTTACATTAGAGGAGCAGTTTGTAGAAATGTGCATTTTAGCGACATCTAGTGTTCAGATATTGGAATGAGCCCGTCAGTTTCTTAAACATCACATCACTAAGCGACAAGAGCCGGTAAAGACCAAAAAGGATCGTGAACAGGGCATCATCTACAACAGTTTCAAGGTGAGGGGTTTTTCATTCATATTTCTAACTTTTATATTGATAGATTATAGATCAGTTAAGTCGATTATTACAGGTTTAGTAAACTTTTGCAGACTCATATTAAAAAAATTGCGTTTCGCTATTTTTGTCTCCAAACCAGGATCATTATGTTATATCATTAAACATGAACGCAGCTCGTGGTAATGTAAATTTTGTTAAGCTTTATCTAACTAAATAAAAACAATTCAAACGTTTCATGGGGATGATTGTACTCTTTACATAGCATCAGAAACATTATATCCTATATTCACCGTTTCTGTTTGGTGAAATGCTGCCAAATCCTACACACTGCACCTTTAAGTGACAGGATCCATCTGCGTTCTCTTCAGGACAGTGACATGATTTGTCCATCTGCACACTGTTTTTTATCCACAAGATATATTTTGGACTATTTCCATAAAAACTTCTCAAAATTATCTGACAGTGAGTAATGTAAGGCCACACTAACTTAAGTGACACTGCTTGCATGCAAAAGCACGCAGGCAAGTACTGTATCACTCAGCTCAATCTTGCATATAGTCACGTACATTCACACAACTTTTTTGGGGAAGCTTGGCCTCATCCTGTCAGCGGCGCGGGAGCTGACAGACAGGCTTTTGCTGTGTGTGTGTCAAAGGAAGTGGTCCGGTATCGACTTGAGGGATTCACTAACTGAACACTGAGCAGAGGAAGAAAGAAGGTGAGGGAGGGAAGGAGAGACAGACAAACAGGGAGAGTGACAGACACAGAAAAAGGAGACGTAAAGAAAGAGCTGGAGAGAAGAAGCAGTTTGTGTGTATGTGTGTGTGTTTTGGAAGGGGTTTAAAGTGCCTCAGGCTAAACCACGTGTGAAGATGGCAGGGCCTGAGAACTCCCTGCTGCCAGGAAAACAAGACAAAACAACAAGCCCAAATGTATAAACTTTAACACCCTGTCCTTCCTTGTAAATGCATGAGCAATACCCAAAGCCCATTTTGACATTTCACCAACCCAGTTTGGGTTGAAGCACTTTGAAATTGTACTTCCCGTGCATGTGGGCTCTGCTGGGTTTGAGTTTCTGTGGGTTACACTGAAGCATCTCGCTGATTTTGAGCAGAGTTAAGCCCAGAAGCCCAAGGTCAGAGAACTCACTGAGGACCTGCAGTGTGTTTGTTACCATCACCCTACAATAATTTGGTGAAGGCCATTTCAAAGCTTGTGCTCATACACCCGGTTCACCTCAAGGCAAAATAATATTTTTGTTCTTTAGCCTAATGGATGAGGTTTACACAAGCAAGTGTGGGAGCTGTGCTTTTGGGAGTGGAGCTTTATTTTCAATGACACAAGGGCAAAAGTGTAAGGAGGTAAATGTACCACACATTTCTCTTATTGTAAGCTGCTTGTTAGCATGCCAGCAAGTTCACAAATCCAGTATACCATCTAAAAAGGTGAATAGTCATTACTTCTAAACTAAACAAACACACAATTAACTACCCACATCAGTTCGAATAAAGATTAAATTTTCAGTTTTTCTCAGTCATAGTGTTTACACATGCATGACTTCCTTCTGCTCAATACCTCATTATCCAAAATAATGCTCCCTCATAAAAAACTCCCCTCTCATTTCCCTCTGCTAGGAGTTCAGGTGTTACACTGATTCTGACCTCAGCTCCGTCCATATCAATAAAGTTATCTTTTTTTTGTTTTTATCTGTGAACCAGTTTAAAATAAAACAAATATTCACCCCAGCAGACCTTAAAATTCTGCATACTCTCATTTTCTCAAGCCTGGACTACTATAATTCACTCCTTCCCCGTATAAATAAAAAAAGTTTCTCTTGCTTCGCACCTGTTCTGAATCTCGGCTTTTCACTGGTTTTACAGATCAAAGATCACCCAGTGACACCTGTGGATTTGATTTACTGAAACATCATTTTTACATTTGTTTAACACCAACTAACTAACAATATCAACTTCTCAGGGTTTGACTACACCAAAGAAATAAAACACCTGCCCTCACTGAAACTTTAACTCTTCTCAATTTTCTGTGTACGTGTATCCCAGAGTCATCTTGTTAAAAGGTAAGAGGAAGACATTTTTTAGCTTACCTGCTAATTGCTTCTGAGAAATGTTGTCTCTTAAATGCTATACATTTAAAAGACAACATTGCAGTCTTGTAAGATGAACTGGCACTAAGAATTGTGATGTTTCCTTGTCCCACGAGTTTAAGAGATGGACAGTGTGTCTGTCTTTGCCATGAACATCAATCTTTTCACTTGAACCATGTTTGTAGCCTTTAAAGCATAAAGACCCCCATAGAAACTTGGCATGGTACACTGAAATAGTTAGCCAGGGACATAACTTGAATAACTTTTTAGCTATAGGCCTCCAGCAACAAAAATAATGTTGATCATCACAAGAAAGAAGCCTTTCTTCCCCCATGTGTGACGAGACAGTAAGTACAGTGTCTTGACGAAAACTAGCTGATGTTTGTCTGGCCCACTTTCACCATTCTTGTTGATTTAGATGTGCTTGAACAAACTTAAAAACATTTGTGAGGCAAAACGATCAGAGCAGAATTGAAGTTTAGAAGGATTTACTTGAACTGTCACGCTCTTGTGTCGACTCAGTAAATGTATCACGAACAGTGCCCCCTGGTGACAAAGTGGTACATTTTATTTCTTTACTTGCATTTTGTAATGCCAATGGGGTACGGTGGTGCAGCAGGTAGTGCACCTTCTTGCCTCACAGCAAGAAGGTACCCGGTTCAAGTCCTGGGTCGACAGGGGCCTTTCTGTGTGAAGTTTGCATGTTCTTCCTCTGCATTCGTGGGTTCTCTCCAGGCACTCTCTTTTCCTCCCACAGACCAAAAACATGCTCATTAGGTTAATTGGTGACTCTAAATTGCCCTTAGGTATGAGTGTGAGTGTGAATGGTTGTCTGTCTCTCTATGTGGCCCTGTGATCGACTGGCAACAAGTTCAGGGTGTACCCTGCCTCTCGCCCAATGACAGCTGGGATAGGCTCCAGCGCCCCCCCAACCCCAAAAAGAATAAAGGGGTATAGAAAAGGAATGAATGAATTGGATTCCCCTTCATGACTTTCTATAAAAAAATAAACTAATTTAGCATTAACAGTTGAAACCAACTCACTTTATCAGACACATACTTTGCTACAATGATTACTACAAACTTTAAAAGTTACCTTATTAGCTAGAAGTGCCCTGAGATCACAAACCTCTGCTAAGGCTTTTCCAACGATGTCTGCAATTATTGTCAAAACTGTGAAAAACTGCCCTGTCTCAACATCTTAAGATATCGGATTAAACAAATTCTTGATTCCGGATGCAGTTTACCACCAAAACCTTGTCACGTCTTTCTTGTGCCCTGACCAGCATTCCCTGTATTTTTAAAAACAATTTGTTCAAAACTTTTCAAGTTATCTTGCCATAGAAAAACTAATAACACAGGCAAAAGCATAAGCTCCTTGGCGGATGCATATTTCTTACATATTTTTGATTGCTTTATTGATCATAAAGAAGCATCTGTATTTGATTAGTCTCTTCTTCACTGATTACAAACTCCCTTCAGGGTCTTTAAACTGCTTTTCTAATATTAGCACGGACATATTAGCTTTATCCTTCAGTAGTGAAATCACTCAACCTTCAGTATCGGCACTGACAGAACAATTCCGAAATCTAAGACAGGACGAAGACACTTTGAAAGTCAAAAGGCTGAGGGCAGAGGAAATGACTCGAGCACAATAGTAGTCTGCTCAATGTTCAATTATTGCTGATGAAAGGGACATTTTGTGAGGCCGACATCAGAGAGCAGGATTAGTGAAAGTGATTTCCTTGTCCCGGGTTGTTTGACAAAGTCTGCCTGTAATCCTCTCGAAAACTTTACCATCGTGGCTGCCTTTTTTCTGACTGCTGGCTTTCCTCTGAGCTAAAGATGGCACACAGGGCACGAAAGAACAAGATATCCCGTCTTGATCACAGACATAGACAAAGAAACCATGGAGAGCATGGATTTTGGCCTACATTATCTTTTAATTTTTAGAAAAAGAATCAATTTAATTTCAAAAATCAAGTCAGTTTAGCCTTGACTCAGTATAGTTTGATTATTCACTGGTAAATTTGTTCACTGATGTGAGATGGAAATCGATTAACACCAGAGTTAATAGTGTGTTTTATAAATTTGATTGAAGACAAACAAAAATATATTTTTATATATACTTTGTTGTATTGTAATATGCCCTAAATTTTATTAAAAAACAACAACAAAAAAAACAAGTTTACTGTTGTCTCGGAAGTCCCTTGAATATACTTTTAAAGTTTCTTGCCCCCAAAATACTCTTAAATATCCTCTATTTTGACATGTTTATAAACTGTATGCTTACACTTTGAAAAAAATTTTAGGAAGTAAATATAATTCTTGCAAATTGTTAAAATGTTGCTACAATAAAACAGGCTGTGAGAAAACCACATAATAATGGATACATTTTAGCTACATTACTTTGTTCTGGCAGAATTAATAACAAAACAAATAAACTCATTAAGTTGTACTTGCATTTAATTAATAAGCCTAAATTGCCTATGAGTCTGAAGCAGCTGAATGCTAATGGTAGCTGCAATTGAATGCAGACAATGAGGACAGGAGCATAAAGCTGTTCTTTGTGTTAATTAGGGAATGTGTTTTCAATTAGGAAGTAGTCTGAACTGAATAACAATTTAAAATCACCTTTGACCTCACATCAGAAGAAGAATCAAATTTGTATTAAAAAAACTTACAGCGTACATAATCTACATTTACATAAAACCCTTACCGCATGCATAATCTACTTTATATATAACACATTTTCAATGGTAATAAAACTGGCTCATTTTAGTCACTTTTAAAAGTCAAAACAAGGGCAAAATTGGCATTGTTTGTAGTATATATGCACAACAGAACTTGGATACCTTGTATAAAAGGCCATAGAGCAATGTTGATTATTCCAGCGTGCTCTTGATGATTATTAAATGAAAGTTTAATGAGCACATGAATAGTTTGACTATTGCCAAAAGAAAACTTTACTTTCCAGAAATGCATGAATATTTAATCAAGGACACTTTTTCTAATTCCCTCTAAACACTTAAAAGTCTTTGACTGTAACAGATACATTCAGGGGAACCAAAACTTACATTCTTTCGAAAAGCCGAGATTAGCTGAAATTGGTTCTTGTCTAATTCAAATCTAATTTCAATATGAGTCTGAAAAATGTGATTGTGTTCTTCATTCCGGTGTCTCATTCAGCTCCTTGATCCAGCCGAGTGGATCCAAAGACATGAGGATTTAATGAAACAGTGCAACATTTGGCAAACAGTCACCATCTGAATAAGACAGGATTATAAAGATGGAGCAGAATGATAGCAGTAAGATCCTGACTGCCTCGGGCTACGAGGGAGAAAAGATTTACCCCACAGTGTCCCATCAGACAGAGAGGAAGAAAATATACCTCCTGTTTATTTCATATATTAGACCCATCAGACAGAGAGGAAGAAAATATACCTCCTGTTTATTTCATATTAGCACAGACAGACAGACAGACAGACAGACAGACAGACAGACAGACAGACAGACAGACAGACAGACAGACAGACAGATAGACAGACAGACAGACAGACAGACAGACAGATAGATAGATAGATAGATAATCAAATCAAACTTTATTTATAAGGCACTTTTCATACTTAGAAGCAACACAAAGTGCCTCACAGAGGCTTAAAAACAGCATAAAAACAGAAACAACTCCCCCCCCCCCCTCCCCAAACTACAGAGACATATCCAGACACACACTCGCAGACATCAACATATACACGCACACACCTGCGCACACACACATTCATACTAGCTGTGAAGAGAGAGAAAGAGAGACATGAGCACCAAGGACTGAGGTAAGGAATAAGCTACCTTTGGGGGCCATCAACCCTGGGAGCTGCTCCTAGCCCACAAGGAGCTCAGCCAGGGACTGCCCCGCCCCGCACAAACACGAGAGCCCACAACACAGTGCAGGGGCCTATGGCCATGCAGGCGGAGCCGTCCCCCGGCAGCGGCCCCAGAAGTGGACCAGGAGCAGCCCCCAGTGTGGAGAGCCCCCATGAGGAAGCACTGGAGATAAAAACCATCATACTAAAACAATAATAAAAATGTAAGAAGAGAGATAAAATAACTTAAAATGGATACTTAAAATAACGTAAAAAATTAAGATTTTAAATATGATAAGAAGTTTGACTAAAAGAATGAATAAGATATACAGTAACACAATAAAACAATAAATAATAAAGGAATAAATAAGTTGATTAAATCAATTAAAAGCTTGATTAAAAAGGTGGGTTTTAAGCCTCTTTTTAAAAGTATTAACAGACTCTGCGGCCCTGAGATTCTCTGGCAGGCTGTTCCACAAACGGGGGCCATATTAACTAAAAGCCGCCTCCCCGTGAGTCTCAGTTCTAACTTTCGCAGATAGATAGATGGATGGATGGATCAGAGGTTGAAAGGGAGAAATAATTTAAAAGATAGAGATATTCAGTGACTTTTAGATTAGGTTTTTATTAATATTGTTCTTTTATTGTTTTCAAATCTGTTAATAGTAGCATCTTCCTTTTTTGTCTGATTCACTTTTATCATATGAACCCAGTAAAGTCCTCAGGTCTTCTTGTACTGGTCTTTTAATAGTTCCCAAAACAAGAACCAAAACATTTGCAGCATATATTTGTTCATATTTTTTTCAAACAAACTCAAGACCTTCTTTTTTAGTTTGTCTTTTGCTGAGTTTTGTTTTAATGTCAATAGTAAAACATTCCTAGTTAACCACAGGAAATGATGTGGCATCAAAAACTATATAAAAACAAAACAGATTTTTGACCGAGAGAAAATTAACTAATTACAAATATTCAACCTGGAAACCTAGAGGTTTATATATAGAAGAATATATGGGTATGACAGCCACTTACTACAGTAAAAGATAAGAAACAACAGCAAGTGGGGACATATAAACAAATTGCAATTGGTCAGCCATGGCAAAAGAGAGTGATAATAGCAAGTTCACCAGGGAAAATTCATTAAATAACAGCCAGTTAGTCAAGTTAAAAATGAGTGATTAACTTCTTCACCTGGAAATAAGTGAACTATAGCCAGAGCTAGTTAACCAAGACTTCTAATTAGTAACTGAGATCCATTTAACAAAGAAAGAAAGTAAAAAACTGTTAGCTAAACAGGGGGAAAAATGGAAAATAACAGCCTGTTGGATTCTTCCCTGCTTGCTGATTACAAGGTCTATGGTGGAGAACAATTAATGAATCTCTCTCATGTTTTTTTCATCATAGAAAAGCTTTACAAAAAAACCCACTTTCAACATTTTTTTCAAACTTGAAAGTGATTATGGGAGTTAAAAGCTTTTATCAAAGCTACAACATGGCGGTTTGACTTCCAACATATTAGGCCACATTCTACCTTTACTCCTCTTTTTTACGAAATTCTACTTAATATGACCTTATGAAGTTGGTACCCCTGCCTTTCACTGTGGTAAATGAACCATTCTTTATTAAGAACTCTCTGAAATGACTGCATTGGGTTCCTGGGCTTTTTTGTAGTCCGTTTTTGCACTTCATTAGTAACCACCTTTTAAAAAAACAGATAATCCTTTAAGACTCAGATGCAGGGCAACATCAGATGTGTTTTATGATTTAAAATGAAATGTTAAGATCGTGTTTGTTTGTGTTCATCATGGACCTGAATTCAGGTGTTCACCCAAAATGCTAATGTAAAATCCCACACTTCCTACCTTGAAACCAGAGGTGCTAAGATGCTAAGTCACTTCTGTCTTTCTAGACTAATTCCTTCAGTAATTCCTAATTTTGAATAATGAGATCCTGAATGTTAACCTTCACCAAAATATGCATTTACTAGGTTAAAAAGGACTAACTAACCAGCATCAAAAGTCAGGCAGAATCAACCATCACTGCGGAGTTCGTTTCTGTGTCTTTCTTTTGTGTAGTCATGTAGATGCTGTTGAAAGACAGGTCTGTGTTTTGTCCTCAGGGATTTAAGATCCAAAATGTTTCACTCCGGAGCATTTGTTGTCAGTATTTTCCTCTCTGCAGATGATTTTGGCCTTTTTTTGATTTCTAATGTAGCCAAAGTGACACATAGGTAAAAACTCATGTGACTTTTGAGTTAGCTGTTGGAGATCATTAGATGTTGCAGAGGGATAAAAAAGGACAAAAGAATAAAACATCTTCGTAAAAATTAATCTTTTAACCATCCACACACTCTGAAGTTGCTCCTAAACATTTTTCTGTCTGTGAGATTTATTGAAAACCGTACAACCAACAGTCTTAGCTGAGTGCTTAGCATACACTATGTGTCAAATAATTTGAAATGAAGGTGGATTACTGCTTTAATCTTCAGACTGGATTAAAATGCCAGAGACACAGTCCGGACAAATCCATAGCTCTCAATTCAGCGAGGAGTGCTGGCCTCTGCGCATATGTATAATCTGTTTAGTATTCCTGGGCAGGTCCGCTGCATTTCCTTCACATGCTCATCCCTTTTCTCTGCCTCCATTGAATCATAATAGGATATTTAAATTTAAAGACTGATGTTACACATTAGGGGGTGAAGACACAGATCCCTGCGGTGGTCATTATTCTACAGACTGATAGGGGAACACCCTGCAGCGATTTACAGCACTGTGTTAACTGGTGACTTATCTTTGTTTTATTAATAATGTGGTTTTATGTGAGACAAAAACTGTTGTTTTCTTAAACAACTGGGATTACATGTACATGAAGATTTATTTTCAAATCTATAGAGGCTTACACTTCAGCACATGCTAATTTAAGGAGGATAAAAACCAGCCTAAAGATATATAAACCTGAAATTTTCAAGGCTAAAAGCCTTGCACAACATGCTTTAACGGTGTATTAATTATTTCCATAAGCCAATTTTCCATCTGAATTGAGTTTATTCCCATAAAGAAAAATAAGAGTGATTTAAACCTTTCAAATATGCCTCCGGCTGTTATTTCATTTTCACTTTTGATACAAAGTCCATTCCTATTATCCCTCCTTGAGGGAAATAAGCAGATCTTATTCACAATGTATCATTTACACATTATTCAACTAAATTAGCTGACATTACTAGAATTTCTCATGAAATGCTCTTCCCAGAATTATTCAGGTGTAAACAAAATTTTTTGAACTAGATGACTGAAGTAGAACAAACGAGCTTTGATCAGTAGTTTTACTCAAAATCATTTAGCTAACGTAAATCAGAATACATACTCCTAAAATAAAGTATGGAAATGTTACTTTTAGAGATTACTTCTCCCTTTTAATAAAACCAACTGGTTTTGTATTTTATATGATTGGAAAGCCTGATTAATCACCTGTACAACAAGGATCATGAATTCATGGAATGATCAACACAATGAAATCTAGTAAGACTCAGGGTTTTACTCCAAGTTTGGACATGTGTCTCTGACTTTAGACTTGCACTGGACATCATCAGGTGTAAGGCCAGCTTTAATCAAAGATAGTAAGTCATAACTGTTTAGTTATTAATGGAAGACACACATCAGAAAAAGGTTGTTCTAAGGATACATAGTGAAAGATACCCTAGAAGACGTGTTTTACCAGCTTAAAGATGCATTACCTACGCTGTGTGTTGGGACAGTTACATTGGCCGACTCTGATTATGATCATTTATATTGAACTAACAACAGAGTGCAGATAAAATATGAAGTGAAACACCTTTTAGGCAGGCTGCAGTAGATTAAGTAAGAGCCAAGAGACACAATATGAATCAACAGACCTCAACATGATTTTTATTTCTGTCCTAATCCATACCAGTTGGATGAGCTAGATTTTTAAAATTTATTGTTTACCTATTTATTTACCATCCAAAGCTCCCACACCTGCTAACCATTTCCAACAGGTGGGAGTTATCTTTGGGCTGAAAGTCAACAATACAAGCACAAAACAGCAACAGCCTGAATTCAACTACTTTCTTTATTCTCAATAAAGAAAAGAAAAGCTGTAAAGTAATCAGAGAAAGACAGATTTTCCATACGGGAAGCTCGTGAAGAAGAACAGATCGAGTTAATTCTTCCAGAAGCTTCCCTCCAATCCACCTCAGTCTAGTTTCTCTCCCAGAAGATAAAACTCCATTACCATAGACAAATATATGATCAAACATATGATGTTGTGAAGGAATCTACTCTGTGATTTGAGTAGACCTCCTGGATAATTACCTGAGGGCCTGAGTGAGCTAACAGAAAGCTTATGTTACTGTGTGAGGACTCTGAGTTAATCCATCTCCATAAAAACTTTGCATTTGACTTAGAATTCAAGACAGCAGAGCATCAGCACACGGATGGAGTCAGTGTTTAAGACATTCAGCAGCAGTTATTTCAGTTTCTTTCTGAGTTTTAAAAAATAAAACAATGTTTTGCTGTTTTTTTTTGTTTTGGGAATAAGATCACTTTGAGTGGTAGAAAACAGAAGAACACTCAGATCCCAGAAAAAATGAACCAGCCTTAGCAACTTGAGCAAGGTTCACTTTGATTTGATTCATATGCATATGCCATTGTTGATGCAGGCACCATTTAGGAGTGTAAAGTTTGATGCACACACAATGATTGATACTACTGTCTCAGTGGTGAGAACAGAAGGAACATACTGTTTCCATTCAAACTTTATGAGTGGAGTATTTCCATGCCTTAAAAGTCCCATTCCCTGGTGTTTTTGAATGTTAATATCTTGTTTGTCTGGAAATTTGATTGAAGTTGAATGGATTTTAAAATTATCTTGTTAAAAGAGTGGATCCAAATGTAATTTTGTCTCACAAGCAATCAAAAAGAACACCAATAAACAGTCATTTGAAGAAGAGTTAGTTGGTCAAGACCCACCACCCTTCTTTTCTCATCTAAGTGAGTGCAGTGTTTGAGTTTGATGTTGATGTGTTTGTATTTTTTTCATTTTTAACACTGTATCAGTGTAAATAAGGAATTTTGTTGCCAAATGTCTATGACTCCTGCCCCACTCCAGTACTCTACTAGGACAAATAAACTAACATATCAACAGTCCACTTTACAGGATTCATAAGTGACATCAGTGTTGTTCTACAACACGTTGCATAATTTTTCTCCACCTTAAAACAAATCCATAAAAGCTAATGTTGTAAAGAAAGTGCTCAGCCTTGACATTAGTGTTAATTTTACCGGACATTTTTGTAGTCTAGTCCAGTCTTAGTCCATCTTCTATCGCCCTTGTTAGTTTTTATCAGATTCAGTCAACTTCATCCTGTTTTTATTTAGTCCATTTTTTGTCGACCAAAAGCCAAGCATTTTAGATTTTATCTTAGTCTAAGACAACGCCATTTTTGTTAGTCTAGTTTAGTTGATAAAAACTGTTGACATTTTAGTCTAGTTTTAGTAAGGACAATTATTATAAGCCTGATTTATAATCGGTCGTACGACAGTGTTGCGTGCAGTAAATAGCAGACAAGTCGTCACGAACATACAGCCGAGTATAAATCAGGCTTTACAGGGCAATACAGCTGGAACCCTTGTTCACCGACTAGTATCTGCTGTAGCAACCTAACACCCAATTCTCTCAACTAGTAGTAGTCACTTTGTTCACTACGTGCCAACATGCTAAGTGCTAAGAAGCTAGCGAATGTTAGCCACCACTAGTTTTGGGTTGGTTAAAGCCAACATGCAACAATACCACGCTGGTTTATTGTTAGGTTGTACGTACCTGGATTTCTTTGTGATGAACTTTGATGTGTCTCTTCAAGTTTGTGGTGTTCTTCCCACCTATCTTGTGCCCACACTCCTTCTCTTCTGTTACAACCAAACAAATAGTTTTCCTCTCCACGTCGAGGTGGCGAAAATGGTTCCAAACATCAAGTCTTCTCTTTCCCCCGAGGCCCTTGTGAAGCGTTGACAATGCCATTTTAAGGTTCTACGTTTATCTCTGAATCCTAACAGTACTTTTCAATGAAAAGTTTTCATTCATCTTCTGTCAGGGGTTTGTGTGTGACTATACCTGCCCGCTGTGAATTCAAAAGTGGGTGGGACCATGGGTGGGACAGAAACTAGGTTTCCCACCGGTGCTGTGCAAAGCGAGGTGCAGGCACAGCAGAGGAGACAGAACGTCAAATAATATATAATATAATATTTAGTCTCGTTTTAGTTCGTGAACGAAAAAGGCCATAGATTTTATCATAGTCTTTATTTAGTGAACAGCATTTTTGTCTCGTCTTGATTAGTCAATGAAAATCCACACTGATGTCGTCCTAGTTCTTGTTTATTCATGTGGGGTTTAGTCTCTCCTAGTCTAGTTTTCGTCCGTTGAAAAGTGGGCGTTGACGAATATATATTTCGTCTAGTTTTTGTTAACGAAATTAACACTACTTGACATACGTATATGTCATCAAGTTAAACACGAGGCAGAGCTGGAAATCATCATAACTAATAGAAAAATATGTTTAATATATCAAATACCATATGTATCATTCAGTGGGGTTGTATTTTTATTATTAGTCATTTTCCTAATCCAGCATTGTCAAGATTTATGCTAATCGTAACAGGGTAATATAACCTACACGGCTCTCATAACTTCATATATAATTTACTCACTAATTTAGTGTAAATATAATGTCAGCACAGAATTAAAAATCATACTTGTCATACTTACTCTTTAATGATGAGACCTGAACAGCTGAATCAGTCTGAATTGATCAATTTTCAGCAGTCTGAGTTCACAAATCTCCACATCTCTTGCGCTCCAAATATGTCACAACCGAAACATCAGGGAGCCTCCGTCGCATCCATCTCCCACACAGGAGTCGAGCAAACTACAGGGAGGCTTTGTAAATTTGTCAGCATGTGAGCGACAGACACACAATTCCTCACAGGAAGAATACATGGTGATAAATGATTGTGTGAAAGATGAACCATCTTTTGTGATACGATCTCAAAGGTCTGTGCGGAGGAAAGGACGGCCTTGAATTCTGATCGCTGCTTCAGCAGACAACATATGTGCCCACATGTCTACTCTGACACTCGTGAGCGTGTGAAATAAAAGATCCATTACAGTCGGGATAGGGATGATGCAAAATACATATGTAACTAAGAATAAGGGGAGCAAATGAGAAACAAAAGCATGAATACTGCACTACATGAAGATTTACTAGACCTGAGGGATTGGCAGCCAGCGGTTATTGACTGATGGTCTTCAAATATGCTGCAGGTTGGAGTTGATGCTTCTGTTTACAGATCATGTGATGGTAATACTCTCGGATTTGTGGCTCAGAGAAGAGCTTTATGTGTGGTGTAGTGTTTCTATTTAGGCTGATTGAATTGCCAGCAAATACGTTTTAAGCACATCTGGATCATGAATCCAACTGACCTGAAACAAAACAAGTTTGACTCTCAGTTTGGAATAAATGGTCAAGTGGCCCACTGCTGCAGGTCTGTCTTCTTCCTCCATATTGAACTAAATCCATGCCAAAAGATCTGCAATTTGAAAAAAATGTAATTAAAACAATCACTAGAAAGCACTTGTAGAGCGCAAACCTCCTCCACGGTAGCTCACATATTGCTGTAACATCCACAAGCAACAGTCCCATGACAAAGTTACCTTTATAAAATGATTCCCTGACCCTGAAAACCCACACCTAGCACTCAGAATCATGTTGATATAATTAGTAGTTAGACAGCTATTGAGCAAAAACAATTACTGGCTTATCATGGTTTTCTAATCTAATTTTTTAAGTTGGGCCATTACCAACATCTTTGAAAAATTTCAATAAAATCTGTCATGTAGTTTTTGTGTAATCTTGCTTACAAACAAACATATGCAGGAAAAACATAACATCCTAGGTGAAAGTAAAACTTGAAACTTAAAATTTGTTGTTTGATCTTGAAATTTCAAAGAATAACTGAATAAAAAATAATGTAATTAGAATTCTTTTTAAATTTAAACATACTTTTGATGCAGCTTTGTAATTCTTGTGGAAAATCTTTTTTTCTAATTGTTACATTTAAATAAATTTTGTACTTATTAAGTTGTTTTTTTATTTGCAGGCTTAATGTTTTCACTCTCAAATATTGTTTTATGGTTTCAGGTTTATCAGTTTATTTTTTTCAGTTGTAAACTTTCTACCTTATTCTGGCATGGAGGAGGCTGCAAGGGGCGTGGGATTGTGAGTGGCTGCATAAGCTACTGTAGTTATGCTGCCTTCAGGTGCAGGCAGATTTTTTCACCTGAATCAACAGGTTACCTGGATTTCTCCCTTAGTATCGTTTTAAGGACTACCTGACCAGCAGCTAACAGCATGAAGGTAGTTCATCGTAACTTATGCGTACACTGTAAACCCAGATTTTGTTTTTAATTAAACTTCTGAGTGATCATTACTTAAACTTTTATGTATAGTAAAAACCTGCTATCATTACTAAACAAGATTAGTTGATTGTACTATTTAGCTGAAAGGAGTCATTGCACTAATCATGTTTAGTAGAGTTAACTTTAAGTTTCATAAGAAAGGGGAGGGATCTAATTCAAAAACCTGCCTGGTCCAGCCAGTGTCCAACACAAGGCCAACGCAATTGTCTGTAATACTGCGTTCACACCGCAAGCGACCCAGCTACTAAAATCGCGTCGCCCATATAAGCTATATAAGCTCAAGTCCATTTACCATTTTACATTATTCCAGCTGTATCCTTTTCACTAACTTATCAACCACAAAACACTGCAGCTGATGCCCTGCAGCAGCATAATCATGTTTAGTTTTAGCTTGTGTAAAAAGTTAACATTCCATGTTAGTAAAACTCAGCATATTTAGTTTCAGATTGTGTAAAAACTAAAGTGGTATAGGGCAACGGGTTTCCACGCGATTTGCGAGTAAAGTCAACTAATTTGGGTTAAGAGTGTACTTACTACATGGACACAATAAAAGCCTCTTTCTGAATGTCCCTGCATGTCATGAGTTATGCAGCATTATGATATTAAGGATAATTTCCATTGCACCTTTCTAAAGATAGAATTTCTAAATGGATATTTCAGCAAAGTCTGACAAAAGCTGCCTAAATTGTTCCTCTGTTGTATGAATAATTTGCTAGATGTGACTTTATGACTCTTGATCTGTGACCTATTTTTGTGAAAAAATCAACTTCACAATTAAAGGCGATTGTGAGACTCCATGATCTTAACCTTGGATCAGTGGCCTCAAAAATCAAACAAGGACACCTTAAATCATAATGCCTTAACGCCACGATGGACTCATTGTCGTCAGCTCTGTCTGTTGCTACTCAAACAATGAGAATCAAAGTCTGTCTTGCTCCACAGCTTTGACTAAGCCACATGTTCTTCTATTTTTAAACTAAGTTTAGTTACAGTTTGATAGTTTGTGTTTATTGTACTTTTTAACCTTGAAAATTTCCAGATTTGCATACAAGATAAATTATACTTAACTAAATCACTCCTAGCTCCAATATAGCATCTTCATTTGTAAAGATATCATATAATTGTCTGGATTGTGTTTGACTTTTTCGAGCAGTTCAACATTTGGAATCACATGCACGCTTCCTCTTATCCCAATATTTATCCAGCTTTAAAGGAAATATGGCAAACTCTTACTACAGCATTGCAGCATCCGCACAACAGAAGGTGACTAGAAATGAGAATGGGTGCACTATTTGCTAGACTCTCAACATCTTAATGGTGATTGACAGCCATAAACACCTACATACATAAAGCCGGGTTCAAAGGGGTTCATTTGCATCCACAACAAGATGCTTTTTGACAATTTCCCAGCTGCTCACGGTGGGGAAACTTTCGAGAGATAATGATCCTCCCTGACAGATTTGGTGCAATCAAACTTGTTTCTGCAGGTTCTTTTGGATTGCACGTATACTCCACCCTAACAAGGACATTTTCTCAAAGAGCAGGGAAATATGAAGGAGAAAACTTGTTTGTCCAAGAGGAAGTCGAAAAGATGAGAATGCTGTGATACTGCTGTGAGTTTTGCTGAAAGAGGAAGCTCAAGTTTCAAGCTAAAGCATGAAATGTACAGTAAAAGGAGCAAATGAATGTGTCAGATTTCTACACTGAAAAGTCTAAACTGATTTTAAATACGACTAAAGAATGTTCAATCATTTTAACCATTTTATGAACTCAAATATTTTCAAGTCAGAGAAACCCTGCTGTTATATGGGCACTAAGAGTGTCTGCACCACACTGCAGCTGTGGAAACTGGATATTTCGTGATAGGTTGCAACATAAGGAAGTTTTGTGCTGCTTACCATTAATGGACCAGAATTATTCTCTGCCATCTGCTGCACGTTCTGTCACCCAAGCTCCCGGAATAACACATGTATCAATCCGACCCCCATAGTAGGGCAGCTCAGTTAGACATGTCTAAGTCAGGAAGAGAAGCACCACTCAGCTTTGCCCGCTTCCACTGCCAATTAGGGCCTCATCATTCATTCATATGGTGTAGGTGTAAACTTTAAATAACCCCATAACAGAGGTGCCACCAAAACCCTCAACATTTGTCTTTAATTTCACTTATTTATTTAATCATACGTGTTTTTATTTTTTCGTGATTATTTACTGTAAATGTCAAACCCCTGCTGCTATCTTTACTCATTACCTGATTTGTCTTTACTCTTAAAAAAGATTAAAAATATATTAAAAAGTAGGTTAGGCCAGGCAGCAACCTCTGGAGCTAAGAATGAAAATTCAGGATGTGCCAAATCCTGTAGTACCCTGAATGTCCACTTGAGGCTGTCTGCAGTTACCTGACACCTTAATGACTGTGTACAGGGAGATGACATTTTTATGGCTGTAGTATACATCTTTACAGCCTGGTTCAAGAAACACTCTCAGTCTCAATAGATAACATGTGAGGTGGTATTTTTTAATATTTTTTCCTGTATAAAGGATTTATTGAGGATTTCCCTGTTTTGGAAATGTGTATCCGCTATTGGTCAGTTGACCTTGAGTCTGGCCTTAACACCACTATTCTGTCTGCAAGGAGGTTGAGCTCAAGTTTGGTAGAGATGTCATGTGCAGTTATGGCAGCATCCCATAGAGGGCATCAGAGATGTTCCAAAGGCTCCACTGAAAATCAAAAGGCTGATGTGACATGGCTTGGTCCAGTTCTTTTACACTCTCTGGCTGAGGCACTTCCTTTTCCTGGACCTGTACCAGTGCTGTGACCAAGGCTACTGGCTGGTTATTACCATCACCTCACTGAAACTTTGTGTTATCTTTTTTAGACTTTTCTTGTTTATATTGTGCTTAAAGTGTTAGGCCATGTCCTGACAGCTTGTGTCTCTATAAGCCCCAAAATACAAACACAATCCTTCTCTGTGACAGCAACCTCTCAGACAAAACACTCACAAGCCACACTCTACTTTACATCCATCAGTCCAGCACAGTAAACAAGTCACTTAGCAGCCCAACATGGCCAAAAAATTAAGTATCATTTACTCACCAAAGCAGAGGTTCATAAGGGGAAAAAGGAGAATACTGGTCCTCTAAAAAATCATGTTGGTATCCTTGGTCCAGTCTTAAGTAATACCTGTTGTATCTATCAAGTTACCTCCACCTGTCCGTTATGCTGCTCATGGAAGCCCCTGTACTGATCCAGCCGCTTCAATTTCCCCCTCCTTGCCTGCTGCCTGCCACCTTCCAGCCACTGCAAGCCCCTTCAGTCAGTTTAACATGTCATGAAAACTGCAGTGTTTTTTTTCTTTTTTGCTTTAGCGATTTTTCCCATTGATACACAGTTAACAAGTACAGCAATGCTTACACAGTGCAGAGACAACACAAGTTAACTCTAAAGTTGTAAAAAATATCTATCTACAATAAAACATTCTTGATGAGAGTTAAAGGTGTAGTCAGCGATCTGGGAGAAAACGAGTGGAGAGGTTGTTGATAAACGAATTTAGACCCGTCTCTCTCTTCATACCTCACCCCTGGCTCCACCCCCGAAAGCTGATGGGCATGCATCGTCATGGAAACGGCCATAGAAACTACGTAGCCGATCAACTCCCCCCTCTGTCTGATCTGCGCATGAGTATGATCGCCCCCTGGATGTGGGGGATGTACCCTGTTTTGGTGGCTCGGCCCGAGCCACAGCATTTACCTGCTGAAATTCAGAGCCACGGCTGTGTATTGAAACCGGACTTTTTTTCAACATGCTGTCAGTGGTGACATCTTGTGGATGGAGAGGAGAAATACGGTGATTTTGACAAATAGTGCATTAGATTAGAAGATTAGAAGATCTCTGACTACACCTTTAAAGCACCTATAGTCTCCAAAAAGAGTGAAAAACCTTACTTTGCTGTGTGGACTTAAACAGACACCGGAGTGTTAATTTGAGCTTGTATAGTGTTACTTGTCTACGTAGATGTTGCTATGTTTGTGTATATGTCCTGTTTACATACATGATCTTACAAACTATGCCTTTAGCAAGTAAATTTGGGTGAGAGATTTAGTGATGACTTTTCCCACACTTAAAATACATTTACCATTCTGATTTTCAACTTTTAAAAGTTACATGTTGCTGCTGAAATGAGCCTGCCCGTTTGAAGCTGTCCAAAGGAGAAGGGAAAAAGCCAGCCGTGAGAGAGAGAGATGGAAACAGAGGCAGATTGATGGATGGAATGAGAGACGTCGGTGTTACGCAGGCTGTCAAAGAGCCGTGTGATGGTGAAAAAGAGAAAACCTCCACCTCACCTGAAGAACAATGGGATTGTTGTTCTCTTGATCATTATTCAAACCGCATGAGGTCTGCATGATAATGTTAGGTAGTGTTAATGTTTCAACTAATGCACCTCACGTCTCACTTTGTGGCAGAAAAAGTCTAGTGGCAGAAAATTACAGTGGATAAATCTGATTGTCAATAAAGCTACCAGGGAAGAATGGGAGCTTCGTTTGCAGAGTGCATGTGGAGGTTACTGTGGTATCATATTGCACTAACAACACCACTAAAATCCACCGCTTATTTATTATTTAATTCTTGGTGCTAGCAAAAATACAGTAAAGAAGGAATATTGAATGAGTATTTCAATGTGAGGTGGCAGCTATCACATGGGAAAAGTAGATGTTAAAATAAATGTGCTCAGTTGCTATTGTCAACAAATCCGTCAGACATAGAGTTGACTTTTTGGCTCACTAACACAGCAGCCTGTCAGGTAATGCTGAAGTGGACTTCACAAAGTTTAGAAAAGTTGAATTTGTTTTCAGGGAATTATTTTCTTTTATTTATGTACTCACACCAACAGTAGCCAGGGCAGGAGATTATGTTTTTGGATGATTGGTCCACTTGTCCATTTCAGTAGAAGCAGTAGTCGATATCTTACTTAATATATGAAGGTCAAACTTTGATGCAAAAACCTGTTCTGCTGTCAACTTGAAACTGACCATTTTAAGGCAGTGACATTTAAGATTTTGTGACTCCCCAGTGCCCACTGAAGGTCTCTGGGTGTAATACAGTGATGTAAGCCAATGCATACTCCAGTCCTCTAGTATCTAGTCTTAGTCCAGCCTCTTGCTTAGTTACTTTCTTCTTCTTTTCCAAGTCATGTTTGTAATCTTCTCTTAGCTTCAGCCATTGTGGAACAAAGCACAGAGACAGGCAAACGGCCTCTTTTTTTTCTGGATTAACAACCTCCAAGAGATACAATCTCATGCCATAAAGCAGTATGCACCTCTTGTGAGATGATCACGACTTGCTGCCAAACTTACATAGTGCAATATGAAGGTGACCACTGCACTTTGTGTGAGTTTGACTGATGACATCTTTTGTGTTGAAAGTCTTCCTTTCAATAGAGTGGTGCAAGGATGATGAATTTTTGTAAGTCAACAAGGAAGTTAGGGTCTTACTGGTTCCCTCGACCCCCCGGATCACTGGCCATTTTTGTTGCCCTCATTAGTAGTTCCTTTGAAACTGTAATTTCAAACACACAATCATGGTTTAAGATTCAACCGAAGGCAACATCAGGTGCATTTCATTCTTTCCAATTAAACATTTAAATCTCATGTGCATTTGTTCATCGCAAACTTTTTTTCAGGCATTTATCCAAAACCGGTTTTCTAGATCCATTTGACAGAGGCAGTAAGACACGCTAAATGGTGACTCATTTCCAGATTTTTGGGCTCAGTCCTGCATCACTCTACAGATCAACTTTGAAAAAACTGCTCTAAAGTGGGAAAAATGCATACTGTTGATTTCATGGTGAGTAAAATTGCAATTTGAATTGAGTCATGCATGTAAGTTTAAGTTAGGAATATAGATTCACAACATTGAAACCAGGATTTGTTTCATCATTATGTATTTTTGCATGTCATAGTACTCTACTAACCATTAAACTACTTTGAATCTTCCTTTATTGTTTTTTCACATTTACATTGAGTGTTGTCATCACACTCTCTGACTGGTTCATCCAGAGAGGTTTGACTAGAAAGTGTTCTGATGTAGCAGGCTAAGTTATCCATTACCATCCTGCTGTTTATTTTGGGTAGAGTCAGCCATTCACTCAAATCAAACCCAAACGTGAATGTTTTGAAGAGGCATTACTACAGGGTCTCTACTGTGAAAGTCCAGCTTTAAATTTTACTGCATGGAATACTTTGGCTTCAAGAAGATAAGAGGAAGTATAGAGGCGTGATCTGTCAACACAGTCAATGCTCTACTGACACCTTAATAAAAGAAACTGCAGCTTAACTCACCTCACAGGATGTAAAGTAAGTTCTAGAGCATATGAAAATTGTTTTTTTATTTTTTTTAAACAGCAAAGAGACAAGTGTTTTTTAGTAGCTCCTTAAAGACATGTCAAGTTTCTGCTTACTTTTGCCACCTTCTTCCTCACAGTCCTTGTATGTGTTTTATAAATTCCAGTGTAACCTTTTCAAACCAAAGCCTAGAACGACAGAGCTGTCGCACACTGTAGACATTAACCTGTAACACACCGAGGAGACGCTGATGGTGATGATGAGGCGGAGAGACCTTTTTTTTTAGAGCACAAAACTTAGAAAGTGATGATGGAGGAGATGAGGGCTAAAATTAGACGACAGCCTGCTACATATTTTATGTCTGCTCATCATGTAAAGGCAAGCTGGAGAGAGGTCAGCAGTCCAGTATGGAGACAACTTCACTTCCTCCTTAAAATACCTCACACTCTGCTTCAACTTGTACCTCTCTGGTTCAGTTTGCACCTGGCTGCTTTAAAGAAAATACTCCTTCTGTTGTTAGCTTTATGTAATCGGTAAGCTGTAAATTGTTGGCTGTATTTGTTTTATTCTTGATAAATAAGGAAGAATATTTGACCCACAAGCCACTTGATTAGGTTTACCTATGAACAACACGAATAGCCGATTAGCCAATCACACGGCTTCAACCATTGCATTAATTCATGTAGACAAGGTAAAGATGATCTGCTGAAGTTCATACTGAATATCAGAGAAGAGTGGTTTAAGAGGCTTTGTTGGTGGCAGACGGGTTGGTCTGAGCATTTCAAATGCTGATCGCGTAGGATTTTCAGGCACAACTCTAATGTTTACAGATAATGGTTGGAAAAGAGAAAATATCCAGTGAACTGCAGTCCCCAGGACAAAAATGCCTTGCTGATGCCAGAAGTCAGAGTGGTTGAAGATGATAGAAAGGCAACAGTTGCTAAAATCACCACTCTTTGTTTTATTTCTGAATACAAAACATGTCAAATCATCAGCCAGATGAATTCCAGCAGCAGAAGATCACAGTGTGTGCATTTCTGTCAGCTAAAGACAGGAAACTGATGCCACTATTTGCACATGCTCACCAAAATAAGACAATGGAAGATTAGAAAGTGTTACTAGAGTGGGCTAGATACACAAGGTTTTCTAAATCTGAAGATATATTTTACCTGCTAGAGACCCCACACATGAAGATAAAAAATCAGGCATTAAGCAGTTTTGATTGTTATGTGTGTGGTAGCAATTCTGTCCCCCCACTGATCTACAATTTAGTCCTCCAAGTAGGGGTGGGCGTATCGATCTTAATATCGATAGTATCGATACCAAGCTGAGTATTTGTATCGGATCGATACTAGCGTGATGAGATCGATACTGCAGTTTCTCTTATGTCGTCTTTACTTTACTTTCCTCCGCTCCGACCGCCACTTCTAAACGGCACACCTCTCTCCCTCTATGTCAACATGTTACTGTTCCTGAACAAAAACCTATAAATCTGTTGTCAATATGGAAAAAGAGCCAAAAGGGCAACCCAAGAGAGGGCTATGTGAGCAGAAAGCCAAAGGTTAAGGCTAACTGTAGTTTACACTTTATTTGTGCAATAGAAGGTATTTTTTGTTGTGATGTTGACATTGTTATATTTATAATTTTTTTTACATTGCTGCCTTTTTTGTTATTTTGCACTTGTGATTTTTTCTCTTAAATGTGGAATAATTTATTACTTTTATACAGTTAAAATTTTGTTCTATTGTGGTTCATTAATAAAAAGCATTTTTATTGCCTAAAATCTTTTTGCTGTGTTTTACCATAATCATAATCAACCAACTCAAGGCAAAATTACAAAATTACTCAATGATCATTACATTTCATGTAAAAAGTATCGGTATCTGCGATACTAGCCCTGTATTTACTTGGTATCGGATCAATACCAAAATTCCCCGTATCGCCCACCCCTACCTCCAAGTAAGAAATTATGCATGAGGTGCGCCATTTAGAAGCGGCGGTCGGAGCGGAGGAAAGTAAAGTAAAGACGACATAAGAGAAACTGCAGTATCGATCTCATCACGCTAGTATCGATCCGATAATAATACTCAGCTTGGTATCGATACTATCGATATTAAGATCGATACGCCCACCCCTAATTTGCAGTCCTTGGTCATGAAGGGGGAAAGTCGGGACAAAAACAGCCCAATAATCTTTTTGTGTGTACCTCGCTTTAGTGGTCTGCTTCAACTTCTGCTGCAAAATTCAGGTGATTGGATCAGAATTTGATAAAACAGTTGGAACGCATGGATCCATCCTGCCTTGTGTTAACAGTTAAGGTTGCTGCTGGTGGTGTTATGGAGGGGGGATTTTTCTTGGCACACATTTGGCCTCTTAGTACTAAGTGTTATTTAAATGCCACAGCCTAATGGAGTTCATTGCTGGCCAAGTTCATCTAGTTCTGACCACAGCATACCCATCTCTAATTGGCTACCGGCAGGATTTTGTTGTCTGTGGTTGATTATGGGGGTATTTTCCACATGTATGCATCCTCAGCAATCTTACAGAATCTTGAGTCAGAGTATCATGCATCTCTTCACTTCAGTACTGATGTAAAATCACAACTCTCCATGATGTGAAAGGCTGGATATCATTATCAGCTCGCAGACAACAGCAATGGTACATTTTTATCTTCAAAGCAATACTTGGTGAATTACCATCATGCCATTTACCGGTTACCTATTGTGCTCCTTGTATTTGTTGCTCCTTTACAGGACAGACTGCCTTTTCTCACAGTGCAGCTTGGTCATGGAACAACCTCAAAAAAGAAAAAAAAATAGACTTATTGATGTTGGTAAACACATTTAAGAGGATGTTAAAGAATTTAGGGACAGAGAAATGAAGCTGTTTTTCTATAAAGGTCAGTAGATGTTTGAAAGCCTGACTAAAATTGCTGTGAATTGTTGTGTTTTTTAATATTTTTGTCTGTTTTGTAATTTTGTGTACAGATCTCTTGTGTAAAATAGATTTTCAATCTTGATTGGACTTCCTGGTAAACTAAATGTAATAGTACAATAAAAATAATTTTATTTTTAAAAAGGATTATTTAAAAAGAGACTAGAGTCATGTCTCGAGTCACTAGGTGTGATATAAGCAGGACGATGTGACCTAACACATCACTGTATAACTACTATCAACTTAAATAGAATAATAATATTGCTGTGTAATTGCAGAATAAGTAGCCTCTCACTCCAATCCAACTGAGTCCTCAGATTGCAGTTCTTCTCCAAACACAGCCTCACCAATCGACAGCACAATTGATTTCCTGATTAATGTCCTGGCCCTCCCACTAACACTGAAGCCTAGAGACATAATTTCCTTTTGAGCATGATCAATAGCTGCGTCAACATAAAGAAATGCTGCAAGAAAAGAGAATTTAGTTTTGTTGAGACGCAGCAGCTAAAACGTAACTAAAAGCCTGTATGCTGCCTTTCAGACAGAAATGTAAGATTATAAAATTATTTCTTAAAATGTACAGAGAGTATGTTGAAGAAGCAATAAAGCTATGCCTGATATAAAAGCATGATTAAGGCTTGTTACTTGTGCGTAAATGTTCTTTTCAAGGGATGTCAACATGATTTCTGGGACCCTAGATATCACACTGAACCCTTGGCCATAGCCTCATCTCACTTTACTGCTATGACATGAATTAATTTGTTCTTACAGTTTCATTGTTTGAACAGGGGGTCACAAATAAAAATATGATATACCAAAACCAGGTTGTAAACATGTTAATTTCAGCAGTAAAAACCTGTTGTTCCCCAAACACTATCTTATAACTCTTTTTTTGCAACCAGTGTCAAATTTACATTCATCAAACTTTGGCACTTCCACACTGGCTTATTTTTTTTTAGCCTTGAACGTATCTGCTCTGGCTCAACAATGCAGAGCTGATGAGACACAGTGAGGAGAGGGAGCACACACAGTGTGAAATGCAGCACCCTAACCATCTCATATCTTATTTTTAAGTATCATGAGGCAAATTGTAACTGAAACTCAAATGATATTCTGAATACAAACACAAATACACTGCACAGTTAGACCCCAACTTAATATTTTATACTCAAGTCTTCATCCAACACCATGTCCTAACTGAACACAATGTGAGTGAGCATCAGCAACAAAATCAGGCGAATAACTCTGAATTATATGTGAGTGTGCCAACTGCTCACAGCGCAACATTCTCTAAATTTCCCTCCATCATGTGAAAAGCCACAGATGAGGAGCTAAAAAAGAGGGAGACTGATGAGATGCTAAAGGGATTTTCCTTGTTTTCAGAGACACTCCTATTCTGAATACACCTCCTTTCAGTTCTTTTTGTACATGTCATTCAGCGCAACTTATTTTATTATTCAAAGCCCACCAATTTTAAACTCTGTAACACTATAAATTGAGAAAATATATTTTTTTAATATTCAAGTCTGTATATATTTTTAAAGACTTTCTAAGCATACTTTGTACCGCCTATGCTAATGTCGTCCCTTTGTTTTTTGTCATGCCCCTGGTCTATGTGCCTTTGAATTGCCCCTTATCTGTATAGGTGAAGAGCATAGCATTCATCTAGTTTGTTGAGTGAAATTGTTTACTTTACTGAGGGAGAGGGAGACAATTTGTTTAACTCACAGGGAGCTGTTTATTTATGCGCCTTTGTGACCACTCCCCGTATTAAGCACTTTACATCTATTTATCTAGCTGTATAGTAAACAAACTGGCATGGATCTACATTTTAACAGATGCAGGACAGCAGGTGTGCAAAGCTGCACGATGTAGCACGACATCTGATGTGTAACTCATAAGATTTAACCAGTTAGCTTCAACCAGTAACAATGTTTGCTCAGTTTATGATTAATGTTTCACCATGATGACAAAAAACATGACATCTTTTCATTCAACAAAAACACATTTTAAAAGACTATTTCAGGGTGCTAGTATGGTGGAGTTGGTTGCATATGTGCACTTACGATACACTGAGTCCCATGTCTCTTGCTGGCAGCTAAGGTTTGATTCCAACTTAAGGTCCCATTTGCCATGCGTCTTCCCCTCCTCTCAGTCCACTGTTGCCACACTTTTTAAAAAGATTTCTTAAATAACAGCATTTTCATCCGTGCTGTCGCAGAGAAGAACATAACCTTTTTTGACTTAATTTAGACTTTAATAAGTTCATCATCACTGAAACATCTTTAAAGCTTGTTTCCCTCGTAATGCACAATGATTTTCTAATTTTCATTAAATGCCTCCAACATAAAAACTTCCACAGCGGCTATCATTTATCCTGGAGGTCCCTTGGTGTCGTAAAGCGAGCCTAAACAAAAACTGTGATTCATTTGTAGTGTGCTCTAGCCCAGCATTGGATCCAGCCACTGATGACTTTGAGAGAATAATTAAAGTGTGGCCTAAGTGTTGCTCGGGGATATTTTACATGCAGTAGCAGGGATGGGACGGTGGAAGCGGCCAGAGATATTGATTACTGCTGGGATTACAGCACCATGAGCATCGCTCTCAGTCCAACAATGTAATCATCAGCCTGCTACTTGTGATGCGCAGGTCGCCTCGGCTCCACCCGGGGAGGGGAGCAGAGACACAAGTGGACGCGGAACAGATGGATAATGTTTCATCTGCCATTGTCCTTCAGCTAGTGATGAATTGAAGGGTGGAATCTGCAGACTGGGAATTTGCTTTCATAGCGGGTTTAGAGGAGCTGTGTCACACCATAATTACTTTGATATGAGCGTCTAGTGTGTATTTATGATAAAAATATCTTGTTTTGTTCCTGTTAAATGAATCACATCTTTGCCAGTGGAGTAAGCATGCTTGCTTTGCAGAGTTAAAGCCGATTGTTTCTCCTTTGCTCACTGACTGTCACCGTGGCTGCTGTGGCTCTGGATTGGATTCAGAGAAAGCATTGATGTGGGTTGGCAGGGACTTAAAAAAGACTCTTCTTTGAGGGTTTAATCTTCAATATGCATGGCAGTGCTGATCCAGCAACAGCTCTTTACTTTAAGACAAATATTCAACCGTCTGTCCCTTAAAATATTCAACCGTCTGTCCCTGAAAATGATCAACTTTGACAAAAAGAGCTGCACCAAGGTGATCATAAACATACATATGGATATCTTTACGTTACTATGGAGCTGCTAATTTACTTCACAAAAAGTTTGGAAATGTAATTTTGGTCAATTTTCCCCCTTTAACAATATCAATAGGGCATTCACTTTAGATTATTTTAAAGTCTGAATTGTCACCTTCACAACAGGGTACAACTTGTAAGAATGCGTTTGTGAAATGAGCAACACAGCGAAACATGTGGTTAGTACCAAAAAAAAAATGTGCCTAAATCCCTTCTTTTCCTGGAGGTAAGCCTAACTCTCTTCAGTAAAGCAAGGGGGAGGAGCTGATCTTCTTGGTATTGTCTTCCTGTCATACAGAACTTTGTCCGAACTCTGAAGATGGGCTGACACCAATTAATGCTGCCACTCTGCGTACCAGAACATCAGCGTCCAATTACAGGGGATTTTGGTCCATTTTTAGGGAGGCTACACATGTTTGACTGTGTAGCTCATTCCATAAAATGTACAATCCTTTCAAAATGTGCTTCATTGTGAAGATTACCAATCCGGCTTTACTATGATATAAAACGGAATACCAATCAGTGTTATCAAAGGAGAAATAATCAACCAAATTAACGTTTACATTTTTTTTTCTTGACAAGTGTAGACTCAAGCTTTTATGAAGTTATCATGTTTAGAAAATACAAACAAAGGGAGAAAGATTCAGTTTTCAGATCAGTTTTGGCTGCATGTGAAACTGGGTTTGGAATAGAATACTTGTGTGAATTAATTTCAGATCATTTTCAGGAGTTAACAACACTTACATCATATATGATTTTGCTCTGTCTTATCCATTGAATATTGTACTGTTTACATCTGTTGTAAAATGTTTGAGAGCTTGAGCTTATATTATTTGAAATTAAGGCAAGCTTTTGATGAGTCAAAGTGATAAAACTGTAATTAGTGATTTTTTATCACCTCTAATTTCTCAAAGAGAAATGTTGCAGTTATATCATTCGAACCCCTTTTTTGACCTTCATAGAATTTTTTTTTCATTTCTTGACAGTATTTTGACCAATCAGATGCTCCCAATTTAGTCAGTATATTTTTTCAACAAAATTTATCTTATTTTTTTATTTTTTGGATTCCAACAAAGGTCATTCATCCAAACTCATGGAGAATTTACTTCTTACATTGCACAGGCTTTGTAATTAATACCTGGCTTTCTTAAGAATATGGATGCTTTACTTGGTTTCCAGGATCAATTTTTATCTAAATTCAATCCAACCAAAGTGTTAATAGAACTCTTGGATGAATGACATACTAACTACCATCATCATCATGAAATGACCAGTGAATTTCATCAGAGGGAACTCATCTGTGTCCATTTTTCTAATGTGAATAGTTGTCAAAATGAACCGGCTTTTGATGGCATATGAAAATGTTTTTTTTTTAATTATTTTGTGTGGTTTTGCCCCTCTTTATCCATGAGAATGTACTTATTCCAAATCCCATATATGTACAATCATTCATTTCCTTTTTAAAAAAAAATAATTTCACATTTTAGCCTATAGTTACCCTTGGCCTTGACAATTCGATGGTCTCTGAATTGATATACCAATCATTCAAGGCGTAAATATGTCTGGCACCAGGCTCAAAGTGGGACTGGATCTTGGTCAGATGATGAGCCAATCTTCCAACCCAGTCTGTGTTCTTTCAGTGAAAATGAAAAATCACTTTGGTGGAACTGCCAAACTTGTGTCTCCATCTGCAGAGACAGTAGATTCAAAGGCACTGTGCTTTTACCTTGGCTGTACGTCTATTAGGGGTTGTGTTGTGATTGCAGTATCTCAAGAGTCCTGTCTCTCTTCTGAATGAGTGGCGTGCTTCATTTTCAAATTAAGTCCTTTCCAAACACTGTGATAAATCAAGAACGCAGTAAGGGGATTTTTCCAGACTTTGCACCAGTGTCCTTCATGACTCCAACACAAATTGATTAGGTTTAAGATGTCAAGAGTAGAGCTGGAGATATAATCGCTGTTAACTATGTAGACGCATGACGGCCACCAGTGTCGTTTCACCGTGTCAGCTGGCATGTCGTCTAGAATTAACACTACATTGATGCAAGCTGCATGTCACCAGCAGGATCAGTGTAGAGGCAGCGGAGAGATGAGAGACTGATTACAGCAGCAGATATGACAATAACATTTTCAGACAAACTGATGGATCAAGACCACAGAAATGTTCCTTTAGAAGTCTAGAATAAAAGAGTTAAAATCTGTGTATAAATTCAGTTGATGACCATGTGTATTGGTGATTTGGAGTTAACAATATAGTTGACTTTGTCCGTAGATGTTCATGTTAGCTTGGTTTCCCTGGTTATATTTTTGTACATT
Source organism: Scarus forsteni (assembly GCA_036419115.1). Lineage (NCBI taxonomy): Eukaryota > Metazoa > Chordata > Actinopteri > Labriformes > Labridae > Scarus > Scarus forsteni. The sequence continues at coordinate 15,258,187 of JAZDUH010000157.1, read as the reverse complement.
AACTAATGAAAAGTTCTTTAATTCAATGGTCAAATGAAGAGAAGCACTGAAGGGTCCACTTTGCTTTTTCTACTTTTTCTAATGCTTTGATTACAACATCTGTCAGCTCAGTTGGCAACAAGTCATCAGTTAACACAGTAACTCTTTACACCATATACCGATATAGTTCCAACGGTGAACAAATGAAAATATTGGACAAATGGAGTTCATATGATGCTGATGCTGAAGTCTGAACATTGGTCATCAGTTAAAATCAAATCAAATCAAATCAAACTTTATTTATAAGGCACTTTTCATACTTAAAAGCAACACAAAGTGCCTCACAGAGGCTAAAAACAACACAAAAACAGAAAACCCGGCTATCCCCCTCCCACAAATACAGAGACATACCCAGACACACACTTGCAGACATCAACATACGCACTCACACACAGCTGCGCCCACACACACATACCCACAACATTCATACCAGCTGTCATAAAAGATAGAAAGAGAGACATGGCTGTGCACCGAGGACTGAGGTAAGGAATAAGCTTTGGGGGCCATCAACACACAGCCAGAGACTTCCATCCTCCCGCACAGGTACGAGGGCCCACAACACAGTGCAGGGGCCTACGGCCATGCAGGCGTAGAAGTTGTCCAAAAGCAAAAGTTTTAAGGTCAAAGTCACTGCTGCCCTAAATGTTGTTACAAAAGATTCAATCCTCACAGTAACAGCCAATTTTGTAAATAGTAGGGGTGGCAGAAAAAAAACAATTCACCTAAAAATCTGTTTTGTTTTGTTTTTAGATCTGTTTTTTGGTTCAAAAATTGTTTGTTTTTTTTTCAAATTTTAAATGCTTCATTTTAGTCTGTGTTAATAAGCCACTCTTAAATGCAATCCAGGCTTTGAAGAGAGTAGCTGGTTAAAACGAATTGCTGAATAAATTATAAAAACAGACTCACATGTGATGTGTATTTTTCCTGATATAGTCTGTAGGCATCATCATTGTTCATCTTTTTCGCTGGTGTTTAAAAAGCATACTGAAGATTGCTAAAATCGGCAATATCGTAGAAATGCAATTTTAATCGGATTGACACCTAAAAAAATCATAAAAAATCGAATCAGAAGAAAAGCATATCGTCTCAGCCCTAATAAATACCAGTGTCATCAAAGAAAAAAAACATTCGTGCCCTTCGTTTTGACCCTAAGCTATATCTTCATGTTTGGTATTTGAGTACTTTACAATGGCATGAAGCCACTTGAAACTGTTTCTTGTTACATTTTGTTTTCTACAACATTCAAAATGTTTCCATACAAATTTCCATGCTGTAGTTTTTCATCTCTTGAGAGTCTTTCAAACTTTCATAAAGCACAAAACCTCCTAAGTTTACTCACTTTTCAAACTTTTATACTGTACCTGATAGATTTTCACTCATCCGCCTCTTGAGATTTGAAGTCACATTTGTCAATGCCCTGTCACAAAATTATATAAATATTTGACAGTATTGTGGACGCTGCACAGTCAGCGAGGTAATTGTTCTTTGTTTGAATGCACTTGCACTTTGAAGACGAAGTGCTCCTGAGACGGTCAAGGGTACTTCTTGGAGTTCTTTGAGGCACCGTAGCCCTGGGGCGTCCCTTGAAACAACTCCCCATCTGAGGCAGAGACGACGGGACATCTGAAGTAAAGCAGGGCCGGGTGACATCGCGGTGTTCCTGTCTTCTCCTTGCAGAGTGTCACACTTGCCAACTGTCTGGCAAAACTTTCCTCCAACTTTCTGACTGGATTCTTGCATAAAATATTACTGCTAGAACGAGGCAGTGAAAGGCTCAGCCCCAGCACTTCTTCTCTGTATGAATACCTACTTTCTTTGTCCCCTTCTTTGTGAATTTACTCTGTGTGACCCACAAACCAGATAATTCTCTCCTTACGCCCACCACTTAGAAATGCACTCTCCCTGGATAAACAGAAACAGAGAGTACATCTTATGTTATCTGTGAATGTGTTGCATGCTGGGACACATTTAGTTACTGAATGGATCTATCACCAGGTGGCACGTATGAATCAGTTTGTAATCAGCAGGGAGAGTCAGCAGTCCATGATGTCAATACCTGATCGTGTCATGCCTGATGGTGGTGGCAGGGTCGCTCTTGATCTTAGATAATGACACCATTCAGCCTCATATGGAGAAAAGTGGAGCTACTTTCCTTTGGGGGAAAGAGAGCAGAGAAAGGTAGAAGAGTATCTTCTTTAGTCAGTGCTCTGTCATAATCCGACTGGTGGATGAGAAAAATTGTAGGTTGCGGTTTAAATGACAAATAGAGACGATGAAGCTGTTCAAATCTTCCCTATAATGTGTAATTATTGACCTACTTTACAGACGATACAATGTACATCCTGACTATATTTATGATTGATTGTGACTTCTGCATGGGTTTGTTGTTCTCAGCTCTGTGATCACACTGACCCTTCCTTGAGCTCATTCAGGTTTTTCCCATACATGTGCTTTTTTAAAGCTGCATTCACACACTGACTTTTTGGGCAGCTTTTGCGACATATCGGGAGAGGTCAAGTGCTTTCAAGCAGAACTAAGTTGATGTCAGTTGGGCAAAAATGATATTTGTTGAGTATACCTACAAATTGTGCAAGTGTGTGTATTTAACAAAATCTTTAAGCATTTGTACAATTCAAAGCTGCGTCCGTCTCTGTCAACAACAGCTCCCCCTCTACTGGACTTTTATTGTAGCAAAGCTGTTTTGGTTGCAGACATATTTTGTGCTCCAGGCTTTGTGTCAGGATACAGAGCCCAGCTGGTGAAATGGCATATGCATCTGCTTTAAATGGTGTTTTTTGTATTTCATGACAATACATTTAAACACCGATCAGTGGCACCAAGTAACATAAGGTCAGTGTTAGCCAACATTAAGTACCCTGCCCATGCATTCCATCGACAATGGCAAATATTTACAATCCCTCAACAATTAGTCAATTCACTGTCTATAAACGTCACAATCAATCAGCACAACGTTTTTCTCTGCTTTAGATGAATCAAACTGCATTGGACTCAGCAGCAGTTACCCTGGGAATGGACTTTGGAGGTCATCTGTGGTACAGTTGGATAGTTGGATAGTGTGCTTGATCAATAATCAGGAGGTTGAAGGCGACACATGACAATGTGTCCTTGGGCAAGACACTTATCCCCAAGTTGCTCCCACTGCTGCGTCAGAGGTGTGTAAATAAGCATGAAAGGGTGTGAATGCGTTAGTTGATGCTGATGGATAACCAGCATAAAAACTCTGAACGGTCACTGAGTGAATGTGAGAGCAAATGGGTGTGAATGGGTAGGTATGACCTGCACTGTAAAAGTAGCTTTGAGTAGTCAATGACTAGAAAAGCACTATATGCTCAAGTCCATTACCATTTACCATTTACTTTGACAGAAATGTGTATATTTACTCAACACTGGTCAGCACATACTGTATGTTGATGTGCAAATGCAGCATCAGTGGATCCATCTGAGAATATTAAAAAGATACTTTGATTCTTCCTAATACCACATTTTTAAAATACACTGCAGAAAGATTGTTATAAATTTAAGAGTAATATGCTGGCAAAGATGCCAGTATATTACTGTGAAAGTCTTTCCTGTATCGCTCTATTTTAATTAGCAACATTATGACTGTATTTTCTATGGTAGTTTTACTGCTGTTTTTCTATTAAAAGTATCATTACTATTATTCAATTTACAGTATAACTACAGTATTTTCAACAACAGCATCCATTCTGTTTTCATTGACAGTATCGTCACTGCATTTTATTCTAATTTTTATTTTTTAATTAATTTGAATCACAGTGCGTTACAGCTGTATATCAGTTTGTTTTATTTTTATTTTTTCTTTAACTGTATACTGATGATTTATGAGCAATGTATCATTTGTTGAAAAAGTTATAGGCACAATATCTATTTTCATCCAATAAAATATAGTTAATGAAACATTTGTTTCACCCAAAAATATGGAACATGCATTGAAATAAATCTTACCATTCGGTCCGTTTTCCTGGGCAAAATGGAATTTCTCGTCATCCTTTACCCACTTCAGTAATTTATCGGAAAGACGTTTTGCAGTAAGTAACTGTAGAGTTTACGGTAAGATGCTGTTAATTTTACAGAAATCCATTGCCATTTACTCTAAATTTACTGCATGGATTTTTACAGTAGGTAGCTGTAAATATTATGGTAAAGTACTGTACCAAAAATAACTCTAAAAAATGTTCCTTTCAATAGTCCCAAAAGAATGAAAAGCTTTAAAAACTGATACAGAATCTGAATTTTCAGCCTAAAGTTACAAAGATGAAGGGTGAGTCCATTGATCCTCACCATCAAATGTTGTTGATTTTTATGTTCATGACAGTTTTTGCCTCATTTCAACACAGAAAAAGGTTGTATTGCTCTACTGTGTTTGCCCAGCGAGCGTCTCCCAACTGGAGGAGCTGGTATATACCCTTCTGACATGTTAAGGAAGCCTTTTTTAAACAGGTTGTTCTGGCATATATTCTCTGAAAGGTGGAGCAAGCAATAAAAGAAGAGTTTTTTATAGTGCCTCACCAAAGATGTGTCTTGCTTAGCATGTGACCTTTAATGCCCCAGGAGGAGACTTTGGTTTGTATAGATTTTAATGCCCCTTGTAAAAACATTTGCTCACCAAATATTGCACTTCTTGAAATGAGAATATTAAAGTGAAAACACCAACAAAAGTCAAAGACTGCATTTGAGTTCGACTGTTTTCTTTTTTTAAGCTGCCCATGAGCGGCCAAATTGAGGGGAGTTCTAGGGGTGGCCAGTGGGGGTAAATATGAAAATGGGGTTTAGGGAGACATGGTTCAAATGATAAAATAATAATAAAAATATGCAATGTATGTATTCTTCATTATTTACACATAAAATGTTGCTCTTTTTGAGATGTAACCTTTTCTATGAGAAGTTGTTTGGCTGTGGACAGACCCATTAAAGATCAATCAATCAAAATGTTTTTATATAGCACAGTTTTTATTAAAGTTTTATTTTTTATTAAATTGCAGCTGAATGTGCTTTACATCAAGACAGAAAATGATTGACAAAAGATATATGTATGTACATACACACATTCATACAAATACACAAATAATGATAATCATTTTCTTACAACTACCAAATAGATGATCAGCAGAAGTCCATTTATTAAGTACCATTCCATTGTATTTATAATAATAGTTGGTAGGAAGTCAGGAGGATTTAGAGACTAATGAACGCCAGAGAAGCCAAAGTAAAAGAAATAATAAAATTAAGATGAATGACAAAATTTGAAGAAAGAATTCAAGAATAAAGTCAAGGAATAAAACCAAAAAACAGGGATAAACAAAATAATAAAAATTCTTGTAAAACAGATAAATAAATGAATAAAAAAACATGTTAAAAGATAAAAATTGAATCTAAAATTATGGTCCCTTGTCTTGCTGTGTTTGACTTTTTACATCATGTCTTGGATAATGCAAGGAGCGGATTTTATTTGAATAAAGAAATTTAGAATTTCCTCTCTGTCGAGGATCAGATGCAGATCTTTTTTCCTCCTTTTAAATCACTCAGATCTAAGAGGTGGGGAGGTGATGAAAGGCTATGATCATGAACTTTGTGTTGACTGGCTGCCCAAAGGATGTCTGATGGGAGGTGGAAAGAGTGGTTACAGGCTGTATTGTGGACTTTTAAAACAATAATGGTGTCTACCTGTGAAAACACATGCAAATGGAAACTGTAGTACATCACAAACCCCAGAAAGTGAAAAACTGTGTTTTAAAGGGCATTTATGTGAAGTGTTTAGTAAAAGGTGTTGTTTCTTCTGCTCCACAAGCTCCTTCTAAAAAAAGCATTAAAAGCAAAGACAATATATTTCACAGGTTATGGGACTTTTAAAATAAACCACTATGCTTGTTATGTCATTGCTACTCTATGATCATACAAGTCACACTACCAGACAAATACTGTATGTAAAAAGAACCAAAGTGGCTTCCACAGGAGTATTTGAAGGAAGCAATAGCTTGCTTACATAATATTCAGCTCTAAAAGGCAAATATATGCTAGGAGGCCAGCATCGATGCTCCAACATGCCTTGATACTGATAAAACACATCCAGATATTCAATGGCCTATATATAGGAGCCTAGCAATCTCTGTGGGCAGATCTGTACCTACACTGTTGCAGCAGTTTTAACCATTAAAATAACCACAAATAAGCCATCAGTAATATTTTTTACTTTTGCTTGAGTGGATCATTTAAAGTCATCAACATCAATTTAACTTCGATCTAAAATCAGCTTAAAACTATTCACAGGAGCTGCAAGTTTCTTTTAAATCTTATATGAATAAGTAAGAAGTGAGTTTTTCTACTCAAACAAGACAAAACACACAAAACAGGACACACAAAGACCCCTTCAAATGTCCCCTGAGTCTAGCTGAAGTACAGGAGTAATATAAGTGCCAGTAATTGCGTGGGGTCACCCCTTACAGATGCCAGTGGTTGAGATTACACCGTTTGTCTAAATAAAGCCTGGTCAAAAGGATAAAATCAAATCAAACGGATCTGAATTGCCACGTTGGTTTCCACACGTGGCGTGTTTGCGCTGGCAACAGGAAACAAGGACAACTGGCACAATATTGACTGTCATCAAACACAGATGTTCAAACTGCATGCAAAGGTATTGCTGCTTATTTGGTTGTGCTCCAGTGTGCAGGATTAGATAAGACGGCTAAAAATGAAAAGGATTGTGAGTCATATGGTCCGAGCAGGGGAGAAGAATTTTTAGCAGGCTCACACAAAACAAAGGGAGTTTGCTTCTTCCATTGCAGAACAAAAGTGCAATCAACACTGTGTTAACAACCGAGGCTGCAATCAGGGATCAATTATCGCTCCTCTTTCTATAACACGATGCACATGTTGTTTGTGCTCCATGCTGGATCTGCATCACTGCAAACAACAAAGCTAGAGTGTGAATTCCTTTATTTAGGTAAAGGAGCGTCTGCAGGGCGTCTCTGAGGTGGCACTTGTCATTGAAGGAGTAGAGAGAGATAACCCGGGGGCTTGCAGATAAGTGAATCTAAAGACCTCAATAAAGCTGGAGCCAGGAGAGCAGGAAGATGCAGGCAGGTATAAGTCCATCCATCATTTCCTTCACCCGATCAGAGAGTACAAAAATATACCACGCGCTGCCGTCTAATCTGCCTACTCCTCTCTATCTTTGTCATCGGTGGCTACAGATAACCTGCAGAGGCTAATCCCCCGATCATTGATGACTAGAGGTGCCGAGCGATGAGGGTTATTTACTGCAGGCTCTTCTGCACTTGGTCCCCAGTGACATAGGAAAGAAAATTAAAACCCCTCACATTTGAACATTTGGCTAGTTCATACTGCCAATACTGTTTCTTTAATATTGTTCAGACCTGCCAAAATAAATAAAAACCTTTAAAAGAAGAGTGAGGAGATGCAAAGTTACATCTACATCTTGCTTGTTCTGGATTGGAATCCCTTCAGAACTTCCTGAATTTTTTGTGGTGTAGATTCAGCAAGGTGCTGAAAGAACTCATCAGACATCTCGGTCTGTATCAGGGATGAGCAAAATGCATCCTAGGGGCCGTATGCAGCCCTTCCTGTCGCTCAATATTGCCCACAAGTTTATTTCAAATCTAAATAAATTGCAGAAATAAAGAGAAAAAATACACCAAAGCATCCCTGTATCAAGTATTTCCATTATAATCTTTAATTAATGGGATTTATTTTGTTATTTGCAGTTTTTCTGATGTCACCCTTCTTTAAAAATCCTGTATATGCATCACTAAGGGGAAACGACTTCAGATGTATCCCAAAAATACATGTTCAACAATGATAGAACATATTGTTACCTCCACCAAGGATGTGATGTTTTCGCCAGTGTCTGAGTGTTTGTCTGTCTGTTAGCAAGATCAGGCAAAAACTACTGGATAGATTTACATGGAAATTAAACCAGGGGTGTGGTTTGGTCCACGGAAGAAGCCATTATTTGTCTGGATGCAAAACATCCCGCCCATGTCTGAAAAATCCAATAACATAACATTGGGCCGTACTTAAAAAAAAAAATCATAACACTTTCACTAGATAAGTCATCTTGGTCAATTTCAACTTGATCCGATCCAGATTGACATCACAAAAAACAGTAAAGTTTATAATGGCAAATCCCATTTATTTCTCCTTGGCTGCTGAGAGGGTTCTGCTCCCTTTACGTCATTATGTTAACTCTAATTTCTTTGCAAACTCCTGTCAATGTTTTTCAAGCCTGTGTTACGACATTATCCAGCTTCCATTGCAATGCCTCCGCATGGACAGACATAACCACACACTCAGCCATATCAGAACATGTGATAATCCACAATTAAATCTTGGTGGAAGTCTGCGCTCTCTTAGTGCTTTTTTAGTCACATATGTACAGCAGAAGCCACTGAGCTTATTATGACTTTTTCAGCAAAATCTTCTGTTCATCTACTACCAAGTTAAAACATATAAAAAAAAACACTAAACATTCCATTTGTTCTGAAAAGGTGTTTCTGTTTGCTTGAATTCTGTTTTGCTCATTCAATAAAGCCTAAATATTTGCATATTAACGTAAAGAATTGGAGGTAATAAATATAGTGACGTTTTAGAAAAGCTATATTTGTGCCTTTTAATGAAAGTGCATCTTGCAGTTTGTTTGTAATGATCATTGTAATGATCTAGAAACCTTTTATAGGTGTTTGAGCTCCGTGACATGGTGGGTTATTCATCTGGACATAGCTATGAGAGGAAGGGCACACTGTGGTCACAAACAGATGGACATGGTCAGCAACAATAATCTGATAAGCTGTGGCATTTGTCTTTGGTCGCTTTCACACCTAACTTTGGCAGACTCAGTTTGAAGAATGTTATGTAATATAGCTTATCACCACTAGTTGGAGCTGTTGCAGCCTTTTTTCCTGCCATCCAACCCATTGTTACACTTTGATCCAGAAATACACAACCAGCTTTGAGCAATATTGAGCATTGTTAACCTTGGTGCAGTCTGGAGTATTGTGCGCCACAAAATGTAATCAAAATGTCTCAGCTTTATACCAGCAGTGAATGTTAAATCAGGTTTCTGCTGTGATATTTGGCCAAATCCAAGCCACAATTCACCTCCTTTTGGTTCGCTTGCCTTGTTTGGTCCATGTTCAGTACAGTTTGCTGTAACACCCACCACAAACCAAACTCTGGTCCACTAGAAAGCAAACAGAGACTCCATTTGTTGCTGCTTTAAGTTCATCTGCACCAGTGTTTGTGTGAGCTTTCACTCCAACCCAAATTGGGGAAGAGAACTTTCAGTTTTGCTGCCCCGACAGCATGAAACAGTCTTTACAGACTGAGCTGGAGCTCTCAAAACTGATTTCACTTGAGCCTTTCGGTCCATGCTGATGGATGAACAGCATGAGATCATTTAACAGTGCCTGTGATTCAGAATTGTTATGTTTATGTTAAAATTACTGCACTTTATCACAAAACCTCGCACTCACAAAAAATATGTTTATTATGACTTATTGTATATTACCACCATTCAATACGCTTATTCATAACATGTGCTGCTGACCTCTTGGCCAGGTCAATATTGTGAAAGAGATCTTGATCTCATTTTTTTTTTAATCTGGTTAAATAAACATTAAATTTACCCAGACTTCGAAAAGTGAACCAGGGGGTCAACTGGTCAAAATGTGTTGGATGTGAAAGCATCCTTAAAATAAAATCAGTCTATCAGAACCAGAGAAGACACTTGGACAGAGTTTAAACAATCCTGCAAAGTATGCTTGAAATAGTACTTAGATAAGCAAAGAATAAACAGTTCAGGATGTCAATTGACCCCAAGCTTTGACCTTTAGATTCAATCACCTCATCCCTGAGTCTGATTGCAAAGCCCTCTTGTGTTTGAGATATTTTGGTCACATATTTGGTGTAAAAATCCTAAACTATATCTGTTATTCCTGCTGGATGTATTTACTCTTAAGGAGACTTCTGTGGCACCATATAAATTCAGGAGTGGTTTTAAAGACCTGGGTTTCTTCAACTTCAAGACACCAACATGATTCTGCCGTAGAGCTTGAGACTTGTTGGCCATTCAAATCTTTATGATAGATCGTTAGATCAGTAAAATGGATTGTTAACTCGAACGGGAGCCAGTGATGAAAGTGTCACAGGAGACCTTTAACTGCAGGGTTGAGAAAATGGCAAGTGCAAACTTAGGGCTTCAAATGACTGTGAATAACTTTTGCTGTATTATTAAGCAGACGCATGAAGATTAATTATAAAAATCACAGTACAAAAAGTGCAAATGAGAGTTTGTGCTGTGACAGCTCCCTGTCCGGCGAGGTTGTACTGAATACCTGTGGACAGATGATGATGACATTTCTAACATGTCTGCTTCTATAAAAGGAGACGGAACTCTGAGATATCCATTAACATATCCTCTTCACTTTGACTTTTTATGCAATGTAAATGTCCTCCTCTAAAGTAGAACAATACCAAAAGGTGAGTCTCAAACATTATGAAGTGACAAACACTCACTCATGATTCATAGACGACAAAATGCCAACGTGTGAATCACTCCATCAATAATGTTATAGGGCAGAAAAACAAGCACCCAAAGTCTGGCTTGTGCTTTTATCAACATGCAGAACAATAATGCCAGTACTTAATGTTCAGGTGCAGGGCATCAAAGGTGAGCTGGAAATATTGTGATCAGACAAGAAGCTCAAACAAACCAGTGTGTCTGGAAAACATCTATATACTATCATTATTGCCTGGAGCATGACAAACTTTTTTTACACCAAAGCTGGTAAAAGTGTAATCTCTCTGGTGAGTTTCTAGTGTGTTTAAAGAAATTATATTATGATTAAAAAGGGTGTACAATAATTAAGGTTAAACACTGAGCTTTGAACACATCTGACACAATTAAAGTCTTCAACTTCTAATTTATTTAGTGTTCAAATTGATAAACTGTATTACACAAATATTCACACATTTTTGATTTGCAATAGCCTCCAAATTAGCTGAGATAGGTCCAAATAGGTACACCAATCAGTTGAGAGGTGAGTGTTGTGATTGGGTAAAAAAGGAGACTTCCCAAAATGCTCAGTGGACAGCTGCTAAGGCATTCTCAAGCACCTGTCCACGGGATGAGACCATTTTCACCACTTTGTGGACAACTGTGCCAGTCCAAAGAGAACAGTGAATATAAGAATTTCATCATTTACAGCTCATAATATCATCAAAAGATTCAGAGAATCCCGAGAAATTTCTGCACAGAAGCAGCAAGGCCAAAAACCAACGTTGAATGCTTATGACCTTTTTCCCCCAGGCTGCACAGCATGGAAAACAAGCATTCTTCTGTAAAGGATATTGCCATGTGGGCTCAGGAACACTTCAGAAAAACATTGTCAGTTAACACAGTCTGTCACTACATCCACAAGTGCTCCATCCAAAATTCTGCCATGTAAAGTGAAAGCCATGTATCTACAACACACAGAAACATCACCAGATTCTCTGTGCCCAAGCTCATCTGAGATGGACTGACACAAAGTAGAAATGTTTGCTGTTTTCTGATGATTTGTTTTTGGAAATACAGGACATCCTGTCCTGGGTCAAGCAGGATAAGGACTATCCAGATAAGCCAGCATCTGTGATGGTATGGGGATGTGTTAGTGCCCATGGCATAGGTATCTTGCACACCATTAATGCTGAAAGGTACATACAGATAAAGCAACATATGCTGCCATCCAGGTGGCATCTTTTTCAGTGATGACTGTTTTTATTCCGGCAAGAAAATGTCAAGCCACATGCTGTGCTTGTTACAACTGCATGGCTTCACGGTAAAAGATTGTAGGTACTTGATTGTACTTGATTGGTCTGCAGCTCAGATCTGGCTCCTATTGGGAATGTGTGAAGTAATATGAGGTGCAAAATACTGCAATAGAGACCCCTGACTGTGGAGGAACTGAAGTTGAACATCAAGAAAAATGAGAAAGACTTTCAGCTGCAAAGTTTCAAAAATGTGTGAATATTTGAAAAGAAACATCAAATAAAGTGTATCCGTTTGAATGTTAAAAATCAATTATATATTGTATAAAGGCTTTTCGAATATTGTATTGTTTTTTGTGTGTTTTACCCAGCATCCCAGCTTCACTGGAACTGGGGTTGGCAGTTCATCAGCTCCACACATACAAGAGTCCATTGATTTTAAGTTAATATTTTAATATCTGAAAGTCGGCTCTGAATAAACACTGTCAATCTCTACACATCACTGAAATAATGCTGAGATTTCCCCATGAATGATCAATACAGAGCTGACCTGTGTCCCTGCCTGCCCGCCATTTAGCTTCTCCCTTTAAGGTCATTGTAAAGATCCTGGGTGTTCCTGCCCACTTTGATTTTTTATTTTGCGCGTTGATGAGGAGCATTAAAGCAGGTCATTTGCTTTATGTCCCCTCTCTGTCCCATCAGCAGGCCGATGATGTTAGCTCCACTAAAACTCAAGCCAGAGGTCGACATCGGTGAATTAATTGCGTGGTTAGAAAGACACTATTCCTGGACAACGTATTGATCCTGGGATGTTGAATATGCTAAACGTTGGTCTGACAGAGGAGCCTTGAAATGCAGTGATACCACCTCAGAATACCAGGGGATTGCTTTCAATTATACTGCTAATAAAGAATGCAAAACTGTCGTCATCAGCATTAAATCATTTGCCTCTGTCCCCAGCAATTACTATGTTAAATAAGTCCTTGATTAAAATTCTTAATACCTCTATTATTGATGTTTGCTTTTCCTCTGAGCAGGTTTCAAAATGGCTTTTCTGGCTAAGACATATAATCTCCTGATGGTGAAGACGTGTGCACACATTCTCCACTTCTTATGGGTAAAACTCTTACTGGAGTGAAAATTAATGTCTTTTGTTAAACCAAAATATTCTTAAAAACCCTAAATATCCAGTCATGAAGCAGCCCATGTTTTTTATTTTGTCCGTTCATCAGTCATAAGTCCTGCAACTCAAGAAAGCCTCAAGGGATTTTCATCAAACTTGCACAAATACTCTCTTTGACACATTATGGAGCTAATGATTTCTGAAGGTAAAGGTCATTGAGCATCATGTTTAGTCTTTGCCTGTAAATATATCTCCAAAACAATTCAAACTAGAAATTATTCAGCGAGCACAAACCTCTGTCAAGGTAGTTCACATATTACTGTTACATATACAGTATAACCAATAGTTCCATGATAAAGTTACCATCATAATATGATTCCTTGACCCCGTAAACCCACACCTAGCACTTGGAACCATGTTGATATCATTATTAGTTAAACAGTTACAGAGCAAAAACAATTGCGCGCAAATGACAATTATCTGAATCACCACCAAAATCTAATTATTTTTTAAAGCTGGTGTCTACGATTTGAAACCGCAGCCTGCCCCTCCTTCCCTCACCTCTCCCCTCCGTGTTCCAAGATCCTGCCCCCAGCTCGTGTCGCCTCATACAGCCCCCTCCGGCAGAGCTACGAGCGAATAGCATAATATATCAGCAGCAAACTCAATCAAAAACAGCTCAGCTCAACTGAAAGTATCAAGGACGACAGACATCTCCCTTATAACACACAGCAGTAGCCATTTCAACTGGACCGGCGGCAATGCGGGTTTGGCGCCGCCAGAGCGGAGCCGAGTGTGGGGGAGGATTAATCTTTCTCAGCCTGTTCTCCCCCGCTCCGGTTACAGGGCTTACGAATAGAGGGTAACAGGGTAACCCGCCCCCTACAACTTATTAGCCCGTACAGGCACAAACTAACCAGAGTTATTCAGCAGACATCTCCCACTGTAGTAAACAAAGCCATTACCTGATCAACCAGGCGAAAGCGGCGATGCTGAAGGTCTGGCGGCGGCTGAGGCTATTCGTTAGCCGTTAGCCGCTAACAGGCCTCCCTCCACCAGCGGGCAGAGCTCCGTTGGGCCCAGCGGAGAGGGAGGCGGATTCGGAGTTGGCGCTAGGCTTTCCGGCTCCATGATAGTTCAGTAGCTAACGCTGCTAGCTGCTCACGGAGGTAGAGGGGAGGAGGCGGGACCATGGGCAAGATGCTGCGTGTACTGCGTAGTGAGGGAGGCGAGGGAGAGGGAGAGGAGAAGGGTGGTCTGCAGCCAGACTGTCTTGGGAGAGAGGCGGATTCGGAGTTCGGCGCTAGGCTTTTCGGCTCCATGATAGTTCAGTAGCTAACGCTGCTAGCTGCCCACGGAGGTAGAGGGGAGGAGGCGGGACCATGGGCAAGATGCTGCGTGCTGCGTGTGAGGAGAGCGAGGATTGGATGGACTCATGGACTAACTCACGGACCAATTAATAGTTGCAGGTTCTTAGGCTTGATTGGTCAGCTAGTATGCAGCTTTTCAGCGGATATACTGAATGGATTTTTTTCATTCTTTTTGGTCTTTATACTGTGTAGATAGGACCATAGGACCATAACAGCCTTATAAACGGTGTTATTAATATGTACAAAGCTTCCAAATCGTAGACCATAGCTTTAAGTTGGGACATTACCAACTTAACCAAGAACTAAATTGTGTAGGCTCTATACTAGAGCAAAGGGATTTCTTTAAAAATGCTTATTTTATTTCAACCCTGAGTGGGTAATGAACTAGTCAGTGTAACAAAGATTATGCTTATCATATATTATATTATAAAATATTGTCATTGCTTCAAATCATTTTGTAATTCATCCCCCATAACATACGTCTTCACCAACCTAAACCATTAAAGAAACAAAATGTCTCCCACTCACACTACAACCCCAACCTTCCCAGTTATCTTTATTCATAACCAAAGCTTCCCATAAGAAGGATAAAGGGGAGCGCTTTTGGGGGCAGAAGTCATGTAGGGGCCCATGAATGTTAAAGGCGTAGTTTATCCTAAATTGAAGACATATGCCACATTCTTTTTGTTTTCATGTCTTACCTCACTCCCAAGTCCATGACAAGCACATAGACACCATTCTTTTGACTGTGTGTGCAGTAATGCCGGGCGGACACTGTGCGATTTCGAGGGGATTTCACCACGATTTTGCCGTCGCAGACCACGCTGCGTCATCGTGGAAACATCGTAGCATCGGGATGTCCGGTCGGGAGGTCGTAAGCCGTACAGTGTGAGAACACTCACGAGGAAGGATTAATTGCTGCTACGTTCTAACGATAATGCTGCGACCTCCCGATCAAACTTCTGGCATGTCAGAAATTTTCACCGTAGCTCGTACAGTGTGAGTGGTGTTATGTCACGATTCTACGTTCATTCTACTTCATCATAACGTTATCGGCCACAGATGAGGAATTTGCCGGGGCAGTATGGTGTTTAAAAGCACATTGGCTGGCTAATGCCAACGTGAAACTATCATAGCTACTGTAAAACAATATATAGTTTAACATTAACGTTACCTCAAGCTCCTGATGAAGGATGGACATCCCATACCGACCACGTCTCCTCAGCCATTCACGTACCCAAATCCTTTTCTTTTTTTTTTAGTTTCAGCGCACAAGACAGCACACACAACTGCAACCCCTTGCTGCCTGCTCGCCATCTTGTTGTCAGGCACGCTGTGGTTGTCATAGGAACTAGGAACCTTTGTTTTTCGTTGTTCACACTCGAGCACGTCGTGCCGTCGTAGTCGTGGTTGTCAATGATTGTGGCTGACAGCAGTCGTACAGTATGAGTACACATGTCGTAGGGTCAAATAGAGTACGAGTGACAAACCCGATCGTGCAGTGGGAGCATTTCCCCGACAGTCAGATTTCTAAAATCGCACAGTGTCCGCCCGGCATAACAAGAAAGAGACAGGCAAAGCTTACCCACCGCTAATTAGCTTAACTAAAGAGTTGCTAAAGAGTTTATTTGATGACTGTAGGCAGAGACAGGCTAACAGACAGAGCCCATTTAGTAACAGTGTTTGAACTAAGCTAATAATCGGTGGGCTAGCTAACCATCTCTTTCGTGTTGCTGCACACAGTCAAAAGAATGGTGTCTGCCTGCTTGTTACAGACTCAAGACTGAGACAAGACACGAAAGCAAATAAAAATTGGCCTGTCCCTTTAAACCAATACCATTTGTTATTGAAGCAGAGGAAAAAATGCATTTGCTGTTGCCTATTTCAAGGTATAAACCTTTTTTTTAAAATGGTATGATTCTTATTTTGTTAATTAATGTTGTAGATAGAACACTTTATATCAACATTAGTACTCTAATGTTCGATGTGTTCAGTCCTGCTTAGTCTTGCAAAAAAAAGAAAGGTGTTCAGAGGGTGAATTAGTATTTTCATTTTTTTATATATTTCATTTGGGACTTTTTTATGGTTTTATTTAAGTAGCAGGACAGTGGATAGAGCTGAAAGCTGGAGAGAGAGTGTGGAATGCTATGGGGTGAGGGAGCCACAGGGTTCATTGACACCAGGCCAGTCACTTCAAGGACTACGGCCAGCTCATTGGGTACAAACTAAGCATGAGGCCAGCAGCATTTGCTACATACTGGACTTTTAAATTAAACCTTAGAAGGGCCCATTCACCACTTTACTTTAACTCCTTTCAGCCAGCTCTGTGGATGGGCCTGTTCACAACTGTGCTCACTTTTCTGCAACTGTTTATTTGTTGAGGAATATAACTAGGTATTTCTGTTAATCTTATTTCAAGATGCAATTAATCATTCAAGTCCTATTCTTCAAAACAAAGGTCCTTTGTACTAATTTGCTTCTGGGGGACATCTGCTGGTGTTTATTTGGGGATTACTTCACAAAGCACAGAAAGAATCAGGTTGTTTGAGGTAAAGGTTTTCACATTATAATACATTTTGGACCTGACTGTCCATCCTGTGCACCAGCTACATCAGAACACCTTGAGCAAAACCTGAACAACAAACATGAAATATTTTTGACAGCAAATATTTGTGTTCCTTTTTGTATTTTGACAGCCAGTCTTGTATTTCAACAATCCAGTCCCAAAACCTGCAGGGTATCGTGTCTATATTTGATGTTGAACTTTATCCTGTTGACCCAAGCGCCCGTGAGTCTGCAGTCTGTCATCAGTCTGGAATCTGAGAGAGAAAAAAGTGCTTGAGGCCTGAGCAGTGTGAAATGAGTTGACTGTAAAAACCTGTTTAATTGCCCGTAGTTCCATGTGAGGCTCGTCTCAGGACTTTTGTTCCATCACAGGGAGAGACGCCTCCACACTGGGCCGCCGTCTGCGATGGCAAAGATGTGTGTTTGATAGCCAATCATAGCTGGGCTTTGGGAGACTCGGAGAGCGAAAAAATGTGGATGTCTTCGTTTGATTAATGGAGACAGAGTATCATGAAGTGTTTAAGATCTTTTGGAATTTTAATGAACAACTCCTGCTGTTTGATTCAATGTCAAGCGTTTGTTTATCAGTCGAGGACTTCAAGTTTTCATCTACAAGCAAATGGCATCGATTTCCTATTGTACACATGATTATTCTACTGATGACTTTAGATGAGTATATTAAGATCACATCTATTTGTGAGCAGTTGTTACAACTGGAAAACTACATTTCTAGTATTATTAATGGAGATGTATTGTGCAATAGTTTACATCTTTTATTGCTTTGTCTGAACTTGTTGAAGAGTGTTTTTTTTTTTTTGCTTTCATTACCTGTTGGCAATGCTCATAACCCTCTCAACTCCTTATGATTGCCAAAGCTCCCAAGCGAAATTACTCATATTTACTTATACCCCTGGAACTGTATACTGTATTGCAAAACAACTGTTTTTGGAAGATTAAGCTTTTGTTATATAAGAATGGCTTCTGTTCAGACATATTCTTATAAAAAAATCAATTCAAATCATTGTGGTGCAGTGTTTTTTTCAACTATTTTTTATATGTGGAACTACAGCAAAAACAAACAAACAAAAAAAAAAACATATTGACTGATTGCTTTTCTCAAAGAATTCCAAGATTAAAATGTAGCAGTGAAGTTTTTAGACCTCTATATTGATCTTTGGAGAAGTCAACAACTTCCTGTTAGTCTGATGGACCAATCAGATGCACCTATTTTCACTTGTTTTTTAACCTTTATGTAGTTTTTTCAATCAAGAGGCTGATCCATCTTTCCAAGTTGCAAGCTAAAGATTGCGTGTCACAGCCTCCCTTATGGGCGGCCTTGGTTCTGAAGGCCAAATAAAGTGATGGGTGCCTGAACATATCATAGACATATTGAACTGCTATCTGTCAGACTGTAACATTGGGGCTCTTTAAAAAAATAATCTCTTTCTTTGATTTATGTGTAAAAGGTACTATCATTAAAGTAATACACAACATGTAACTTGTAACTTTCCCACACTGGTGACTGGTTGAAGTAAGATTGTGGAAACCTCCTTTGGAAATGCAGGTGGGGGTGCTAATGTTATATCACAGCAGCACTGAGCATCTGGTACTTTGTTGGTCACATAGAAAACAGCTTTACACTCCTTTCTGCCAGTCAGCATGGTCTGTCTTTGGCAGCTTATGTAGGTATTAAAATAAAATATAGTGAAATAACAGTAAAGCCTTCAGACAAGACTTAAATTCTATTACCGAGGAAGGCAGGATAGTGTACTGAGCACAGGTCAATTGTAATGAGAGAATAAACCTGGCCGAATTCAGCTCATTATGCTTCTCCGACAAACTGGGTCAGAATCAAAGGTCCAACGGGAGACGAAAGCTAACCAGCCGGATCAGAGTGTCCAGAGCACATTTTCTAACAGGCTTTTGAGAGGCCTCATTAGGCACAGAGATTTGAACTCAGATCTGCAACACATGGAGAAACCTTGGATTTCAAGCTCAAAATGCAAACAAACAAACAGTGTGCAAGTAATGATAATTATATATTTGCACTCACAGATTCTTTTTCTTTTCAGAGGAGATGAATAAAAATACACTTGCCCTCCTGCTGGTAGACATACATATGCAGAGGTAGATGTTAAAAAAAACCTCTTGCAATAACCCGTGCTCCTTAACAGTAAAGTACAAGAGTCAATAACCCTGAAGAGTTGAGGTTTTAGCCCTTAGATGCCTCATGTCCATTTACTGGACACTTCAGAAGTTATTTTGATTATATTTATTATCATTTTTTATGCAAAACATTTAAAAATATATGTTTTTCGTACTTTCTGTAAAGCTCTGTCAAACAAAAAAACATGACCCTGTGTTCACCCTTTGGACCAAATAAAACACTTTATAGCAACAATTTCTGAACATTTGGCAATTTCAGCATAGAACATAAAATATGTAATGTTATGCATCAATCCAATCAACAGGCTTCAAGGTTGTACTTCATACCACTTTTTTGCACCATATTCCCAACTGTACATGCAACACATGCAAACATGCATTTTTTCTACCACCCACAAGGCACAGCGTGGAGGCTTCCACAGATAATAATTATCAGTTAATGCCACTAAAATGTTTTGTTTGTGTAGGCACCATTTTTGAGAGTGTTTTTTTTGTATACAAGACACAACTGTCCAGAAAACTAACCTGACACACCAGAGGCTCTGTTCAATATGTTTCACTGGTCCATCTGGGAAAGAGCCCATAGAAGGAGTTTGGGAAGGGCAGTAACTAATGAAGAAGTGTGGTCCAGATCTGATAAAACTGGTACTAAAGCTGTTAGCATCTGTACCTATCTATTTGCGAGCAGTCACTTCCTGCTGTTGCAACTCCCACCTGTAAATGCTCTAAAGGTCTCTGATTGGTTGGCACCACTTTGGACTGCTTACAATCACTGTAAATTGGAGCTTGGCAAGAGTGATCTGCCTGGTTACAGACATTTTATCAGGCAGGTCCAGCAGCTGCACAAGGTTAATTATTCAACACATGCAAGTCAAAATCTGGTCATGCACACAAAAGTAAAAAAAAAAAAAATGTTGGTTTAGTTGTTAATCAAGAACATGTTGCAAGGGAAAAAATAAGTTGCTCTTTTTTACTTTGGGAAATATTTTATTTTTTTATTTTTCCTCTATCTAAAATATACTGGGCTTTGTTCATTCAAAGTGGTATTTAAAGAGGTAAAAGTTTTAAAATATAAACTGTGATGGACAGGACTGAAGTTAGTTCACAGAATTAAATCACTTTTGTATGAATTTTCTAAAATCTGTGATAATTTCAGCCTTTTCTCCCGACATGTCTGCTTTTTGCATTTTAAAGGTCTACTGATTAAACTCAATGTGAGAATTGTTTCAAAAAAGCTCGTCTTTCAAAGAGAGGAAATTGCTGGACTTATAAATCTGTATTTTCTTCTCTCATTATGCACTACACGTTCCAGCTACAACACAATACAAACCAACCATTTCTGCAACTACCATCATTGTCATGCAGCAGCTCTCAGTTCAGTCATATTCTCCCCTCACATCTCCGAACTAAAGCCCCCTCACAAAGCCTTATAAAAATCTGTGCCCCGGGAGGGAGCCAACTGCAGAATACCAAAGCATGCCAGGTGCTGCGTTTAAAAAAGAAAAAAAAGGGACTCTGCTTAAACAGAACTGCATTATTTAAAAGACAACTGAGAGTCATAAATAGAGTGAATGCATGACAAGGCCCAACAATCTGTAGCCCCTAATAGGCCCCCGGTGGTTTCGGTGTGGTCTTCTTGTGCGAGATCAGTCGCCTCAGTCCCCCTCTGGCTCGGGATAACATGCTGTTTGTCTTAGTCTGACCTTGAGCTGCTATTTCCAAGTCAAACCACGATAATTTAGCCCAGTTGGCCTGCAATGTGAAATCATAGAGCTGTGTTGAATGGTAATAAACGCCGCTACAGTTCCTGTTTTTTTGCATTGTTGGCCATACTGCAGAGGAACTTTGATCCTTTCACTACAAGACCTCAAGGTCAGAACAATTATAGATTTACCGCTGTGCCGAATGTGTGCTTGTCTCCTCTGACTGAATGAATTATTCCCTTTGATCAGCCTGAGATGATTTTATTAACATTTACAGAGCAGATTAAAAATAGTGCAGTATCCCTGGTGGGTCCCCACCATGCATGAGATCATCACAACTGGCCATGGTCATGTGACACCGAAGCTACAATAGCAGCAAAGCCAAGGTGCCAGAAAATGGCAGAAATGAATTGGTCAGTGTCTGCCATGTGGCGGGCAAGTGCCCAACTATGGCTGCTACAGAAAGAGAAGCATGGACTGAGTCACAGCAGCAGAATGTCACAACCCACTCAGGGCGACATCCATGCTGTGGAGCAACCCACAGAGAGGCGGATGACCAACAAACGCATGCTACATAAAATTAAGAAAATACCTCATTTTTAGCAGTTAGTTTACATGCAGTGTTTTTATTGGACCAAGTGGATCATGAGAGTGCTGATGTGGACATTAAAACCTCTGGTACTTAAACTTCTTAAAATAATTAAGAACTGCGTGTAATAACTGTTATTCAACAGCTGGTTCTCAAAGGTGATTTAACTGAAGAGGGGCATTCAATGAGAGCTAGTGTAGAGAAAAATAAATAGTGATTGCAACTTCATACAATAAAAAAGAAGTACTGCAACCACAAAACAGGATGGAGGAGACAGATGGGTCAAAGGATGGACAGAGACAGGTGGGCGGATGGGAGAATTAGAAGTTTGGATGGCTGGATGGACAAATTAATGGTACAACAAACAGATGATAGATGGAGGAATGCATGAATGGTAGATGGTGAAGAAAGCAGGGTGGATGGATGGATGGAAAGGCAAAATGCTAGATATATCAATGGATGATAGATGATCAGGAAAGCAGAACTAATGGGTGGATGGACAAAAGGATAGGCGGATGGAGGGATGGACAGAGAAAGATGATGGATGGATAGATGATCAGGACAGTAAAATGGATGGATGGATTAAGAAATGGACAGACAAATAATAGATGGATGGATGGATTGATGGTGGGGGATAAAGGAAGGAAAATGAATGATGAATGGATGGACAGGCAGATGATAGATGTCAGGACAGAAGAATGTATGCAAGGAAGGACAGACAACGATAGATGGATAGAAAAAATGATGAAAAAATGGATGGTTGGATGTATGGATGGATAGGTAGACCTGTGAATGGATGGATGGAATGATGGATGGATGGTTGGTTTAAAATATGAATAGATGTGCAGATGGATGGTTGAAGCTATGAATGGATGGGTAGATTGTTGGAAGGATGATCAGGAAAGAAGAATGGATAGATGGATGGATTGGTGGTCAGGCAAGCAGAAATGACTGATTGATAGATGGATGGTGGATGGATGGGCAGACAAATAGTAGATGGTCATGCAAGCAGGAAGGATGGTTTGATAGATGGATGGTAGATGGTCAGGAAAGCAGAATGAACTGATAGATGGATGGATGGGTGGATGAATGGACAGACAAATGGTAGATAATGGTAGATGGCCCAGAAAGCAGCATAGATGGATAGATAGATAGATGGATGGATGGTAGATGGTCAGAAAAGCAGAATAGACTGATAGATGGAAGGGGGGTGGATAATGGGTGGATGGAGTGAACGGAGAGACAAATGGTAGATGGTGACAGATGGTGAGGAAAGAAGGATGGATGGATGGCCGGATGGATGGATGGTAGATGGTCAGGAAAGCAGAATTGAATGATAGGTGGATAGATGATGGATGGATTGATGGGCACACCAATTGTAGATGATGGTAGATGGTCAGAAAAGCAGAATGGATGGATGAAGGGAAAAGAGGAAGGAAAGGCAGCAAACTACAATGTGCCATGCACTTTAGTCAATACGCTTCACACCATCAAAATGTGGCCTTGGACTCTTAGATGCTGACTTGTAAATACTGTCTTCAGAACTTCTAACCTATACTGGAGATGTGCTGTTGTACTGAATATTAGCACAGCTGTAATTACCTTTGGCACTCAGCCTGTGGCCTTGTGCCAAACCACAGCTGTGCAGTTATTCAGTACAACAGCACTCCCCAGGGCACAATATTGCTTAATGAGCTGTATGTTGTTCATTGTGAACAGAGGAGGAATCCAGCAGTGCTACAAATCAAGAGTCTTGTCTAAATAAGCCAGCCTGCTTCATTTAATATAGTTGTTGATGAAGTCTGAAGCTCATTTTCAGCACTCTCAGGCTCTTATATTGCTCTTTACTCAGGACTTATTCCTCTCCAGGCTCTAGTGAGCAATCCTCACAGATCGCTGAAGTGCAGGTGTGCCACAGAGACTCCGATCTCATTAAAACGTGCATTACCCCCTTCCTGTCTCCCTATCTCTGCCGCCACCCAACCCTGCTGTAACCATATGGACCCCATACTGACTCTCATTATACGGCATGAAGTGAATTCATTTCCAGGAAGACAAGGAAGGCCCAGAAGTGAGTTTTTTCTTCCTGCGTGTGAATGTGTGAGTGTTGAGGGGGCATGTTTATAATCAGATCTGAGGGTTGAAACTGGTTGTACTGCTGACTCATTAAATCATCTCTGATAAGGAGGAGTGAGGGCCCATTATAGAGGTGAGATCTGATCTATTACCATGGTGCCATGTAAAGTACCAATTAAAGTGTAACTCCTGGGGCTTTAACGTGTTTAATCTGTTACACTTTTGACTCAAACTGCAATTAAATCTATTTTCATTCTGTCAACAGAAACGCAATGAGACAAATAAAACCATCAGATGAATTATACATGCAGCCAAAGGCATGTTCACGCATGATGTCATGAATAATTTGGACACTGCATCATGTTTGGTCTGAGTTGAACACTGTTGCTAGTAGCAACAACCGGCAAAGTTCAGTGGCAGTTTAACTGACATGCTGCATCATTTCTGCGTTTGTTAGATCAATGATCAAGCAAACGCTCAGCCCAACAAAAGCCTCTGTTCGTTTACTGCCTGTGGGTGTTCATCACAGCAGCTCTGTGCGGCTTTATTTGTCATTAAGTATTTATTTCCTATTAAGGGATGCTGACTCAACTTGATAACCAACTATATACTTAACACTTACAATAATATTTAGGGTGAGTGCAGAGGGTATGCGCATGATATCAGGGTCAGCACAAGTGAATAGAAAGTCAGTCAGTGAGTGCCAACAAGTACAGACTGATAACAGTAACTGTAATTAGAGGGAAGTAAACAGTCCAACACCTAAACTAGCTGAAAAATGTCACTTTTTTGCTGTAAGTATTTAATAATGTTCACCACGAGCCGTGTTAATCCTTAGCTGATGTTGTTGAAATATTTTAAAGATGTAACGTCAGGTTTATACCAAAGACAAAGCAGTGATGCTACACCAACCAGTATCAAATCACCCAGCACACACTCATCCAGTTAATGGTGAATATGAACCCCACCTCTCTGTCCCCTGGTTTAACTTTTTTCTATTTTTCTTTATAAAATTAAAAGTCAGTATCTTAGCTGATGTGACACTGACAACAAATGATCATGTTTTCATGCAGAGTCTGACTACAGCAGCTACTTTGGCAATAAACAGTTTTTAAAAGTTATATCTGCAGATTTAACACTAATTTATAAAACAATTAAAACAATATGACTTCCATTTGGCAATTTATCGACACCATTATGAAATCAAAGTAACCAACCCATTTGTGTGGCACTTTAAATATAAATAGGAGGAAACAATGGTTTGATGGATGCTACAACCAAATGCCTACAGAAAGCCTGGGTGCATCAATTTCACTTTGGATAAGCACAAAGTCACACAGATACAGAGTTTGAGTCACTACAGGACTTCATCTTATGACTCGAGTTAATTATTAATACATTTTAAGCAAAACTTTGTGTCTCCAAAAGTTCTGTTCAGTCATCTTTAAAAATCAGACAAGAATCTACATTTTCTGTAATTATCATGATCAATAATAATTAGGTCTACTGAAAATGAAAAAAACAAAACAAAACAGTTCTTTCCAGATTTCTCTATGTCCCATCAGTATCATTACTTAACATTGTTCTCTCAGTGAGTGGAACTGCTGGTCTGTCTCACAAATGGTGACATCAGTGCATAACCTCTATAGATGCATGTTTCTTTCACAGGTCTGATGTACAGTTCAAATCAAATCAAGTTCACCTAATTTAAGGAGCAATTTCCAGATTAGATAAGTATAGAGTTGTTCATGACTTGAATAATCTCAGTTTGAATAGAGTGCAGTCTTTACACAACCTTTTTCCTGTGTTGTGCTGAAGCACTGAGAGTCAAACTACTGGATTGTAAATTATTACTTTTATTATTATTATTATCATTATTATTATTATTATTATTATTATTATTATTATTATTATTATTATTATTATTATCATTGTTGTTTTCATTATTGCTACTACTATTGTTATCTGTAGTATATCTACTGCCAGTTGTGATCAAAGTGGGATTGTACTACTATTACTCCCTCTGCCTAAAGGTTTGGCTTTGGTTTTTGTTTTGCCTGCATTCATTGCTTTTTTCTGGTAACAAAATAACTTGTTACCAGAAAAGTCCATACAATTGGACTCGAGTCATAGGGACTCGGGGTGACTTGAGCCGCTTATGAGACGGCCTGCAACTCGACTTGGACTCGGGAGTAAAAAACTCGAGACTCGACTCGGACTCGGGAGGTTAAAGCTTGAGACTCGACTCTAACTCTAGAGAAAATGTCTCCAGACTCAACCTGACTTGAGACAACATGATTCGGAAAATTGCACACACTCAGGCTTTACATGAAGAGCCAGACAGGAGATATATGCCGCTCTTTCCTTTTAGGTTCACTTTATTGATGCTCCATTCACAGTACACTTGTCCGTCACCTATTATTGTCCCACACATGACACAGTACTACACACAAAGGTTCCTACCACACACCCGCTTCTGCTACAGTGATGATCAGTGGGCAGGGTGCGCGGGATGCAGGTTTCAATTTGGCAACTGCTATGTCTTCTGTGCAATCAAATGGAAAACAAGGGCACACCAAGTGCACGACCTGCAACGCTTGGATAAGATAAAAAGAGGGCAAAACATCAAACTTTATCTGCCACCTGAGGTCACATGAGGCCAAGTAAGTGAAACCTGCAAACGTTAGCCAGGTAGCTAGCATTCCTGCCATAGGTTAATATGGCAGGAACGTTAGCCCAACCTGTGGTCAATATGAAGCTAGCAAAGCTAGCATTGGTTAAGAGGGTGCACGTGTGTTGTATGTGTGGGAAGATAAGGTTTCTCTCTTCAAGATAAAAATCTAAATGCTTTTTGGGTGGACTGGGGAACAATGGTGAGGGACTCGACCCGTCAGAACCTGTGACTCGACTCGACTTGCCCACAACAGAAAAAACTTGGGACTTGCTTGGGACTCGGATCAAATGACTCGAGACTTGCTTGGGACTCGGATCGGAGGGACTTGGGCAATTGTCTGGAAAAGTCATCAACAGATTTAATGATTTCTTGTAATGCTGGTCACGGCACAAAGAAGTGATGTGATTTTTGTGATGATCAAAATCTGGACTGGGATCTTTCTTGAATAATTTTTTAACATTGCAAAAAAAAAATAGTGCAGTTCTCCCCATTCTCCCTAATAACTCAGTAAGTTCTCAGTGGATTTTCACGACATTAGTATTTGAACTAAACTGTATTTAGTGATTTCATTAAACCTCCATGTTATTTAGAAAGTACTATCATCTTATTTGTGTCCGTCCACAGTAATTAAAGACACTCTGTGCCATTTGGTACCTTTATGACAGTTAATGCAGCATTTAAAAGATCATTTCAGAATTGAGACTGACTTGACAAAATTGTTTTTTAGCAGAGGAATTTTAGGTCCCAAACCCAAATAGCCCTGACTTTGGAGTGGTCTCAGTTCAATTGAAACACCCCAATGTGTGATCTATGTAAAAATGTATCATTCCAAGGGCTAGATTTAGCTGGACTTACCTGAAAAACATATATTCAACATGAGCATGTGCAATTTACAAAAATGTATGTACTCTGATATTTCTCACAAGTAAAAATGTGTCTATCAGCTACATATACATAGAAAGAAAAATGTCATTCATCATTTGAAACATGTCATCTTTAAACTTAGAGGGTTCTAGAGGAATGATAGATACAGGTTTGAGGTAAAAGTTTAAAGTGACTATATATTGCCTTTTAAAGCCCACATGCACAAACATGTCCCACTCACCCTCTCCCTCTTCTCTTAATCCATTACACATGCTGAAGTTACATGTCCTGTGAGGCGGGGGTGTAGTGAAGCACTCAGCCCCCAGTCATTAACCCCCTCTCCATCTGCTGACACAACAAAGTCAACGAGCGCATAATCAGATGACAAGTGATGGAGGGAAATTAAGCAGGAGGAACGGGGAGGCTGGCAGCGAAGATGTCTTAAGCTTTTCCTTAAAAGACAGTGCGCAGCAGGCGGCTCATCAGGAAATTGGGGTGTCAGCGAGCTGTCAGGGTGCATTGACCTGACAGGGCTAGTTTGCCGGGCAGCTGTCGTTGACATGTCAATCTTGCTCCTGGCCAATCAATGCGAAGCAAAGAGGGGCACAGGTCTGAGAAAGAGGGAAAGAAGGCCTGTCACATATTCTACCATGTACATGTTAAACAGGGCTGCTTTTAAAGTGAGATGATTCATCATGGCTCTAACACACAAAAACTTCGCAACAAGAGCAAAAACCCTGCAGCAGTTCAACAACTTCTATTTGCTTAATCATGTTGTAAATCAACGTTACCAGATGGGAAGTATGAAATTATCCTACCAGAGTCTCAAAATTATCATATTTGGAGGAAAATTATCACCTGACATGATCAAAGTAACTGTCTTAGTGTTGTGCAAAAGTCACAATTGATCACTCTGTTTAGTGTCCTACAGGCACTTTCGTGGGCATTCATCGCCCCGCCCCACATCATCAGCGTTTGATCAGCTGCTCCAGGCTTGCTCACCCTCGTCCTCTCCTGCAGTGCTCATTTTTCTCAACTGACTTCCTGACTGAGCTCCTACGAGCATGATTGGCTGTCAATCCTGAGACAAATGACACTCAAACTATGATTGGCTGGAAACATCACGTGATATAAGATGCATTTAGGGGTTAAAAATAACTATCCGTCAGACTGGGGTAGATCTATAACAACCACATGAAACTGTCAAATTATCGTACGTTCAGTCTTTTTTGGAATTATTGATCGTACATCGTACAGAGGGCTAAATTATCGTACAAATACGATAATTATGGTACGTCTGGCAACGCTGTTGTAAATCGAAAACTAATTCTAAAAGAGAGGAGAAAAGTTCCACTGTTCTATACACAGCTAAGCCAAAATAAATGCATTGACAGCAAATGTTTTAAAATGGCAAAAGAATTCAGTCAAGAATGCAAACAACCCAATTTCTGCATATAACACATTTAAAGAAGCAAGATGCAAAAATTCAATTATGTCTTGTGTATTGTGACTCTCCAGTGACCACTGGGCCTCTGAGTTTAAATGTCATAAAACTCACAGCACTCCTGCCTTTGTTCCTCTGTTGTATAAGTTCATGATAAAAGTGATAACTTGATAGCTTGAAAGTCAATCCAACTAATACGACAAAATGCTTAAAACAACCAACTCTCCAAACCAAGTAACTATAGCATAGGCAGCTCAGTGACTGTCCAGTATTTACTCCTATCCATCCCTCTCTCTCTCTCTTTCTTTTCCTAGCTTTTCCATCACTGTCCTCCTTCGCCTGATTGCCTCAGCCATTGTGGAATACAGTAAGGAGATGGGCAAACTCCCTCAGCAGTTGTGTAGGAGTTTGTGTTATAAAGCAGTACACACTTACTGGGAGGTGACTGTCAACAATTTCCAAACTTACATAGTGCTATAAAAAGGAAACTCTACTTCCATCACCTTCACCTGTCATCATGTCTATTGCAGTTTTTACCTGAATCATCTTGGAATACACTGAAACAGGCAAACAGCCCTCACGCCATATCACAGTACACTCTTCTTGCAAAATGGATGCGTTTTGGTGACAAATTTGCATCATGCTATGTGCAGGAGACCTGGGTGCTCTGAGGGAGTGGGGCGGGTCCTGTTCTCTTCTTTGAAAGTAATTTGATTTTTGGATTGACTTTGGAACTACAGTTTATTGATTGAATAGTTACATCCAGAAACAACCTTATAAGTATTAACTTCTTGTAGGGGAAAACGTTTTAAATTTTGGTAGTGGTGTAATTTATGTAAATATTAGATTTTGTGCCAAAACGGGAGAGCTGATTGTTAGTTTGTGTACAAAACATGATTACTCTAAAATTCAGAATGGATTTGAATGAAACTGTTTTGTTTTTTTTTTGTTTTGTTTTGTTTTGATAATATGTTAGCATTGTGTGATCAGGCAGTTTTTCATGTTTTCTTCCAGATGTAGATCTAGGAATTTTTCAATGATTTGTTAATGTTTCAAGATAGGGCAGTTTTCCACATTGACACTAATAACTCAATAAGTTCTGAATTGATTTAAATGACATTTTCAGGGGATGTTGGTCAAGATACAAAGATGAAGTGAATGGATTCATGAATTTTTTTTTAAAGGATTTGTTGACATTACAAGATAGGGCAGTTTTTCAAAATTTTACTAAAAACTCTACAAATTCCAGACTGATTTAGAAAGAAGTTGTGGGGAAAATTGGTTATTGCTAAGCAGCAGAGCCCTTTGTCTAATTCTCCAAATGTTCGGGCAGGGTAAAAGTCTGTAACATGTTGCTGTTGGACAAACTGTATAAAAAGCTTGTGTTATTCTAAAATAAACTGAGAGAACAGACTGATGTACTGGTTTGCCGTCTCGTCCATTTTCTCCCGTTGACCAAAGACGTAGGCTCGGCCTGACAAAGTATCATTCCTATTACATTTTGATGATGATCCAAATCTGAATGTGTATTTTTTCAGGGATTTGTTAACAGTGTGAGCTAGAAAAGTTTTCCACATTTTTTAAAATAACTCACACAACAGTGATGGAAATGCCTTGGCGGAGGTTTGTGTTTGTAGTTTCAAATGCGACACCTTGAACCTCCCAAATAAAAAGTAGGCTCCTCTCTTATTTGCCCACCAGCCCTTCTTTTTGTCTCTGAAGGTCAAGAGAGAGCTCAGGAAGAGTGTGCTTTGGTGCAGCGAAGGAGAACAGCTGCATGTGTTCGGTACCGACTCTGTCTGGGTGACCACCAAGCTGCCCATCTCTCCCCCTGTAGCGTTACTGCTCCTCCCAGCCTGGGTATGTCAGCTTTCTGGGGCACAGCGGCCAGGCTCCCCAGAGAGCATAGACAGGGTGGTGTTGAAGAAGGAGGAGGAGAGAGAGTAAGGCATAAATAAAATAACACTTGTGTTTCACCTTGGAGAGGCCTGTTGCCTGTTGTTGTTTTCCTCTATGCAGATTTAAATCCAGAAAAGCTCATGAATATCCCTGGGAAATGTGACATCTTCCCTTGGGGTCTGCACGCCTTCAGCCCACTGTTTGGTCATTGTTTGGGAGAGCTGCATTGTGAGCGACAAGTTATCAAGAACTTACAATAATGCACTTGCAGCAAAGTTTGCTAATTAAATTTAATGGCAAGCATATACAAAGTGTAATCTTACAGTTACCAGCAGTCACAACAAATGTGGACACAACATGCTGCACCTGCATACCAAAAACGGAGAAAACAAAAAGCGCCTGAGGAAATGAGATGGGGAATTACACACAAAAGGTGAAATGTGTTGTGAGCCTGAGTTTATTGAAGAGTCCTCCAATATGTTTGGGATCTGCTCTCAGCTTTTTTTCTGGCCAAGAGTTATAAAAGAGAGGAAAATACTAAATATTAAACCACGCCCTGGAATAAAAACACTTGGCTGGCTTTTTAAGAGGTTTCTGCCATTAGCCATCATGTATTAGTGAAATCAGGAAAGATGTTCTGATCATGCTCACTGTAACAGCTGGTTTAGTGGTTGGTCTGTATACCCAGTTTATTATCAACTATACCAACATATGGCAGAGTTATGCCATATCTGCAGGGTAAACTTTGCTAGAGTGAAGTTACAGCGATGGGTCACCGAGACTTTGACCTCCTTTCTCCCAAATGTTATCATTTCATTTTCAAGTAAGAGTGACATTTTAGCAAAGTCTGACAGAAAGGCTTACCAAGTTACTAACAAGGCATAATCATGAGGCACAAGAACATTTGAACTTGACTCTCCAAATTCTCACCAGTTTGTGAGTCAAAGCCGATAGATTTAGAAAAAGTCCTGGAAAGCATTTCATATATCTTCACAAGCAGACAATGAACATGTTACCCAATGACTTATGACCTGTGACCACCAAAATAGAATCAGGCCATCTTTGAGTGCAGGAAGTCAAATGTGCAAAGTTTGACTGAATTTCCTCTTGTTGAGGTCGGGACTCTGTGAGGGTCAATCCATTTCTTATCTAGGACTCTGAGCATTGTTCTCACTGACCTTGGCTATATGTTTTGGATATATGCAGCTACAGAATAAATTTGGGGTCAACTAGAAGCCTCTCGGGCAGTACTGCATGATGGACAAATATCTGCATAAACATAAATATTAACATCTTGTTTTGTCATAGGCAGACATCAGTGAAAAATAATACAATGATAAGCATTACATTGTAACAGGTTTAACTGTAAGTAGAACTTTATCAAGTTTGAATTATGTTATTGAACAACTGATTTCAAACTCACTTCATGTCCACAGGCTCAAATTTGTGTCTTTTGTAGTCTTGTGCTCTGGGCTCAAAGATGTGGCCTCAGTCGTCCAGGGTTCAGTGTATGTGATGGAGGAATGCACAGTGCATGTAGGGGGCAAGCAACTCTGCGTTCAAAATCACGTCGCCCACCGAAGTCACGTCGCGTGTCCATAAATACCTCATTTTGGTCACCGTTGCCATCGGCTGTCGCTCGGTGACGTCACGTCTGCTTAAAGGATAAGTTCAGTTTCTACAGCTTTCACATTGTTTATAGAATGAAGTAGAACAATATACTCACCCAGAAGGTTTTCCTGATCCAAACAGTGCTTCGGGAGATATTTAGATCCGAAATCGAGCGGTGGACATGTGTATAATGGTAGCACACAGGGCATGTATAGCGCCGCTCCTAAAACTGCATTTATCGTCCAAAAACTCATAAGTTTCACCAATATTTCATCATGGTCCGCTCACGCTTCTCCTCCAAGACAGTCCGGGGTCTCTCCACCCATATTTTTGTGACTGTGCTGACCTCTGAACTGAAAACTTTCTTTACGGCTGCCGCGCATGCGAAGTACGGCTTCCTCCTTTCGATGAGCTCCTCATCTGTAAACTCTGGCTCGAAACTGTAAGGACACCCATCCTATTCAAAGTTCTCCTCCACAACATCTTCATCCGATAGATATTCGTCCATTTTGCACAAAACTGAAAGAAGAAAGTTGTTGAGTAGCCGGCGGTTGCCCCTGAAACAACGAGCCGTACTGCACTGGCTGACTTTGTCTGCACACAGTAACTCTAAGCATAAGCTTCTTATTATCATTTGCAGTAATAATATTTGGGTATTGCTCTACATTTGAACTAATGGGACCTATTCTATTTTAAGAGTTAATAGTATAACAACTTTTCATAAAATTAAATTATTTTTTTTCCTGATATCCTGGCTCCCCCTAGAGGCAATGGAGCTCTTAGCATTTGCCTATATTGCCTAATGGACCAGCTGGCTCTAACAGTACTGTTTACTTATAAGATCTGCAAACACTTTTAGCAGAAATTTACAGAAATATTCTTTGAATTAAATTGGAATTACAGTCAGAAGCATCGCAC
Organism: Scarus forsteni; assembly: GCA_036419115.1. Taxonomy (NCBI): domain Eukaryota; kingdom Metazoa; phylum Chordata; class Actinopteri; order Labriformes; family Labridae; genus Scarus; species Scarus forsteni. The sequence continues at coordinate 15,225,341 of JAZDUH010000157.1, read as the reverse complement.
CACACTGGCTGACTTTGTCATGCACCATCTAAACCAAGTCATACAACTTTAACGTCATGCATTGCCTTGGGCAGCTATTTATAATTCAGGTGTTTCTGTGGGCTTCCCCCCCCTGTGAGGCCTCATGGACAGGGAGGGAATTAGGTGTAAAAAGTATTTCTGAGTCCCCCACAGAGATGGAAAAAATAGGAAATGAGTCAAAAAGTAGTTCTAATAAGGCTCCTTCTCCAACTATTTGTGAGTACGTAATGTCCCTATTGTCCACATCTCTGCCATGCTCAGAGACTTGTGTGAGTGAAAAGTTTGCAGCAGTTCCAGGAAGTCGACTTCTCCAAGAAGAGTCTGACTTCCTTCATTACAGCTCCTGAAGTGTGTCAGTGTCGCCGTAATGACCTTCATGATTCTGCCACTCGGCAAAACCCTGGCAATGATGGGGCCATTCCACCACATCAATTATGAGGAGCGTTTGTTGAGGTAATGTGCTGCACGCAAGGCGATGGGGTGGGGGTGGACGGGACCTGCTGCACTATTCATGTAACCATCTGCTCCCTTTCAGAGAGTCTCACTCCATAGGCCTGTGGGCTCTGGAACCAGGCTGCCGGGGCGGCGTCCTCCGGTCCACTTCCTCCAGCGGTGCTCGGGGGCACGGCACAAACATATGATTTCGACCGGCCACCGCCAGGCCATACCCAGAGTGTGCAATACAAACAAGCAGGGCGCTTGAGCGATTGGAATCCAAGCTCAAATGAGGAGGTGGGGGGGGGTTGATGCGAGGGAGCAAACACAAGCAGCAGGAGACTTCCACAGCAATAACAGGGATCAATAAAGAAAGCACAAGGGCAACAGCTGAAAGGGGTCATCACAGAAGAGCCTAAAGCCAACACATGAAATATAAATGCTGCTGAAATAGGCAGGATTTCTTTTTTGGAACAGACCCAGTGTGCCTTGTGTTTCCCTTCGATCTGTGTTGAAGCCCATATTTAGCACCCTCCTTTATTGGCAGCATGACTCAGGAAGCTGTTGACCCACCACCCAATTTGCCTTGGAGGTGATTAAGACCTGACAGAAGCCTAATTGAAAGCCTTAGTTTGCACTTCTTCCGAGTGTGTTTGTGAAGTAAATCCATGCTCTGATTAAACGTAATATCCACAGTGAATATCTGTGAGAGTGGAGGCTGCGTATCCTGATGGAGGCATCTTATCAGTATGCAAATTGAACAGCTCACTTTGCTCATTATATTAAATGAGCCGCGACTGAATGAGTTTGTCTCAATTATTTCTAAGTTGCACTGGGTGCCTGGTTTTAACATAGCTGTATTTTAGCCTCATATTAGAGAATAGGAGACTTTGTGAAGAGGAGTTCTGTATTCCTATCATTCTGAGCTGCCTGGGAGTAAATTTCCTGTAGATAAAAAGTAGTGATGCACCAACAGTGAAATTCAGGGCTGAAAACGTTCATTGAAATAATATAATTGAACATAGAAGATTGTTTGCTCTGATACTACTGTTTTTTTTTTTTTTATAATTTTGGTACAATCTCTCACACTGCTCAACATATTCTCTCACTTGATCAAGAACACTCATCAGTTCAATTTGGAAAGCTGGGACTTTCCATGGTGGGCTGGGCTGGTTGTAGGGTTGTGTGGTACCTTCATGAGCTCCTTGTCTCTCCCTCTCTTGTGTTCTTTAAAAGACCCTATGTCCTGCAATATGCAATTTTCTTGCTTTAACGATGTCGAAAGGGGCTCTAGGGGCAGACCATGACATCTTTCACGAAACTCTCAGTTCGCAGAGAAGTGCCCAATGCCTGTTTAAAGGATATGCCTCTTAAAACGCTCTTTTTTTCTTGCTGAGGTTTATGATGTAATAACTCTACAGCCTCCACCTATATGTGCCACCAGACAGCCACCATAAGTGTTTTGAAAGTCAGTTTTGTGACCTGTCACCCCTGATCCGCCATCTGATGGGATGGGGGATCAGAACCAGCCAATCAGCGCACAGCTCATTATCATTGTCTCTTGTAGCCTTCATTCAGATCCAAGTGTTTCTAAAGAGAAGGGAAAGAGAGCTGCATCTGATCCTTAATAGACACGAAGATGTGATGTAAACAGCCAAATACAACAGGACTGAAACCTTTAATGTTCAAATCAGTTTCATTGAAAGTGCTTCATTGACAAGAATGTTGCAGGACATTATTGCAGAATTATTTCATCAAATAAAAAAATATTATACAGTTAATAAATGGTTTAAATTAGTAGTATTGTGATGATGGGTTTATAATCAAATGTGAAATAAGCACAAAAAGTAAGGAAATTTGTTCTCGTATTATTTTTTGTTGTAATGGTACATTAGGGATAAATCTTATATACCCTTGGTAAGTTTGTTTATTTTACTTTAAATGGTGCCACATTTGTAATGATGTTGCATTTGTGGGATCGCAGCAGAGTGAAGTATGTGTGTTAACCAAGTCGCACCTGGCAGCGTGGGACCTGCTGCAGAGGTCAACTGGTGTTTTTCTCCAAGAGCCATACAGACTGATCTGGATAGGGTCCATGCAGGGTAACTTTAAGGTGGTGTTCAGCATTGCCAAATTGCAGCATTGATTTGATTTACTTTATTTGTTTTTTGCAATCAGCACACCTGCGTATCTAATTTTTAAGCAAGTTGATGACAGTAAAATCTCATCCCACTGAATAAATACGCACATGTTTTTGACAACCAGTAATTAAATAGTTCAGTTTTCGAGTGATGAACACCAAAATCTAGTGTTGGTGCCTCAAGATACAGTGACAGTTTGAAGCTGTGTGCCAAGGATCTTAAAAATGTTCAAATGACAAACTGAAAAGAAAACACCCAAAATAAAGAGCCAGATACAGTTCCTTGACTGTTTTGTGGTCATTAGGAATAATCAGCATTTCCTTGATCTGTGTCAAGAAATCTATACTATCCTAGCATTTCCTAGTATGTGTGGCAAACGAGTTGAACGTACTTTAAAGGCACCATTTTGGATGTGTTTTGCCATTTACAATGTGTCTGTTATACCAGGATTTGATTTAAGGTGACTCAAAAAATCTCTGTAGAGGATCAGATACAGCTCTTTTTCCCTCTCCTTTGGAAACACTTGGATCTGAGGGGGCAGGGAGGCTATGACAGTGAGCTCTATGCTGTTTGGCTGTTCAAACAACATCTGATGGGAGAGGGGTAGAAGGATTACAGGCCGCAAAGTTGACTTTCAAGACAGTCATAGTGTCAGCCCGTGACTAGTAGAAAATGTACGTGTTGAGGCTGTATACTATGATGATTTTAACTTCCAGATGTTAAAACTGAGTGTCTTAAGGACCCTTTTCTTCAAAGAGGCATAGAGCATCTCCCTGAGAACTGAGACTTTAGCAAAAGGTGTCATGTTCGTCTGCATTTTCTGCTCCCTCAGCCCCCTCTAACAACATTAAAACAAAGAACACTCATTTTGCAAGACATGAGACCCTTAAGAAGACACAATGACTGTTTTCCACATTTTGCGCGATAAGCTGTAGCTGAAGGAATTTGTCTCAATTATTTCAAAGTTGCATGGATGTCTGTTGTCATAGAGCGATACTCAAGCCTCATATTAGAGCCTCATTTTAGGATTCAGGGCTAAGCAGAGCCTGTCATTCCCTACATTTAGGGATGCCTGGGGCGCAGACAGAACACACACACACATACACACACCATAGTCTAAATGGTGGCCACCCTGTGGGGTGTCAGCTTTAAAAGATGACTTAGCCAGGCGACGATATCATTAAAGACTAAAGCAGAGGAATGTATGAGGACACAAAAGGCCAACCTTCACGTCGCTCGGTGTGCTGCTGTATAATCTGTTGGTGGGGGGTATGAATAAGCTCACTGCAAGGACAGCAGAGGTGTAGGAAAAGGGTAACTGTGACAGAGACCAACGAGCTAATACATCAACATAATTTCACCCTGTTTTTATTTTCCTTATAAGGTTCTAATAAAAAGTGTGCTGAAGGTATATTTTACTCTATATTTCTACTTTAACACACTGGTTTCTCTCCTGTATCTGTAATATTTGTTGAATTACATACTGTGGATTTAACAGACACACATCAGGGGTGTGTGACAGATATACAGACTCAAATATACAGTATGTATTTTCAATGAAGTATTAAACCCTACTACTTGCATTACTCGATATACTTCAAGTAAAAGTCAGAAAAATCCTTAATGTCCACAGGCTAACATAACAGGGCAGCAGGAGTCTGGAGCTCTTAAGGGGGGTAAACACATAAAGGTAATTGGCCTGTTTTTGTCCTGACTTTCCCCCATTCCGACCAAAGACGGCAAACGTCAGAATATCTTTTGTTTTATAAGATTTTCCTATAAGATTATCCTATGGTCTGAGGTGTGTCAAGACTCAGATTGTCCCAATAATGGCTCCGAAACAGGTCGAAGCTGGCAGTCATGCACATTAAAGTTGTTCAATATTTGAATTGAATTTATTTATTTGATAGGGACAATGCAGTTTAACATAGTTCCATGACTGAGCATGAATCTGATGTGCTGCACAGGGAGTTTATAGCAAATGCTAATTTCCAAACTCTTGTCCCTAGTTGGGCCTTTAAATTTAAAAGTCAGAAAATTTACAATACTTAACAGCATAAAATAAAAAAAAGGTTTACAAAACAACAATAGAATACATGTTCACATAAGAACGTGAAATTACACAAACTAGTTCAAAATAAGTAAAAACATTTGGCAAACTAAGTTTTAAATCTGTGGTTAATTTGATTTCGGTTGGTAATGAATTCTAGAGTTTAGAGCCTTTGAAAGAGAAAGCTGACTGTCCAAATTTTGATGAAAAATTTATGACGAAAAATCTTCGTGTGTGAGGAAAGTCAGCGACTCCCAAGCCAAGACTCCGTGAATTGTGAAGTGGAAACAGAATGTGGCCAATCAAGAAGCGAGCTGACTGAGGAACAAGGAAGCAGGTTTAAATAAAAACAAGCATGGCTGACCTGCAACGTAAAGTTCGGTGGACCTAAGAAACTGAGAACCAGCTCACGTGTTTGTCTTCGGGATTTTTTTCCACAGTCTTTTGTTTTATTTTAGTTCACAATTTGTCTGTCAAAAACAGTCCTGAGACCACCATCATTCCCTCTCCTTGTATGTCCTCTTGTATATACCTCTTGGTATACATTTATTTGATTCTTGCCCGTTTGAAAATATGAGCCTCCTCTTTTCAAATGATGCGAGCCTTCGTTTTTGGAATTTTAATGTTGTCTTGACAGAAATTTAATTTCAATTTAATTTCTGTCATTTGGCAGATCCATTGTGCAAGTTGAAAGACCAAGGTTGTTGTTTCTGATCAGACAATGACTGGGCTGTTTTCATAGAGGTCCGTTGTGCTGCAGGTTAAAAGTGAATGATTAGCCTGTACTGAATGTGACAGACCAAAAGTTTGTCAAATCACCTTCTAGGTTCTTTTCTGAAAGGTTCTGCCCATCCAATCACCTTCTAGGGGATGTTGCCCAGATAAACTTGAAATGATCTAGGATATGTGAATCAGTCCATCTGTGATGTCAGGTTGTTGTTCAGGGGGCCAGGGAATTAGAATCAGACAAGTTGCTTGTGCCACAGAGTGAGCTGTCTACCAAACACATCTTTACATCAAAGGGATAGTTTAGGTTGTTTTAAAATAGGTTGTGTGCAGTACATGGTATGTGCCACAGTGTCACAGCTCAGTTCTCTCTCTGTTCAGGAATCTCAGGATAGACAAAAATGACAAACGCTCCATGTGATTAAAGGGATTGAAAACAAGCCACAAAAATAGCATGGGGTCATCACATGCTAAAATAGTTTGTTCATATCCACTGAAGCCACTTTGATAAAGCACCATTTTGAAACACAGAGCAGCTACACATGTCCCTCTGAAAAGGAAACAACTGCTACCAAGGGGAGAAATTTTTTGCAGCGAACATAATCTCCATTTACTTTGGATGAACTGAGTACCCACAGTCTGTCATATTAATGACGGGACAGCAAGAGATGAGTTGGATACAATGTAGAGTCTTTTTAGTTCATGGTTGGAGGAATGTGACAGTGGGTGATGAGCTGGTTCAGTCATGAGTGTAGGCATTTTGATTCTCAAAATAGTTGTGCATTCTGGGAATATTCGACAGAAATAATTACAGCATTTTTTTTTTTTTTACGTGAAAACAGCCAATATTAGATGACATCTTGAAGGTCAGTTTCGTAACATTTGCCATTATTTTTTGGCAGATTCGTAAATATTCAAAATTTTCTTCATGAAAACAAACTGTGATTTTGTCTTTATTCTCTCACCAAGACCAAAGCTGAAAGGGATCAAATGTATTAAATAGGACTAAAAGTGAGCCGAAAATTGAGACATTTTCTTATTGCTTTAAAGGTGCTATGGGGAGAATGTATTACCGGTGACATTAGGGCTCTGCTACCCATGAGCACGTGCGGCGACAGTCGTAATGCTGCGTTCCAGTAACCTCCGAACTGGGAGCGACATCATCTCCGACTTATTGGCGTTCCATTTGAAGTTCGGAAAAACACATGCCGATCTACCAGGCTATTGTTAGCTGTTGTTAGCTCGAGGGTGGCGAGGTTTCACAGAGTTCCCAGTAGGAAATTCCGACTTCGGGGGACGTTCCAGTTGCAGTTTCCTACTTGGAACCCAGAAATTCCTACTTCTGACTACAACTGGAACGCACCAAAATACCCAAGCCAAAGCGTATGTTTGTTGTGATGCTAATAAAGCATGCAGCTCGGACCTTCCTCAGAACTCTGCATTGCTTTACAACTTCTTTTTCCAACAACTTACAGGATGCAAAGCGACAAGGTAATGTATCACTTTCTAGTTACGTAGCGGTAGTTTTTGATGTGTGATAACAAGCAATTTTTGGTAAACTTAGTAACATGGTTTTGTAGCCGGCTATATATCACTACTTACAGCCCGGTGCTCTACGACGTGTCCAAATAATATTTTTGCTCCAGTTTTGTCTTGTTCCCGAAGTTGAGTATCCAGGCCAGTCCAGCCCTGTCCAACCTGACCGGAAGGCTAAGGAATAGCATTTATAGATCACCTATCTTGATGCTATGAAACTCATCTTAAAGTGTGTATTTTGATCAGGCATATATCTAAGAGTGAGACTTTTTTGTAACTACTTAGAAACTCCTCACAGTCCCTTTAAATGGGAGAGAGGTCAGATGCAACAGAATTTGTTAAACCTGGTACGGTTCAGAGCCATGGAAAGAGAGAGTTACGTCATCTCTGCAGACGCTAGTGTACCAATTATACAGCAATGGTTGACCATTGGAACCCTTTAATTGTTCCAAACAATGCGAGCGTGGCAATAAGATTCCTATGGGGAATGTACATTTCTTGCATTTATCGAGATCAATTGACAGGTAGAACGCTACAGTTGACATTTTAATGATAACCATTTTACAAGCGCATTTGAATCAAATTAACAATGTGATTTAAAGGTGGATTGCTCATCAATTTTAAGCAAAATATAAATTTTAATGTGGTCACTGATCTGCTTCTTGTTGTATCTTACATCCTTGATGAAAACACTTTTTTATTAGGCCTGTGTGGTTAATCTGGAAACTGCAGGACTTAACAGGGCAGTTTCCTACATACTTTAATTTAATAAAGCTAGCAAAGGCATTGTCCTTGAAACACCATACCACATGTTTTTCTACTCAAGGGCATCACAGAGGCTCCTTGCTTCTTTGTCTGAAATGTTACTACAACATAAGTCCTTCCAAATCACCACTGCTGATGTTCTGAACACTGATGTTACAGTGTCAAGCAATGATTGCTTGTCAAGAAAGTAAAGTCAAGCTAGTTTACTGTTCCTCCACATGTTGAAATTTGCCCAAGTCAGTATATGAAAAATGGAAAATATTGTTAGTAATTACCATAACCTGTGGCTGAGCAGTTCTTTTAAATGACCTGCCAAGCTTAGTTTGGAACTATCCCGCTGCTTCAACCACGTGACCCTCTCACGTTCTGACCCTTCAGTGAGTCCGCTCTCTCTTTCTACTGATCTAGTACGGTTACAAGGGAGGGCGGGGCGTCATGTGACCCTTTGTTGGCTTTCTGACTGATTAACCGACCAACCAATCAGAATCACAGAATCTCTGAACGAAGTGTCAAAACAGCAGGGCTCAAACACTTTCTGTGTGGCAAAATCTGAATTAATGAAGATATATTTTTCAGTGTTTTGAAAGATTCTTAAATATTTTGATTTTTCTTTATGCACCATCCTTAGTCTTCATTCGTTACTTTGTCAAAATTTGAAAAAGAATCAAATTAACTGAATATGAATAACACCTGTGGAAAAAAATGAGTTATTTTTAATTGTTCCAGATGGGAGTGAGGCCAGCAACACATTTTTCTAACCTCGCAACAGATACTATGGAGAGTGGAGCTTGACAGAGGATTACTTCCTGGAGAGGGCGGGGCTTGACAAAGGGTCAGTTGTTCCAGCTCGGAACATTGCGAGATAGATCTGCCTGATGACAGACATTGAATGTGTCAAATCCAGCTGCACTGCAAGGTTATCAACATTATCCTAGTGACTACACCGAGAGTTTAAAAGCTTATGATGCTGCTTTGACTTTCAACACACACCCTGCAAGTTTGTAGCAGCTTTTCTGCAAATACCAACTTTAGCAGTAACAGTTCTGCAGCAGTGTGAACAAAACAATAAAAAATTTGTCATAACTTGCAGCAAGTACCACATAGGAAAAATATTCAAAGAAGAAAAAACTATAAGGAGCACTATATTGTATTGCATAGCTAAAGACAGCTCCATTGTGTGTGTTAATTACATAATTTTGATACCAGGTATTTTATTTTCAATTAAAGTATATCTCTTAATAGTATTTCCTAAATATAGGCAGGGTCATTATGCCACTATTGCGCCCGTTAACCTATGGAGACTGTTTAATATATATTAGTAACAGAAAGATTTAGTGCTTTATATTGTGAATCCATTTTTTAATATGTTGATCTTTATTAAACACTTCAAAAACTTTTTTTTTTAAAGGCTTCAGACAGTGTACTCCGTACATGTTGTGACCAACTTTTCCTGTAAATTTCAGCAAAATCCATTCATAAATTTTCGAGTTATCTCCCTAACAGACAAACATGAAGGCAAACATCGTCATCAAAAACGTACCATCCTTGGCAGAGGTAATAGAAGCTGAAATATCCAGTTAAACACACGGAGCATGAGTGTCTAATATGAAAAAAACAAGCTTTATGTGGCTCATTATTTCCTATTTTTGCACAACAACAAATGGTGACAACAAGCACTCTTTATAAACAACAGAAATTGCCATTGAAAGGAAAGTGTTTTATTGGAGAGACCTTACGGTGAGCACAGTATGGCAACACACTAATGACTTTGGTAAGAACACAATATGAACAGTAACAGACTGAAAAATCCCTCCAAGTGACAAAAGCACAGTCAAGATGCTGCACAGGAAGGAAATACAAATAAGGAAATAGAGGACTTTTCCCCATAACTTCAAATCTTTGTATTCAGAGCATTTGGTGTTCAGCCACCAAATAACAAAACGTTTACAAAAAGCTTGTCCTGCAATTTTATCTCTAAATATTCACATATCTTTTTTTAGATTGATTGCAGCATTTAACATTTGTTGTTTGCTTTGACACTGAATTGGAGACTTTTTTTTTTTTTTAACAAATGCTGTTTGATTTTTTTTTTTCTATCTTACCACTAAATGATTTACTTAGAGAATTTTCACCATATTCACTGTTGATAGAACATTCAGAACTACTTTTGTGTTAAAATACAGAAAATTGAAAGGTTTTTAAACTGGCTGGATTTGAATGATTGCAGAACTTTTCATCATTTTACTGTTGTTTTGGGGTGAGAGAAAAAATAAAACATTCTTATCCAATATGCAGCTACTGATAAAACAAAGTTCTGCTCTCTCAGAGTATTTGTTTGAATGTGGTTTCATTGCTGAACTAAACCCAATTCTCATTCTAAGATGAAAAATGTAAATTCCCTGTCATAATACACACATTTTTGCTAATTTTTAGAATTTGAATTGATTTGATCATAACATTTAAAAGTGTTTCTTTGTTGATTGGGCAGAAATATGACCCTTTCTCTCTTCTGAATTTAGAAACATCCTGATTGCTGAATTCTAGGGCACATTAAGTGCTAATTCTGTGCAGCTTTTTTATTTTATCAATGTTAATTCATTTTATTTAACATTGTGATTTTGACCTATTTCTTGAACACATATTTATTTATTTGCTTGTAAAACTTTTGGTTGTTGATGGTACAATAGGTGTCCCAAATAAGAACAGCATTAGGCTTTTATTAATTAAAATGATTGTCTTCAGATTTATCATCATTATCATTGTTTAAAAACAATTAAATATGAGATTTTTAAAGATTTTTAATATAAAAAGCACAAGGATAAGTTGACTGCACACTTTAATCCAGACAAGATGCAGCATATAATCTTGATTTATGACTTTATGATCTGAGTTTTAGGGAGGCTCAGCTCCAACCTAAAAACATTTTTTAGTGGGTGCTCAACTCTCTAAAACCACAAACTACAAGAACAAGAAAATCTCATGACATTGGAGACTTTCAGTAATAACACTTATAGTACTGTGAGTTATACTCCATTACGGATTTCATATAATATGTTTTCCGGTAAAAGTAATTGATTGGCACATGAGATTTCATCATAACTACTTTATCTAAAGTCACAAACCTTTTTTTTTTCTTTAAATTTCTGTTCAAATGGCCTTGCAACATAATTTCTAACCAAAATAAACACAGCCTTTGCATCACTACTCTCTGGGTTTTTCTTCCATTAATCAATAAAACAACTGATTTTCCTGAACACCTGATGTGGAGTTATCATTCAGAATTCAGAGATTTGCTTGCAAAAATATCAAACCAAAGTCTTCCATAACAAAGAAAAAATGTAGCTTTTGAACACATAAGTATATGCCATGGCCATATGTTATTGTTATTATAGGAGGGCTAAAATAAAGGGAATAAAATCAACTCTGATATAAAGTTTAGCTATGTTTTTTCCTTTTTTAATTCACTGTTTTTTTTTTTCATCATTAAGTATTTCACAAAATAGGCTTCTTCCTTTTATTTTTGCTTGATTAAGCTTATTTCAAACTTGACAATTTTGGTTGTGTTTTGGTATCATACCATGACTTTCCAAACTGACCAACAAAGTTTTCCAATTAATTTTTCATTTAATTGAATATTTTTGTTTGATTGCTCTAGTCACTTTAAAATACATAATGAGTGTCCTTCAATAAAATAGAGATCTTTGCTGTTTCTTTTTCTTTTTGAAAAAATAATTTGGTTTGTTTGTAGAATTCCTGGGTATTTTTACAGTTTAGTGGACAGAAAATAACACTTTCACACACTTCTACAAAAAATAAAGACCTTTTTTCAGAACCTTTCAACCATCTGCCAAATAAGTCATCTTAAGTGCACATGTTAGTTCATAATTAATCTGCATCCCCTTTTAAACATCCTAAAGATGACCTGAAGCATCGCAGAAGCATGTTGCCATGGCGATTTTGTCCAACAGAGATGTGATGTGACAGCTATAGGGTGAGGACGCTTGAAGCCTGACAGGACTCTCCAGTGACCAGAAAATTCATAAAGATTCTGTCGAGTGCTCAGGATCGATACCCTCTCTGCTTGGAGTTCTCCTGCAGAGTGCTGAAATGGCTGAAAAATGTGATGTTAATACCATAAAAAAGTGTTGGACTTTAAAGTGCTTAATAATAGACACTGAAGGCTTCATCTATATCAGACAGGAGAAAACACTGACTGCCAAACATGATGCAGATTTTTGTGAATTAAGTTTGAATGAGCAGCATTGCAGTCATACATCATGCAGGTCCTTTATTCTGTCATTTACCACATATATAATTCATGCTTAATTCCTTAATCATCAATCATGAATTCTTTTAAGCATCCTCGATAGCATGCATTGAATTTCAAGCATGTTTGAAATTAATTTCACAGACAGCATTGAGCTTTTTGAACCATGTTTCATAGTTCTTGCATCAATACTGCCCCCATGTGAGTACAAGCAGAACTTCACATTCTGCAAGAGGGATCATGAAATGTTGTCTTGATGATTTCTAAAACAGACATCAAGAGGGAATCAGCACTTTAAAAAAAAACTTTTTTCTCTCTATTAGTGCATTTAACAAAAATAAATCTCCAACATTTAAATCCTCTTTGTGTGATTTTCTGTATTTAGCTGATAAAAAAATGATAAATCCAAGGTAAAAACCCCACCCAGACTATCTTCCTGACTTCCTCGAGACAGCAGCACAGCTCCAAAAAACCCTCAGTTGCTTCTTCTTCATCTTTAAGTTGATGACTGTCTCTCTCCTCGGCAGACGTGACAGGCAGGTCTGGTGCACCGTATGAAATATGAAACAGGATGGGGACAGCGTTGACAGCCATGTCACAAAGCATCAGTGAGGATGACAGGACCAAAGACCCCGGTCTGCCATGCTGACATCTCGGCTGCTAATCGGAAGGTACAGGCCCCTCACAGCTGCCGGACCAAGAGATGGAGAGAGGGTCAATTATTTAGCAGTTGCAATATGTTGAGGCCAGGCCAATGTTAAGGTCTCCTTCTAGCCTCCTTCCTGCACTCTCTGCCTCTCTGACTTTCTCCTTTTGCACCTTTCTTTGACAAAGATCGCCACATGGTGGTTTTGCTTTACACTGAAAAAAACCTGCTCAAATGCACTGCAAGGCTTCACATATTTTAAAATGTAGGTGTACAGTATCACATCCTGCCAATATTGATTTACACAAATGTCCAATCTGACTCAAAAATGAACCAGATCAGAGTTGAAGTTTAAGGTCACTGGGCTCTGTGTTCATTCATGGCTTGTCAAAGGCCAGTTACACATCAATGTATCTTAGTTTATATTGACCAATGTTGAGAATCAACACAATTTGAGTGAAAGTACATTCCTGGGGTCAATTTTGCTGTTTTTCAAGCAGGACGACAAATATAAAGCAAATAAACTCATTGTGATAGTGGAGAAGGATGTCTCCTGGTGGTCCCCTGACTAATCGTGGACACATTTTAAACTTTTGCCGCTGTAGATGTAACACACGAGGCATTGTCAACTTAGAGGAACTTTGGTCCAACATTGCTTGGTGCAGCTAGCTATTGTGACATCACTCAACGAATGCCACATAAAGCAGATGTTTATGCCATTTCACCACAGACAGCTGCAGCTGGTTAGCCTTGCGCACCTGCTGGATGCAGATCCATCTTGCCAAGCTCCAACCTACAATGATTGTGAGCAGCCAATAGTCAAACAGTCTTATAAGAGTCCTTCAGAGAAGGAAGAGGTGGGAGCTACAAAGGAGACGACAGCAGGAAGTGACTACTCGTACAGATATTAGCTTAAATGCTAACAGCTTCAGTAGCTGATTTATCAAATCTTGCCTGCAATCTTTATCAAATGAAAATTAAAACAAGGCTTTAAACTTCTTAATAGGAAGGATCTTATCACTACATTCTGTAGTGCAGTAGCAACCACTGACTACATTATTAGATTGGACTGTAATGTGATTGACTGATTAATCACCCAATCACCTGATGGATGTGCTTTTGAAACACTTTATCTGGGCTCTTTCCGGGATGGACTAGTGATATATTTTGAAAGGTCCATCTGGTGTGTCAGGTTAGCAGCTCGACTCAGTGTTCTGACATCATACATAGAGCACCAAAGGGTCCTTCAAGACATACAGGAAGGGTCACGTCCTGGATAGGAAGCAGCTGAAGTCAACAAAGATGAACTCAGCTGAAACAGAGGGTCGTGAAGGTAAGCTGAGGTCAACTCTTGCTACGATTGGGATTAAACTTTGGATATTCTTAGGCACACGTAAACTTTTTTGAAATATCCTAAGAATATCAGCGTTGCCAGTCTGATGTTGACTCAGTTCTGTGTGGCCTGTCTTAGCTCAATGCAGCTTGACATTTTCCTCTACGTTGGCAAGAGTTAGCCAAAGCAACAGTGTGTGAATGTGGCTTAATCAATACCTCAACAGCTTTAAGTGATTTTCACACAGAAGTCCTCCACGACTCATGATAAAATAATTTGAATTTGGAAGCTCAAAGGTCATAATGCAACATGATTATCTCTAGCCAGTAAGCACCATATCTATCACCATATCCATCACCATTTAAATCAAAAGTTGTGCATAAAATTACCTGTCAGTTATGAGGGAGAATGTGCACAAGTGTTACTGATTAATCTGTTAGTGTTCTGATATTTTTATCAGCCCTTCGTGGCATTGAATGCAGGTTTTAGAGGTTCATAAGGCTCTCTCATGTTGTCATTCTTGTCGGGTCTCATCAAGCTGCATTGTGCATGATTTTAAGTGCATGTGACTCATGAAGTTAATGATTTAAAATACCACTTATAAACACAAATATGACTTTTTTAATACTGCAAAGGCTGCGTCTCAATGTGTCTGTCCCACATGTAAAGATGAGCTTCAGGTTCAAGGTCCTCGCCTCATAAAACATCGTATAACCTCTCTGATTCATTTGAAGGGCAGTGGCAAAGCTAACGTTTAGAAAATCATCTTTATAATTTCACTTTGGCAGTCCTTAGACTAGGGCACGTGCAAATATCAGTGAGCAGGGCCGTGCACAGATTAGGAAGGGGACGAGTGTGACCACTCTCCCCAGTCATTTCTGTGGTTTTAGTCTGTCAGTCAGCAACCCGCTCAATACAGGCTAGTAGCAACCCATTTTGGGTCGGGACCCAAACTTTGGGAAAGATTGTATTAAACAAACTCATTTTTTTTCTTTTCAGGGAATTGCTATGAATTTGTGACCTTTATTTTGTTACTTTAATATGCTCAAAGGTGTGCTTGGGGTGTCCATAGGAGCAACCTCAAGTATTCGAATAATTATCTAGAAATATTCTCATCCTGTTTCCTAAACTAAAGGTTGATTTAAAAAAAAATAACATGTTTGGATTAAACTCTTTGAGTGACCACACACTGACAATTCAACCCCATCATAATCACAATAAGTTATATGATTGTGTTGAATTGTCAGTGTCAGTACACTATTAGACTTATGAAATACATACCACAAATAATACCACAACCCCCTGCCCTTTTTCCTGACCCACCACTGCAATTTAACTTCCTGACAAATGTATACCTTGTGCACTTACATAGGTGTTAGGTGATTGTTCTGGTGTTTTCATTTATATTTAAAGTTACTAAG